>BSBK01000198.1:1045000-1510066 GCA_027943335.1 Chamaecyparis obtusa | reverse complement strand
CCCCAACTCAAGGTGAGACTATAAGAGAATAATAGAGCTTTGTCAAGTTGAGAATGGATCTACATTTGGGACAAGCACTATGAGGCATCTTATTATATAGTTTTTGAAGAATATTTTGGAAAAAAAGATTTGATTTAGATGGGACAACGAGTAGATTGGATATTGTTTGAAATTTTTAACAAATTTTTAAACAAAAAATACCTTATGCATGAGAAGGAATAAAACACATTTGGGGTGATTAGTTTTATCAAATTTTATGGTTCACTAGTAGCATCTCATGCACTACCAAAAAATGTCCTTGATAGAATCCATTTTTATAGAATACATGGAAATTGAATAAGGTAGATAACACTCATTTAAGAAGTGCAAAAAGGGTTCTACATCCCATCAACACGTATTTTTTATATTTTTTAGTGTTGTCCAACAAAGACCTTTAATTGATCATAAATTTCTTGATACCTTATACAAGTGGATGCACCAAAGCCATTTGATCCAGAAAACTTTATCCATGAAGATAGGGAATCTTAGAAAATGTTTGGCTTCATGCACCAATATGATAAAATTGAGGACCTAATAAGAAATTTTTATACTATCAAGAGGTGATCATGAAGAGGGGGAATTGAGAAAATGTCATATTTGTAGACACCTAGAAGAATGAAAATATCCAACATATAAGGGGTTAGCAAAGGAGATTACTGATCCTCTTTTAAGAGTAAAATTATTGATGGATTCTTACAAATATGATCTTGATAAGAACAAGCTATTTTAGCTTGTTCCAATCACTCTTACTACACCCCTTGCTGCATCTACACCATCTTCATTAGAACCAACATCAATTATCTCATGTTAAGGACCCAATAATGAAATTTCATAGCAAGTGGACTTGAGGATAGAAAAAGTTAACAAAGTGAGAAAAAAAAAATTGATACCTTGACACCCAATAGAAGATTGTAGTGGACCCTCATCCAATGGTTAGAGCATTATCTAGTTATATAAAGGGAGGATAACTTGTTGATGATGTTAGTGAATCGACACATTATAGACTTGTTCTTGATACATAATTTGATATAAGTGTAATGAATTTATATTATAATTTGTCATATTGTAAGAGGTTTATATTATAATTTGACTTATTGGTTTACATTTATATTATATTTTTAAAATTGTAATCAATTGATATGTAGAAATCATCATCATGCCAAGGAAACGAGAAAAGAATTTAACACCGGAAGAGCATGAAAGAGAGAAAGAGAAGAAAAGGGAAAGAATGAGAGAACTTCGTGAACAAAAAAAATTAGATAATATAGAAGAAGATTTTTCTTTGGATGAGGAACATGAAACATCAATACAAAGTAAGAGAGAATTGGAATTGGAATAAAAAAGACAATGAATGAGAAACTTGCGTGCAATGAGACAATTGAATTATGAAGATGCAAGGACATCATCTATGAGTTTCCAAGTTCAAGAGACATCATCATCCAATGTTTGAGGCACACCAATGTATCATGTTGAAGGCACACCATTGTCTACTTCCGAAGGTGGAGGCACATCAATGTTTCATGTTGAAGGCACACTATTGTCTACTTTCGAAGGTGGAGGCACACCAATGTTTCATGTTGAAGGCACACCATTGTCTACTTCCGAAGGTGTGGGCACACTCTTCGATCATGTTGAAGGTACATCATTGTCTACTTCTGAAGGTGTGGGCACAACATTGTCTCATGTTGAAGACACTCAAGATGGTACGCAATTCACACATAATGTTTTTGATGCTCCTAGAATTATTAAATAGAGAAAACCAAAATATTTGATTGATATTGATACTAACATTTTGCAAGTAATGCCTGACAAGATTCCTGCGCGTACTTGTCAAAGAAATGTTAATCATATTTGGAGATCATTTTTTGAGAATTTAAACATGACAGGAAAATGTCAACTATTTGTTGAAATGATGAGAAATCTGAAATTTAGGCCCATCATGAAGATTCTTGGGCTAAGAACGATAGATGAATCAAGTGAAAAATCTATTGTAAAGAATCTAATGACTACATATGAGAGTGTGGGTTCTACATCATGCACGAAAGATAGTAATGTCACACAACATGTACTTACATCAACGATAGTAAGCACTCAAATGAAGAAATCTTGACTCATTTGAAAGATAAGAAAAACATTGAAAATAAGTAGAAAGTCTCTAATGAGAGCCCTGAGAAGGTGTCAAAGAGTGGAAGATCCAAATAGAAATGAGTTATGGGCATTTTTCGATAGACTACCGCGAAAAGATAAAGCAATTGTTGAAGCTTTGAAATCCTTGATTGAAGAATTTTGGAAGAATAATACATGGGTATCTCCTAATCAAAGAGATGTTGTAAGAAGGAGGATTGGTAGTCGAATTTGTGTTCCACATCCAAAACATTTTTTGGATTCAACTCAGACACAATTCTTTGGAAAATTTATGCAAACGAATCCTCAAATTAAAATTAGTCAGAGATATTTTGAAATGTGTAAACCTTTTTATGTCAAGATAAATCACACACGCACAACTTGTTGTTGTAGGGTACATATTGAATTTTCTAACCATTTTGAAGTTTATAGGAATATACGTGTAGCTTTGCACTCTAACAATGTTTTGCAGGATTGTAACATAAATGTCCCACCTAGATCTTCAAGGGAATTAATATCTGTAATACCCCAAAAATGGGCTATAAGTTCATTAATCTCCTACATTTACAATTCGAATGAACTCGACATCAAAGTCCTAACCTAAAGCACATCTAAACATCATCGAATCATAATTGATTATCTTAAATTCTGCATCGGGGAATATTCCTAGCAATATTCCTAATCATCATAATTATCTTTAATTTTATAATTATTTGGCAATAAATCACATTTATCCTAAAATTTGATTAATTAAATATTTTACATATTTAATTAATTAGATTTAATATTTGCCACTTAATTGTTTAATTAAATTTAATTCTACCTATTATTAATTGTATTATTTAATTTTGACAATAAATCAAAATTCCTATGAATAATTGATTAAATTCTTATTTAATTTAATTAAAGCATGTTGTCATTATTTAATAATATAATTTTTAATAAAAGTTTGGTAAAATAGTTAATTAACCCATAAATTAATTATTTTATTTCAAAAAGCAGTTAAGTTGGAAATAAATCACTTTGTTATTAAATTAATTCATAAATAAAACATGCACAATCATAAAAGCAAACAACTATCAATTATCAATTAAAGCTAAACTCTATTTTGAGTTAAAGCTTAGCTTTTGCATGTTTTTGTGAGTTAATTATCCTTTATTTAAAAATAACTCAAAAATCAACCTGAGTTATTTGAGTGATATATGGCTTTTTTTCATGCACCTCCAAAGCCTTGGATTTCTATAAAAACAAGGCTCAACTCTTCATAACTCATCTCTCAATATCTCTCAAATCTCTCAATCATCTCGCAAATTGCAAACTTACTCTACAGGAATCATAGCATATCAGATTTGGAAAATTTGCACAATTGGAGCTTGAAAGAATCAACTTGCGAATTCAAAGCTTGGTGAGATCAATTTCAATTGCATAGTTTTTATATCTTAGCATAGAATTTTATAGTTTTCATATCATTGTTAGAATCTTCATTGTTAGATCATTTAGCATTCATTTCATATCAGTTTTCAATAGCATTCATAGATTCATATCAGTTTTTATCATTCTTATTGCATAGAAAATATCAAAAATATAGATTAATTGCATTCAATTTCATATCCATCTTTTGCATTCAAATCCTTCATTTAGGTGTCGTCTAGGTCACTGATCTCGATTACAATCTGAGAACATCAATCTCACACCTATTAGAAGGCAGTAAATCGCTTGGTTAGATTAGATTTTAATTTTGCACGATTTTGATTATCACTAACCTCTAATGTTTTACTGAGTGTTGTGTCTACAGATCAGGTACAATTTTCACACACACATTTCTGGTGCCCACCGTGGGGCAACCCACCTTTGCATGTTGATTTTGATTCTTGGAGCTAAAACCCTAAAGTTTCAAAGATTTAATTTTATCTCCCAAACGGCTTGGAGTTTTGGTCTGAAATTTTTTTGACAAGTTGGAGACATATCAGGGAAGCTTTGAAAAAAAACTCAAAATTTTTTGAATTATTTTGAATTTTTAATAATTTTTTTTTATTTTTCATAAAAAATTAATATCTGACGTAAATCAACATATTTTTCTAAAATTTTTACATTTTTGGAAAGCTCTTCAAATTCCACAGGGGGTCTATTATTTGTGCTTTAAATTTGGATGCAATTTAATAGCTAAAATAGTCAATTTGCAAAAACTAGTCTGTTTTGATAAAACGAGTCTCTAGGGCACAAATGAGGGGATTTTTCTAAAATTTTTGCATTTTTGGAAATCTCTCTATTTTTTAGTAGGGGTCTTTATTCTGAATTTCTATTTTTTTGGCCAAAATCATATCAAAAAAATTAGATCTTGTTGACTAGGTCAAATGTAGTGCAAAAAAATTAAAATTTTATGATGGTATGCACTTATTTTTCATATGATTCAATGGATTATATGAGTTGTCATTTGGATTAATTTATGGTTATTATTGCTCCTAACAATTGATTTTTAGAGCTAACCCTATAGTTTTCATAAGTTGAATATATTTTGCATATCTTGTTTGCTTGTTGGAGAGTTCGTCACTTGCTTGCATGGAAAAGCTCAACAAAAATTGCTAAAAATCAGGTAAAATCTACTAAGCGCATTGCAAGGATCCCAGGTATTCTCCATCATCTAATAACATTTTGATTTGGGACTTAAAATAAATCTCTTATGTGTCAAGCTTGTGTGCATCTTTTCATGCTTTTGATCTATTTCTACACACTTGCATAATTTGATACTAGGTTGTGATCCCTTAAGGATTCATTAAGTAGTCTTAGAATACTTGTGATTGATCTTGATTGCTATCTTGGGTTATTGGACTCGCTAATCCGCTGGCCCCTCATTTCCGCCCCGTGGTTGCAATCTTAGCGCCATAAAGGGGAGGGGTCAACAGGACAGAAGCGTTAAGTGTTCCACTTGGCAACCCTTTTGTGCTTTTAGGAACTCACTTGTTTTCTAAGTTGGGGACTCATTTTCAGCTTGTGTGAGGTGTTAAATGTTCCACCTTGTGGACTCATCTCATATTCGCTTTAAGCGTTAAGTGTTCCTCTTTTTGCTTTTTGGATACTTTTGGTAGATTTGGTTTCGGGAATATATCTGTGCTCACATAGTAATTAGGCCCTATGAACACTATTCGTGATTCTTGAGAGATTGGATTCCTAGAGAAATCTTTCTTGATGACAAAATCCTTGTAGGTAGGGAGGATACTTAGTGTGTTTCACATTCAACTTGGTTAGTGAGTCTTCTCTTATTGATTGACACATTCTCTCTCTGGAGAGGTTGATAGATCACGTGGGGTTGATATCACGAGCTTTGGTGAATCAAAATTGGTTAGTGCATCTTCTCTTATTGATTGATACATTCTCTCTCCGGAGAGGTTGATAGATCACATGGAGTTGATATCACAGACCTTGGTGGAACAAAACTTTGTCTTAGCGTGTCGGATTAATCTGCTTGCTTTGTTTGGGTTAAAAGTGAAGAGGTGTCAAAACCTTGAATCTGGAGCCAAGTCCCCTTGTGGTATAAATCTGTGAGTCACCTTTAGAGAGGGTTAACCGTAGTGGACAATCCCTTCACAGGGCAAACTGTGTTGATGGAACCTCAAGTGGTAATAGCCATTTTTGCCATGGTAGTGACAGCCGCTATATAAATGTCCTTGTGGAAGAAATCTCCACAGGTATGGTTCATTGTTGGGTTGTCAGATCTCCCTAGCAGCTCTTGAAGATTAAGTTCTCGGACTGTGTCAAAACCCTAGTGCGCCAGGATTGGAGTTCACCCCTTTGAATCATAAAAGTTGCAGAGTCAAACCATTACTAAAAACCCTAGAGAGGCCAATTTTTCACTTTCAGGTATATGTGTGTTATTGCAAAACTTTTCAGAACATACACAATTAGTACTCTCAGGGATTAGCACAATTTGGTCACTTGATTGTTCATGCGCAAGGTTGCTTTTTCCCTTGTTCATTGTTTTCAGACGTGCTTGGAATCACTTGCTTGCTATTCTGCATGCTTGTTTATCTACTTGGCTATTAAAAATGATCAAATCTGGTATAACCTTCAAAATTTGGACAGTACAATTTGCAAACAATCCAGAACTGAAGACCTTAAATTTTGCAAAAATTGACGTAAATTCTTTCTGGAGTCAAAAGTCATTTCAAAAAGTCAAAAGTCGTATGAGTTTTGTCAAGTGTCGTTTCAGTATTGCCCATCTGTCATACGATTGAGAACCCAGTGTCGTACGAGTTTTCAAACCAACAAATTCAAGAAAGTCAAAACCCTATTAGCAACTGTCGTATGAGTTTAGCAACTATCGTTTCATTGCTACCCAACTGTCGTACGAGTTTAGCAACTATCGTTTCATAGACTACCCAGTGTTGTACGAGTCTGCAGAGTGTCGTTTGAAAAAATTTGAGAGAGTTGTCAGAAATTGTCAAATTGCAAGATATCCAATGTTTCCAGCCTAGTTCCAGAATTTGTCAAAAATATCATTGTGTCAAGAACAAATTAGTAGCTATTGAAAATCAGTACACATGTCTCAAAAAATTAGTACACATGAGGAAGAAATTCTGATCACCGCTATGATGAAGCAGCTGCAAGCTATGCAAGTTGAACTTAACAATCTTAAGAAAGAGAAGGAATCTAAAGAGTTCTCCATGGAATCTCTATACTCTTTTCCATTTGATAAAGACTTGTACACATCACCATGCCCCTAGACAAAATATGACCAATGTGACAATCTTATGATACCTCTTCCACGGAGAGTGACACATCTAGCTTTGGAGACTATGATGACTATGACGGTAGACAATGTAATGATACCTATGACACCTCTGTTCCTAAGAGTCCTCCTCATCATTCATTCCTGCTTACTACAAATGGGCCGTCACATTGGATAGATTGTGATGGTGATCCATATGATTCTGATTTTGAAAGAGACTTTGATGGCTTTTGTGGACAATACCTTGATTATGATCCATCTACTACTGCTGAGGACTATAAAATACATCATGCTAGCTTGAAACGTCAATACTATAAGGATCTCTCCTCTAAGAACTCTCCAGCTGAAAATAAAGATTACACTCTCAAGCAAGATCATGTTAATGCTGAACCTTTGTCTGGTGATGGTTCCCTTCCATCCCCTACTTCCTCCAATACCCGTACATTTCTTAAAGCTTCCGAGTCTTTCAAATCTTTCACAGAACTTTCATCCAACACAAGCCTTTATACTTTTCATGCGGTTCCTTATAGTTATCCTCCAGGGCTACCTCTTAAAGAAACTCAAACTAACCTTCACTTGGCTGCAAAGACTTTCAATAATGATAAACCTAAAGAGCCTAAGCCTTCATATGCTATAATCCCTACTTCAGCTAGTCCTCCACCATCTCTTCCAAAGTCATCCATACAATCCCAACATGCTTCCTTGTCCTTAGAAGTGGCTCCATGTCAAGAGGACTCTAAAAATGATGAAGAAAAGAACATAAAGAAAGATCAAGATCAAGAACCCTCCATGTCATCCACTCCTTTTCACGATGTCTCTTATCTACCTCAGGGTTCTTTTGATCCTGTACCCCCTTTTTCATGCATTCCACCATGTCTTAAGTCTTCACCTAAGAAAGATCAAGCTACTACTTACACTATTGAGCTTATTGGCAATCAAAATAACCTTACTACACTTGTGTTTTCCAAAGATGATACTTCCATTAAGGTTGGTAAAAATGGTGTTTTTACTTCCAATGTTAAGCCTATTGAAAATCAAGAGAAAAATTATGCGCTTATGCTATCCGAAGATCCTTGTCAAGATCAAAGTCTTCCATCTTCTTATTCTACCACTCCATGTTCATTTCCACTTTCTACTCTTCCTAAGTCTTTGCAAGCTTTGAAAAATCCTATCAAAGAAGGTGCTCATATTCAAGATGTCCACGATTCTATTGAAAATTCTAATGCTCACTCTAAATATGCTGATATCCTTGGTTGTCATATAGATGCCGATGAACTTATTGATTATCCTTTTGCGTCTTCCACTTCCATCCTTGGACCTCTTCCACCACTACTAAAGGCTTCATGCCTTCCTTCCATCTTGGGTCCTTATGTCCCTTCACTTTCCCCTCCTAACTCTCCTGATTCGCCATCCATCTTGGGTCCTTACATACCTCCATCTCCCATCTTTCCTCAAGATCAACATAGATGCATACCCTTGAATCCTTTTCATCCACCCACCCATCTAAACCAGTCATATCCTCCCTCTTCCACAAATCCCAAGTCTTTTGGAAGTAACTTGAATGTTCAATACAAGAAAAAGAAGCAATGTAAGAATCCATCAAAAAAAGAAGATCATCATGTCTCCTCTAATCAACATGGAGGCATAAAGTCAAAAGAGATATCTAAAAAAAAACTACAAGACAAGTATGGGTTCCAAAATTCATCATTGAAGATATTATCTCTAAATCATCAAAAGGAAATAAAAAGCCTACGACTATATGGATTCCAAAGTCTCTCTTGAAAGAGTCTGGTGTTGAGAAAAAAGTGAAATTGACATTCAAGCTTCCAAAGGCTTCCACTTCATCTCCCTCCAAAAATATTCTTCCATTTCATGTGCCTAAACCACAACCTCTGCTATCCATTCGCCATATTCTTTCACGTATTTCTTCATTCACAATTCCTCCATTCTCTCACCACCCTTCAAGGTATGTGTTGATGTTGAACTTGCCTTCCTTTCCATCTACCCTTTCACAATCCTTCCATTCATTAACCTTCTACCTTCTATCCTTTTTCCTCATTTTCCTATTCCTCCTATCTTCCAACCTCACTCGCTTTACATAAAACCCTATCCTCTATTTTTCTCTTCCATGTTCCTTTCCCTATCAGCATCTTTGAGCATATCATTTTGAATCCTTGGCATATCATGGTTTATCCTTTCAAGGAGCATTATCTAAAAAGCTTTTCTTCTTCCAAAAATGAAAAAAAAATAAAAAAATAAAAAAAAAAATTAAAAATGTGCCTTGGTGAAAACCTGGAAACAGGTGCCTTGGTAGCAAAAGTAAAGAGAAATAAATTCGTCCTATGGTGAAAACCACTCCCTTGTGATGCCTTGGATAAGTACCATGATGAAAACCTGGCAATCAGGCATTATGCGTAGTTCTTGTACATATTTCATCTATTCCATCTTCTCTCTTTGATCTTGACAATGTTGATCTATACACGAACATTTGACTATTTTGTGAGCTATCTTACGATGATCTTGCTTTCATTCCTTCCATGTTTAGCCTTCATATCCATCTTCCTCCATTCATTTTTGCCTATCGCTATCCTTTTCCCCTTTGGTCTTGATCTAATAAAAAAAAGAAAGAAAGAGTAAAACACAGTGCTATGAAGCCTCTTGACATGTCTACTCTTTTAGACTGCATCCTTTCCTGCTCTTGCATTATGCTTTTGTGACTTATCCTATGCTAGCCTTTCATTGCTTGTTCGAATGCGCTTTACATGACAATTTTTCCTTAGCTTGGGTATTCTTGAGGAGTTTTCCCTTGAGGATTTCTTCCCTTCATTCTCCTTCATTCTCTTGTCTTCCATCTCTTCCACCAGCTTGCCAATCCCTCTTATTCTCCACCTTGCTGGACATTGGGACTGCATGATATGATCTTACTTAAGAGTTTGCAATGGAAAAGGATGCTATCAAGTATACCAAGTATCAAAATAAGTATCATAATCAATATCAGAATCAGTATCAGAACCAGTATCAGAACAATTATCAGAATCAGTATCAGAATCAATATTAGAACCAGTATCAGAACAATTATCAGAATCAGTATCAGAATCAATATTAGAACCAGTATCAGAACAATTATCAGAATCAGTATCAGAATCAATATTAGAACCAGTATCAGAACAATTATCAGAATCAGTATCAGAATCAGTATCAGAACCAGTATCAGAACAAGTATCAGAATGGGCCTACAGGACTAGTATCAGAATGCCTACAGGGGCTACACCTTTCGCTTTAGTTTATGGGTCTGAAGCAGTACTGCCTATTGAGGTTGAAATCCCATCACTCAGAATCAAAATGCATGGTCTAGTAACTGATGTGACTACAGAGTGTCTAGGTTACAAGAACTAGAATTACTAGATGAGCGCAGGCAAGCAGTGTATGATCATCTCAGAGTGTATCAAAAAAGAATGTCTAGAGGCTACAACAAGAAAGCCAGACACAGAGAATTTCAGATTGGTGATCTCGTGTTGAGAGAAAATCTTAAAAATCAATCACATCGAGAACGCAAGGGGAAGTTTGAACCCAATTGGTTGGGTCCCTTTGTAATCACTGCTACTTTTGGCTCTGGTGCCTATCAACTCTCAACGACTGAAGGAGAACAGCTCTGAGAACCAATCAACGTTCTCCATCTGAAGAAATTCTATGCCTAAAGCATTCAGTCTATGGTAAAATGTCTTAAAAAATCTTAAAAATCTAAAAAAGTCCTAAAAAAATGAACATCTTGGTGAAAACCTAGCAATAGGCGCCTTGATGATTCACAAAAAAATAGAAAAATATCAAAAATTCAAAAAAATCAAAAAAATTGAAAAAAATTGAAAAAAATTGAAAAAATGAAAAATACAAAAAAAAAAATGAAAAAAAGAAAAGTGCCTTGGTGAAAACTTGGAAACAGGTGCCTTGGTAGCAAAAATAGAATCTCTACCAAGATGGTGAAAACCTGGCACACGGGTGCCACTTGTTCAAAACGCTCCATCTATCAGCACAATCTTGGTCTTTCCTAGCTTTCAGTCAAGCTTTAGTTTGTACATATCTCCCGGTTTGTTTCTGCATTTTCAGTTTTCAATAAGTCAGTCTGTACACCAATCGGCTCAAGCGTCTGTATCCTATCAATGTTCAACTTGGGGGCAATCAATGTCATATCCTATGGTCTCCAGTATATCTTAGATGGATCATATCTAGTTAGAGTTCTTTGAAGCTTCATTTGAGTCAGTCAAGTCTGTCTTGTCTCCAGAAAGGATTTTGCATCTACAACAATGCAATCAAACATCAAAACTCAACTGAAAACAATCTATGCTTTTTACATGCTTTTATCTCCTTGTATGCTTACTGATTCGCATTGAGATTTTTGCATATTGTGTCCCTTCGAGCTCTTCGATGATGTCCTTTATAGGATTTAGAGAGTGATGACTAGGGGCATAATCTTTTCTTTTTTTTCTGCTTGTATGTGAAAATCTAACATCTTTGGAAATTCCGGATTGAAATGGTGTCCGACTATAAGAGCCTCTATCTCGAATTGGATGGGCATGCGTACCTCAACCATTGATACCCAGACAATTCAAGGAAGTTTGATCTAACTATTATCTTTTTGAAGTGAATTCTTTCTCCTACTGTGAAACGCGATCTTGCCTAAGGATGTGAACGATAAAGGGTCACTACGGGTAATTCACATTGGATTTAGAATGATCTCTTGACTCTTTGATGTGTTTGCAATGCAAGGCGTGTTCAGGTCATCACGATGTTTATGTTTTGATGCTTGTACAAATTGCTATATCAAAATGGACATGATATTCAGGTCATCCTAGCATTTGTGCCTTGGTGCTTATATCTAATCCGACATTTCGAAAATGAAATCAATATTCATATGTCCATGGTTGTATAACCAGTGGGTGTTGTATTGATTCTTGCGCATACAAATCGATATTCATATGTCTATGGTTTTATGGCTAGTGGGCATTGTATTGATTTATCCGGTTACCTAAAAGTTCAATGATGATAACAAATCGACACATGATCAGTGACTAGGTCCTAGGTCTTAGGTTGCATTTCATTTTGTATGTCTCTTTGCATTTTGCATGTTTGCATGATCTCACAATGGCTAAACGAACTTCAATGCTTAAACGATTATTCAAATCACCTCTTCCACTCTAACAAGAGCTGAATCTCACATGAAGGTTCCTCCAATGAAACAACAAGTAGAACCCTTTTTCAGGATCAAAATTCAAATCTGAGATCATTCATATTATTAACTACTTGCATAATCAACCTTCAATCATCACAGAAATCCAGTATTCAACTTAACTGATTATCTAAACATCAAACTATCAAAATTTCAACTTGGTCAACCATGGTCAACTCATGGTCAAACCTAGTCAAACTTGGTCTTTTGGGACCTTCCAACGATGCAGAATGTGTTCTTGAATGTGTTTCACCACACTTCTGAAATCAATTAACATGCTTCTGAACTATCAATGCTGACTTTTCTTGTCAGATTTCAATTTTAATCCCGAAGGGGGCATGGTATTGCACATCATTCAAATTCTATCGATCAAATCTATCAATATATTTCATCAGTAAACAAGATAACAATCACGTCTAGTTACTGATTTATCAAAAGTCCTCATCGCTTGGGGCAAATCTATCATCACTTGGGGCATATCAGATTCATCAAGATCCATATCAATCTGGTATTCTCCTAATCTTGTAAACTGTATCAGTTTTTGCAACCATCAGATCATAGTGTTCTTTCCCTAGTTCTTCAGCAACTGAAGGGTTCGGATGTGATACCTGCTAGTTCTGCTAAGACAATCGAGTCTAGAACGGGTCACTCACTTCTTATCAATCCTAAGGTTCAGAATCAGGTATTTTGACACTTTTTCGCAATCATAGGTTCATTTGCTGCTATAGTGAACATTATCTTTGGTCATTCAGGACCTATTATCTCCATATCAATTCAATATCAATCAACTCCTATCTCAATATCTTTCAATCAGTTTCTATCTTGAGATCGGTTTATCTTTTGAATCAGTTTCATATCTTTATCAAACACAGACTGTCTTTGAACCACTGCGCTCCACACAGTAATTCAAAGAGGGGCAAAATGTAATACCCCAAAAATGGGCTATAAGTTCATTAATCTCCTACATTTACAATTCGAATGAAATCGACATCAAAGTCCTAACCTAAAGCACATCTAAACATCATCGAATCATAATTGATTATCTTAAATTCTGCATCGGGGAATATTCCTAGCAATATTCCTAATCATCATAATTATCTTTAATTTTATAATTATTTGGCAATAAATCACATTTATCCTAAAATTTGATTAATTAAATATTTTACATATTTAATTAATTAGATTTAATATTTGCCACTTAATTGTTTAATTAAATTTAATTCTACCTATTATTAATTGTATTATTTAATTTTGACAATAAATCAAAATTCCTATGAATAATTGATTAAATTCTTATTTAATTAATTAAAGCATGTTGTCATTATTTAATAATATAATTTTTAATAAAAGTTTGGTAAAATAGTTAATTAACCCATAAATTAATTATTTTATTTCAAAAAGCAGTTAAGTTGGAAATAAATCACTTTGTTATTAAATTAATTCATAAATAAAACATGCACAATCATAAAAGCAAACAACTATCAATTATCAATTAAAGCTAAACTCTATTTTGAGTTAAAGCTTAGCTTTTGCATGTTTTTGTGAGTTAATTATCCTTTATTTAAAAATAACTCAAAAATCAACCTGAGTTATTTGAGTGATTTATGGCTTTTTTTCATGCACCTCCAAAACCTTGGATTTCTATAAAAACAAGGCTCAACTCTTCATAACTCATCTCTCAATATCTCTCAAATCTCTCAATCATCTCGCAAATTGCAAACTTACTCTACAGGAATCATAGCATATCAGATTTGGAAAATTTGCACAATTGGAGCTTGAAAGAATCAACTTGGGAATTCAAAGCTTGGTGAGATCAATTTCAATTGCATAGTTTTTATATCTTAGCATAGAATTTCATAGTTTTCATATCATTTTTAGAATCTTCATTGTTAGATCATTTAGCATTCATTTCATATCAGTTTTCAATAGCATTCATAGATTCATATCAGTTTTTATCATTCTTATTGCATAGAAAATATCAAAAATATAGATTAATTGCATTCAATTTCATATCCATCTTTTGCATTCAAATCCTTCATTTAGGTGTCGTCTAGGTCACTGATCTTGATTACAATCTGAGAACATCAATCTCGCATCTATTAGAAGGTAGTAAATCGCTTGGTTAGATTAGATTTCAATTTTGCACGATTTTGATTATCACTAACCTCTAATGTTTTATTGAGTGTTGTGTCTACAGATCAGGTACAATTTTCACACACACAATATCTACCATTTTATGTGAAAGAGTGGATGCTCAACAATTTTACAAGCTCTCATGCTTGAATGGTACATGCATAGATTGCAAAGGTTTGTGACGTTTGCCAATTTGTCAACATATGGAGAGTACGCATGCAATCGGTAACAAAATAGTGGAATTTGGAAAATATAAGACCATGACATACAATCTAAAAGATGGAAAAGAGGCTAAAAGATGTGATTTAGTAATTGAAAAAATTCCAGTGTATCAGTTCGTGGACATTTTTTGTAAAAAAATTATTTATGAGTATGCAAGGCATACACATAGAGCACAATGATTAGATATGCAATTCAAGTTGTGCAAGGACACATTCCCACTTGATACCATTGTTTCAGTTGTGGACTTTGCAAAGAACTACACACTACAACCACAGAATGAGGTGCAAGCAAAGTATTATAGCTCTCAACAGGTTGCTATATTTGTTCATATAGCATTCATGCATGCACCAGATAGTATAAAGGAGAAAAGGAAGATATTGAGGGAGTATCATTTTTATATCAGCGATGATCGCTGACATTCTACAGAGTTTGTACATGGTTGCTTTCAACTATTTTATGGTCATTTGGCAAATAGGGGCATAAAATATCATCGAAATATCATTTGGTCAGATAATTGTGCATCCCAATTCAAGAATTCATGGATGTTTTATTAGTTGTGCAGGATGCATAAGATTACTGGAATTCAATATATGTGGAATTTCACAGAGGCCGGTCATGGAAAGGGAGAGCACGATGGCGCGGGTGCATGTATTAAAAGAGCCTTAGCACGTGAAGAATTAAAGTACACAGAGAAAGCAACATTGTCAGATGTAGGATGTATTGTCCAGTGGTGTAACGCTACGATTGGTCCAGGTAATGAAGGTGAGTCTAGGGTTCGTAGATTTTTTTGGTTTATGGATGAAACTAACAGTGCACCATATGAGGATTGTTGTACATTGACAGGATCGAGTGAGCTACACTCTTTTAGAAGTTGTAATGCAGGTTCATGGAGTATCCATACACGACATATGGCATGCTTTTGTTCATCATGTGTAGATGAAAATTGGGATGGTTGTGAGTCAAAGGAATGGGTTGATGAATGGTATACATGTATTTTGAGTCCACTTGCCTCCTATCATCCCCATGAATCACTACAATCGACAGAAATGGAATCATCCATTGACTTGGATTGCTTATCTGATCTAGTACAACTAGGTCGATATTTTCCACATACAAATAATCTCAAATTTAGTACTTTATCATAAATATTTAGTAAACTAATGTCCTCATTATGTTTATATCATTACAGGCCATGTTTTTGTTGTTATTGCACCTGAAGACAATGAAGAAGGGATAGATTATTATTTGTGTCATTGTGTAGAGGCTAAAAAGAAATTGGATCGCTCAGTTATTGATGGTGAAGAATTAGAATACCCTATAGGAGCAATGGTTGTAACTGGTACATGGCTTAGACGGTATCCTATGAAGAACCCTAGGTTGTGGTTGTTCGAGGATTAGGAGACACACAGAAAGATTCTTCATTATTCAAACCTCGTCATTGCATCAAATGTCCACTTAATCAGATATGGGGGAAGACCGCAAAATAAAACTCTTTGGAAGGTTCATGAGTTAGACCACGAGGCAATACTTGAGACAATCAAGGGTAGGGAAGATCCAATTGGTTCATTGGACTAAATGGAGATACAAAATATCGTAACATGTCAAATTTATATAGCACTATAAATTGGGTGGATTGTAAATTGCTCATGCATTACCCCGTACGTATAATGGGAAGTTTGTAACATTTAATGACAACCTTTCTCTTCTATTTTTTGGGGCAATACCGGAAGGTTTTCTCTAATCAGCTCTTTCCTCCAGTGCTCCTATTGAGTTGAGTTGTAAAAATATTTCTCATTATTAATAAAAAAAATTTTATAATAGAAATTCTTGACATACAGTAAGATCTCAGTTCAGCATTAATTTCCACACATAAACCCAAGCCAAAACCAACTTCTAAACAAGCCTGCCATAAAAACCACGTACAAAAAACCTAAAATATTCCAACAAAACCTAACCCAGAGTAGTAGGAAACTTGGTAACAGCCTTACTTCCTTTAGAAGCAGCATGCCTAGCCAGCAGGCAGAACAAACTTGACAACAATCTCAATTTCTCTATAGGAAAGTGTCACGATCTTGTTATATTTCAGCAGAGAATCAGCCTCAGGAGTAATCTTATCAAAAATATCAATTATGAAGCTCTCCATGATATCCATGGCAGCACTGGATATTCCCTTGGAGGGATGCACTTGTTTCAACACCTTGTATATTAACCTTTTGTAACTTCCTACACTTCTCTTCCTCTTCTTTTTCTTATTCTCTTCCTTTTGAACATCACTTTCTTTTCTTTTCTTAGCTTTGGAGAATCCTTTACTTCATTCTCTCCTTTCATACCATCTTGATGTAGAGCCCTCCACTATCACCTTAAATAGGCCAACTCAACTCAAGGATTCAACAAGTAACTTGGAATCAACTCAAGGAATTAGTCCTATTCAAAGATAAAATGGAGTTCTCTGATTTTTTAATTCACTTCCACAACCACACTCATGAGTTCACTATCACTTTTCTTTGTTCCAATCTCTCTAAGCACTAGTACCCTCCTAGGCCACTTAGTGCACTTAGTGCCTCCAACACATCAAAAACCAAACTAGATTTCTTACCATGATCCCAATGCTATGGATCATCTTAACATGGTACATTAGACATGTTCAAACTCCTCTTTCACTCCTATCCACTCATATTTCACCATTCTTCCACTATAGCCTTCCAGGCCTGCCTAGTAGCCCTGCCAAAACTGAAATCAACATTTTTCTCCCAAACTTCGCAAACAACCTATCAATTTTTTTACATTTTTGAGTACCCTTTTCATAGTTCCTAAGTTGATATCAATCTTAGACTTTAACTATTTGACTGGTGTAGACTTCCTTTTTTAAGTGCTCTTCTCACAGGCCTAATTAGCCCCTCCTAACAAAGCAACCCTATCACCCACTTACTTCCAGGGTTCCATGACCAAAAATAGTCTTTTATTATGATCCTAAACCAAGGATTTTCCACTTTGCAATAATAGACAACAAGTTTAAACAACCAACTACAAAACCCTCTATTTAAGGCCTTCACACCTATGGCTTCTCCAATCTAACACCTCCACACACTTCCCAATCAAAATAAGGGTTTAAACACCATTAAAACAACATAATATGACCATCCAAGCCATAAAATATGGCCCTCCAATGGATGAATCTCTCAGACCATGACTGGTCCCAACACTAGTAACCCCCAATCAACACTTTACTCTCCATGTTTGTGGTCTCTCCTCCACAATACCTGCCCATCCCTGCATTTAAACTTATATACAAGGATTATATACATTTTATGACTCCTCCCACCAATCACATTAACCACAGGGGGTGGGGGAGTCAATCCATTCATTAAACTTTCAAAATAAACAAAGTGTTGTTTGCAAAATCCCTGTTCAGGATAGTCAAGAATAACTTGGATTTACTGTCCCAAAACATCACAAAATGCTTCTAAACAATCCTTCCATAAACACCATGTACAAAAAACCTAAAATATTCCAACAAAACCTAACCCAGAGTAGTACGAAACTTGGTAACAGCCTTACTTCCTTCAGAAGTAGCATGCCTAGCCAGCTCTCCAGGCAGAACAAACTTGACAACAATCTCAATTTCTCTGGAGGAAAGTGTCATGATCTTGTTATATTTCAGAAAAGAAGCAGCCTCAAGAGTAATCTTATCAAAAATAATGTAGAGGTGACAGAAAGAATGTGGAGTGCCCTTCCTTTTGCTCCCACAACTCACCAACCAACTACAATGACCTAAGGATGTTCACAAACTCCTTAAATGGTGTAACACAACCAAAACAAGGGTTTCCTACTCCAAAAAACTCCTTTAGAAAGTTTACAAACTCAATAAAACTTTGGTGCCTTTTGGGCTTTAGGGACACTAGGCCTAAATCTAGCCTTTAACTAGAATTCTTCACCAGTGGACTTCCTGACCACTCCCAAGCATTTAGCTGGTCCTCATATGACCTAAGGATGATAAAAAACTCTTGGTTTGGTCCCTTTACAACTATACCATAGCTAAAAAGTGGAGAGCTTCTCAAGGTACTGATCTCTTTCATAGAGAAGTTCCTGCTTCATCTCAAGGTTCTTGTTTAGGTGACCAACTCCTTCGAGGTCCACAAATAGACCCATTAATTGGTAAAAGGGTAGATGCAATTTTGGAAAGAGTATCCCAATTGAAGAGTAATGGAAATTCTAGCGAGCATGAAGTTATTATAGATACAATGGGTGTATCTCCTCCACTGACAAATATAACTACTTCCAGAGACTTGAGTTTAAATGGAGACTGTCTATTCCCAAACATGCCCCAGTTGAGCAGATGAACTAGATGTTGCTTGAGTAAAGAAGATAGTGGTTTATTAAAGCATCTGCATTATCCCACTTGCTATCAGTTACTACTTTTTGAGTAGCTTGCTAGCTACTTCTATGTAGGATTTCTATAATATATAATGTCCTCATACAAGTACATGCCACGCATAGTCGTTCCAACCCCGCCGATGACTCCGTGTTGAAGTGTCCCTCAAGGTCCCTTAAGCATAAAATTGGAAATCTTTGTTGGGTCATATCTTGAAGCTCATGCAAGGTAGCATGGATCAGTCAATTTCTATGAGACCATATTGTCGGGGCCTACAAAAGCCTGTCTCAATTTTTGGAGAAAAAATTTTGTTTAAATTCGGCAACACATTCTCGGTCAGTGTCAGAACTCAAAGTGTTCCTCAGCTGAAACGGTCAACATTGCGTATCTTTCCAACCATCAGTCGTAGCATCAAACCATTAGTTCCAATAGCTCCGAATGGCTGAGTAAATTCTAGTGGCAACCTCATTCACCATGCATAGTCGTTTGAACCCCACCGACGACTCCGTGCTGAAGTGTCCCTCAAGGTCCCTTAAGCATGAAATCGGTGATCTTTGCAGGGTCATATCTCGGAGCTCGTGTGACATAGAATCAATTCATTAGGTGCTATGGGACTGTGTTTCCGAGGTCTACAAAAGCCTATCTCATTTTTCAAAGATTCAACTTATTTTAAATTTGGAAACACATTCTCGATCGGTGTCAGAACTCAAAGTGTTCCTCAGTTGAAATGGCCAACGTTGTGTATCTTTCCAACCCTCGGTCATAGCATCAAACCGTCAATTCCAATAGCTTCAAATGGCTGGGTAAACGCTATTGGCAACCTCATTCGGCACCCATAGTCATTCGAACCCCGCCGATGACTCCGTGCTGAAGTGTCCCTCAAGGTCCCTTAAGCATGAAATTGGTGATCTTTGTGGGGTCATATCTCGGAGCTCGTGCAACATAGAATTGATTCATCAGGTACTACAGGACTATGTTGCCAGGACCTACAAAAGCCTATCTCAATTTTCAGAGATTCAACTTATTTTAAATTCGGCAACACATTCTCGGTCAGTGTCAGAACTCAAAGTGTTCCTCAGCTGAAACAGCCAACATTGCATATCTTTCCAACCCTCGGTCGTAGCATCAAACCATCAGTTCCAACAACTTTGAATGGATAGGTAAATGCTAGTGGAAACCTCATTCACCACGCACAGTCATTTGAACCCCGCCGATGACTCCATGCTGAAGTGTCCCTCAAGGTCCCTTAAGCATGAAATTGATGATCTTTGTAGGGTCATATCTCGGAGCTCATGCGATGTAGAATAAATTTGTCAAGTGCTATAGGACCATGTTGTCGTGGCCTACAAAAGCCTGTCTCAGTTTTTAGAGATTCAACTTATTTGAAATTTGGCAACACATTCTCGGTCGGTGTTAGAACTCAAAGTGTTCCTCAGCTGAAATGGCCAACATTGCGTATCTTTCCAACCCTCGGTCGTAGCATCGAACCATTAGTTCTAATAGCTCTGAATGGCTGGGTAAATGCTAGTGGCAACCTCATTCGGCACCCACAGTCGTTTGAACCCTACCGATGACTCCATGCTGAAGTGTCCCTCAAGGTCCCTTAAGCATGAAATTGGCGATCTTTGGGGGGTCATATCTCGAAGCTCGTGTGATGTAGAATTGATTCGATAAGTGCTACAGGACCATGTTGCTAGGGACTAAAAAATCCTATCTCATTTTTTAGAGATTCAACTTATTTTAAATTCGGCAACACATTCTCGGTCAGTGTCAGAACTCAAAGTGTTCCTCAGCTGAAATGGTCAATGTTGCGTATCTTTCCAACCATCAGTCGTAGCATCGAACCGTCAGTTCCAATAGCTCTGAATGGCTAGGTAAACACTAGTGGCAACCTTGTTCACCACGCACAGTTGATTGAACCCCACCGACGACTCCGTGCTGAAGTGTCCCTCAAGGTCCCTTAAGCATGAAATCAGTGATCTTTGCGGGGTCATATCTCAGAGCTCATGCAACATAGAATCAATTTGTCAGGTGCTATAGGACTGTGTTGCCAGGGCCTACAAAAGCCTATCTTAGTTTTTAGAGATTAAACTTATTTTAAATTCGGCAACACATTCTCGGTCGGTGTCAAAACTCAAAGTGTTCCTTAGCTGAAACGACCAACGTTGCGTATCTTTCCAACCCTCGGTCATAGCATCGAACCGTCAGTTCCAATAGCTCTGAATGGCTGGGTAAACCCTAGTGGCAACCTCATTCGGCACCCACAGTCGTTTGAACCCCGCTGATGACTCCATGTTGAAGTATCCCTCAAGGTCCCTTAAGCATGAAATCGATGATCTTTGGAGGGTCATATCTCAGAGCTCGTGCAACGTAGAATCAATTCGTTAGGTGCTACGGGACCGTGTTGCTAGGGCCTACAAAATCTTGTCTCAGTTTTCAAAGATTCAACTTATTTTAAATTTGGCAACACATTCTCAGTCGGTGTTAGAACTCAAAGTGTTCCTCAGCTAAAATGACCAACGTTGCGTATCTTTCGAACCCTCGGTCGTAGCATCGAGCTGTCAGTTCTAACAGCTCTAAATGGCTGGGTAAATGCTATTGGCAACCTCATTCACCACGCACAATCCTTCGAACCCCGCTGACGACTCCGTGCTAAAGTGTCCCTCAAGGCCCCTTAAGCATGAAATCAGTGATCTTTGTGGGGTCATATCTCGGAGCTTGTGTGATGTAGAATCGATTTGTCAGGTACTACAGGACTGTGTTGCCAGGGCCTACAAAATCCTGTCTCAGTTTTTAGAGATTCAACTTGTTTTAAATTTGGCAACACATTCTCGGTTGGTGTCAGAACTCAAAGTGTTCCTCAGCTGAAATGGCCAACGTTGTGTATCTTTCTAACCGTTGGTCATAGCATCGAACCGTCAGTTCCAATAGCTCTGAATGGCCAGGTAAACACTAGTGGCAACCTCGTTCACCATGCATATTCGTTCAAACCCCGCTGACAACTCCGTGCTGAAGTGTCCCTCAAGGTCCCTTAAGCATGAAATCAGTGATCTTTGTGGGGTCATATCTCAGAGCTCATGCGACGTAGAATCAATTCATCAGGTGCTACGAGACTGTGTTACCAAGGCCTACAAAAGTCTATCTCATTTTTTAGAGATTCAACTTATTTTAAATTTGGCAACACATTCTCGGTCAGTGTCAGAACTCAAAGTGTTCCTCAGCTGAAACGACCAATGTTGCGTATCTTTCCAACCCTCGGTCGTAGCATCAAACCGTCAGTTCCAACAGCTCCGAATGGCTGGGTAAATGCTAGTGGAAACCTCATTCGGCACCCACAGTCGTTCGAACCTCGCTGACGACTCCGTGCTGAAGTGTCCCTCAAGGTCCCTTAAGCATGAAATTGGTGATCTTTGCGGGGTCATATCTCGGAGCTCGTACGACGTAGAATCAATTTGTTAAGTGCTACGGGACCGTGTTGCCGGGGCCTACAAAATTTAGTCTCAATTTTTAGAGATTCAACTTATTTTAAATTCGGCAACACATTCTCAGTTGGTGTCAGAAATCAAAGTGTTCCTCAGCTGAAATGGCCAATGTTGTGTATCTTTCCAACCGTTGGTCATAGCATCGAACTGTCACTTCCAACAGCTCCGAATGGCTGGGTAAACACTAGTGGCAGCTTCATTCAGCACCCATAGTCATTCAAACCCCGCCGATGACTCCATGCTGAAGTGTCCCTCAAGGTCCCTTAAGCATGAAATTGACAATCTTTGAGGGGTCGTATCTCAGAGCTTGTACGACGTAGAATTGATTCATTAAGTGCTACAGGACTATGTTGTCGGGGACTAGAAAAGCCTATCTTAGTTTTCAGAGATTCAACTTATTTTAAATTCGGCAACACATTCTTGGTCGGTGTCAGAACTCAAAGTGTTCCTTAGCTGAAACAGCCAACGTTGTGTATCTTTTGAACCGTCGGTCGTAGCATTGAACCGTCAGTTCCAACAACTTTGAATGGCCAGGTAAATGCTAGTGGCAACCTCATTCACCATGCACAATCGTTCGAACCCCGCCGACGACTCCGTGCTGAAGTGTCCCTCAAGGTCCCTTAAGCATGAAATCGGTGATCTTTGCGGGGTCATATCTCGGAGCTCATGCGACATAGAATCGATTCATTAGATGCTACAGGACCATGCTATCGGTGCCTACAAAAGCCTATCTCAATTTTTAGAGATTAAACTTATTTTAAATTTGGCAACACATTCTCAGTCGTTGTCAGAACTCAAAGTGTTCCTCAGCTGAAACGATCAACATTGCGTATCTTTCCAACCATTGGTCGTAGCATCGAACTGTCAGTTCCAACAGCTCTAAATGGCCGGGTAAATGCTAGTGGCAGCCTTGTTCGGCACCCACTGTCATTCGAACCCCATCGATGACTCCGTGCTGAAGTGTCCCTCAAGGTCCCTTAAGCATGAAATCAGAGATCTTTGTGGGGTCATATCTCAGAGCTCGTGCGACATAGAATCAATTCATTAGGTGCTACGGGACCATGTTGCCAGGGCCTACAAAAGCCTGTCTCAATTTTCAGAGATTCAACTTATTTTAAATTCGGCAACACATTCTCGTTTGGTGTCAGAACTCAAAGTGTTCCTCAGCTGAAATGGTCAATGTTGTGTATCTTTTGAACCGTCGGTCATAGCATCAAATTGTCAGTTCCAACAGCTCTGAATGGCTGAGTAAACGCTAGTGGAAACCTCATTCACCATGCATAGTCGTTCAAACCCCACCGACGACTCCGTGCTGAAGTGTCCCTCAAGGTCCCTTAAGCATGAAATCGGCGATCTTTGCAGGGTCATATCTCGGAGCTTGTGCGATGTAGAATCAATTCATCAGGTGCTACAAGATCGTCTCTAAAAATGCCCTGATTTTATCAAGATACTTAGTGGTTCAAAAGTTAGAGTAGAAAATCTCTATTAGGAAGGCTATAAGGAAAAGTGGGTGCAGGTCTAGTTCACTATGGTACGGTCTTGATGGGAATGAACTAGTTGTTATTTTAGAGGCCTTAGGTCAAATGAGGATCATTTACATGCTTGGGAGTGGTCAAGAAGTCCACTGGTGAAGAGTTTCAATAATAAGTCACTTTTAGGCCTAGTTTCCCTAAAGCCAAAAAGACATTGAACTTTGATTAAGTGTCTAACTTTGCAAAGGGAGTTTATTGGGATAGAAACTCACTTAATTGATTGTGTTGCACCATCCTAAGAGATTGGGAATACCCTTAAGTCATTACAGGTGATTGGTGAATTGTGGGAGTCAAGTGAAGGGCACACTACTTTCCGGCTGTCACCTCTGCATTAAATTAGGTTTGTGTCCAAGGTGAGTGTTAAGTGGTGCTGGAGTGGAGTTGGAAAACAAGGCTTTGGGATCTTAAATAACTTCCAAATGGGTGTCTAAAAATATCCTGATTGTTTCAAGATACCAAGTTGTGAAGAAGCTAGAGTGGAAACTCGAGGTTGAGAAGGCTACAAGGAAATTGGCGTGCAGGTCTAGTTTGCTATGGTATGGTTGTAAAAGGAAAAAACCAAGAGTTTTTTTAGAGTCCTTAGGTCATATGAGGACCATCTACATGCTTGGGAGTGGTTAGGAAGTCCACTGGTGAAGAGTTCTAACTAAAGGCTAGGTTTAGGCCTAGTGTCCCTAAAGCCAAAATGGCATTAAAGTTTGATTGAGTGTATAAAATTGCAAACGGAATTTTTTGGGATATAAATCCATTTTATTGGTTGTGTTACACCATTGTAAGAGCTTGGGAACACCCTTAAGCCTTTGTAGTTGGTTGGTGAGTTGTCGAAGCTAAAAGAAGGGAACTCCACTTTCTTGTTGTAATCTCTGCATTAGTTCTCATTTAGGTGACCAACCCCTTCAAGGTCCACAAATAGACCCATTAATTTCCCAAATTGGTTCATTAGTAGGCAAAGAATTTATCGAATGTCTTGAAATTTAAATGAAGAATTTTGGTGCAGGAGCACCTGTCCAAACACCTAAGTCCACCTTGGAACCAAATGGAGGTAGTGGATCTAAAGAATTCCTAAAAGTGAATTGGGATATATTAAGGCCAATAATGGAAATATCTAATAAACAATTTAATTTAAATATTATAAGTCCTAGAAGTCCTGGCAAAGGACTTAGTTTTTCCTTACAAAATCTTGTTTTTTTGATGTTTGGTTGATTATTTTGGGTTTGGAATAGAATTGTGGGTGATATAATAACATCGTAACATCATTTTTCATCTATATTGAATGATTATATAATCTATTTTGCTTCAGATTTGGAAATTTGTTGTAGGTGGTCATTTTGGTGAATTGAAATAACTCCATTTTGGTCTTTTTGATGATATAATGGGCCATTCAATGAATGTAATTTTTGTTTCTTATTGAATGGACCCTATGTAACATATGTATGATGTTACTAACCATTTGGATGCAGGAGAAGTTGGTTTAGTGGGTGTACACCATGAGGAAGAGTGGGAAAAGGGCACAAAATTGATGCCACAAGTGTAGCAGCAAAGGATCCACCTTAACAAGGGTATAATTTTATTTGAAATAGCAGAAGTATATGTCAAATGAAAGGTGAATCCACAAGGAGGAGTTCTGGAAATGAGTTTTGAGTTGTTTTTAAGAAGGCCCTAGTTTTGAAGGCCTAGAGGGAGCAATTTGGGGCTTTTGGGTATAGAAAGCCTATAGGATCCAATTGACTTCAAATTTCTCTAATTGGGACCATATTAAAACTCTGTGAAAAGTGGCAAGGTTGGGTGTTAAGTTTGTAATAGGGTTCCTTTGTAAAAGCGACCTATTAGGTCGAGGAAGGAAAGTGGAGCAGCAGTTTTTGGGGGTTGTGTTCCAAATTAACCCTACCTAATTTTGAGATATGTTTTGTAAAACCATAAAAGGTATCTGAATATGTAATTTATTTTGGAAGTGTTTTGGGAAAACTAAGAGTTATTTGGGAAAAACTCATTGGTTAAGGCTACAAGGATAGAGAGCCTAGAGTGTGGATTGAGGGTAAGATCTTGGAGTGGGACTTCAAGAACCACTTGAACATTGTTGGAGTCATATTTTAAGCCATATTGAATCCCTATAATAGTAAGGGAGTTGGGAGAAGTCAGATTGATAGGTTAGTGGCATATTGGCACTTGGGGCCACTTGGGTAAGGAACACTTTTGAGGAAACCAAGAACACTTTATTTATAAAATAACCCCAATCTAACCTACCTATTTGCATCAAATTTTCAACCAAGCTATAAATAAATTGTTGAAGCATTAGTATCCGGATTTGTCAGAATTTCTTTAAAAAATTATCATTGCAAGAACAAGAGCCACTTAGGCTTCTTACATATTATATTTATACATTTATGCATTCATTTCATTACTTTTGTTATTATTACAGTTAAGGAATTGACTTTTATTGAGGACAGTGACTGGCATTTGTAGCACAATCAGCAAGTTAAACATACAATCATAACTATAAGGCATGGGAAATTTACAAAGCAAAGACATGAACATAAACATAATTTAGTATACATCAATACACCAAACACATGAATTGCATACCTAAAACATAAAAAAAAAATATTCGTAGGGCATGAAGTCAAATATATATGTCCAATAATGTCATACATTGAATATATTCAATACAGTAAAACTGACTTCCTCAAATTCAAATGGATGTACAACGTATCACTGATACAATATACAAAAAATATGTCCACTAATGCCATATAGGCATACAATCCATATCCCTAATCTAGTCCTTTCCCGCTAGGGGAACAAAACAAATCCTAAGCTGTCTTCGATCGTCACATTGATGGAGATGCAGTGGATGCCGTAGTCTTCCAAGTGTGCTCACTCGTCCTCCTATCTAGACTCTTCTGTAGCTCAACTTGATAAAAATAAAATTAGATAGAGATAACTAATATACATCAAAATTGAATTATACAATGACATAAAATTGAATATTGGCTTACCGCTAGCAAATAGTCACTATGTTCATCCACCGAAGGCGCATGCTGCCAATCTATAGTCATAAGTCCCTACAACAATGATCAAAATAATAATTAAAATACATACATGGATATCATTATAAAATTTAATACAAACTATTAAAATAACAATTAAAGTTAAGTGATCTCTTTCATACCTCAGTCAGTGCTTCAGAACTAGCTACTGCTGCAGCTACTCCACGATCCAAAGTATCATAGACAGAAGGAGGAGTCTCTGATGTCAAAAGCTGAAAATGAAACAAAAAAAGTAAATTATGGAGTTATCAAGATTACATATATTTTTTACAACCCTACTAATGAGTAAATGATACCTCCGTGAAGGTTCCACCGCGTCCTCCGGTGTGCGATGTCGAAGTCGAAGCTCCAACATTCAACTAGTGCACATGTACATGGAAAATTATAAGATAACCATTCATATAAGAATGTACTATTGACATGTTAATTATAATGCATGATTACATGTATACCTGTGGACTCAATGGTGACCTCACAAACCCAGGTGAAAGAGTGTAATCATCGTGCCTCTGGATTTTGATCATAATTTGTCTAGTAATTTAGTCATTCATTCATTAATTAAATATGATCAAGTAAATCCAATTAATATGAAAATAAAGATACCTCAAGGAAAGTTGCATGATGCCCTTCCCTGTCTGTTGTGAACATCGATGGTTCACCAATGCACATCTAATGCCCATGCACAATAAGTTAGGATATAATTATTCATATAATTACATAGTAATCAAACATGTTAATTAAATGTTTTATTCGATACATACTTTTGCAATTGATGATGATGTGTAAAAGGGGACATTAGGATCATCGCCACTTCCACTGCCACCGCCACCACTGACACTCTTGCCCTAAATTTTCATCATAAACAATAGATACTAAATTAAATAGTTATTCTTTTATAAATGAAATATGATCAAAGCAATTTAATGAACTTGGAAATATTTACCTGTGTGTCAATGCCAAATGTCGTATTTAGAAAGTTATCAGTCATCAATCCAAAATCCTCTTGCTCTCTCTCGCCAGTACCAAATGTGCACAAGCATCCACATGACTGACAAATATGCCCCCTTGAGGATTGACCATAGTCACCCTCAACTAAAGGAGTGGCACACTGAATGAGAGTCTGTGTAAGAGCACTAATCGTGCCTAGTGTGTCTGCCTCTACATGTTCCTTCACAATGGAAGGAATACTAACATGATCCAATGGTGGCTTGCCACTATCAACCCTAGGTGCGTTAGGGTCACGATGTGCCCCTGCTCGATCAAATGATGAACCCCCTCCTCTACCCTGAGAATCCAGAATGTCAAAATAATTTGGTACCTCCTTGAGTACAAACTCGCAATAGAGTTTCCTCAAGAAATATATAGGAACCTCATGATTGTTGTAAGGAGGCGAATCAAAGACCATCCACCATCTCTCCCAAAAATTGTTTTTAATGTCTTCATTTATGCACCAATGAATTGGGAACCTCCTTGTTGTAGTTCTAAGAGTATCTGTGTCCCCTGGTTTTTTAAATAGCTGGAAAATGTCATCTTTTGTGATTTTTTATTTTTTTATGTCCGCATAACATAATTTATTTGCATAATATTTTTTTTGTTCTTCTCTTTTATCCTGCCATATATTAATTTGCCCACTAACTGCGCTTATGTGGGTCAAGATTGCTTCCAATGATTTTGCAAGTCTTTCCCTTCTAGGATTTGTACCACTAGAATCTTTTAACCTATTAATTAAAGATTCTAATTCTTTTTTCCCTCTTTCAATTTGGTTCAACAAATTTTTTTGTGTTCCAAGAGGAGGTTTCTCGATTGGTGGAGGCAATTGAGGTTCATTTTCTTCATTTCTTTCTTCATTCGGTTCTTCATTTGGCTCATCATGAGGAGACGGAGGGTTTGGTGGAGGGAGATTATTTCTTCCTGACAATTAAAAAAAACTACATTTTAAAATATTGATTACACAATAAATTTAAACAAAAACAAATTTGAACAAAACAAATTGGAACAAAAACAAATTGAAACAAAACTAAAATTTTAAAACAAATAAGAGGCATGAGAAGTTGTAAAAACACTTACCTCTTCTCCCAGATCGAACTTGACGACGCCGTGGAGCCATTTGATCGATGGATGAACAAAAACAATCGACTCACAAGCAACTATGATAGGGCGTGCACACTTTCAAATCCTCTCTAAGCTAAAAACGCGGGTTTGAGAAAAAAAATGAGCTCAAACCCACCTGCAGCAAATATATGTGACTTTTTACAAAGGGCATACGCCCTTTGTCTTGGATTGCCCAAGCCTAAGGCTTGGGCAACCCAAGCCATAGGGTGCACGCCCTTTAGTGCATGCGCACTATGTGCGATGGGGGGCCAAAAAGAAAAGTGGCAACTTTTTGGTCCCCCATCTTTGTGGACTTACCCATATATATATATATATATATATATATATATATATATATATATATATATATATATATATATATATATATATATATATATATATATATATATATATATTATTGGAATAGATTTGTAATGAAAAATATGTTGCGAGATGAAAAATGTTGATTTCGGTGAGTTGGAATTTGAATTGTTATAAAAGAGAAAATATAGGTCACAAACCAATTTTTATTTATCCATGCACTAGCTATATATGTCATCTATGACATATTTTGAAGTTATGGGAAAAACTGTTTATTTACCTATAATTTTTTGGTGGGAACTAGACCCCTAATTTTCAGCATTTTTCAGCAACTGAAAAATTGTCTTTAAAATTTAAAAAAACATATCAATTCTTATTCAGAACAATTATTAAAAATATTAATCATAAACTTCATCCATTTTATCACATTTAATCAGTTTACATCATCTTTAAATTCCAAACATAAATGTCATTTTTATACTATTGAAGTTGAACAACTTTGATTTTGTTAGCCTTTTCCTTTGTAAAAGGGTGACAGCTTATTGTGCTTTAACCCATACGTTTTCTTAATTTAATTGAAAATAAAATTAAAGTATGCACATTTCACTACATTATTTCAAAGTAAAATCAATTACATAAATTACATTTCAATGTAAATAAACGTGCACCATACATATGTTCACACACACATGCATATATACATGTACACATATGTACGTGCATATATACACATGCATATATATACATGTGTATATAAATGACATGTACATATATACATGACATATATATGTCATGTATGTATACATGTATATATACATATACATGTGACATATATATATATATATATATATGACATGTATGTACATATGTATGTATGTATTCATGTCATATATATGTATGTGTATATGTATATATATGACATGTACATATACATACATACATACATAGATATACATACATAGATATATATATATATATATATATATATATATATATATATATATATATATATATATATATATATATATATATATATATATATATATATATATATATATATATATATATATATATATATATATATATATATGTATGTATGTATGTATGTATGTATGTATGTATTTACATACACATGTACATATATATATGTATACATGTATGTGCACATATATATATGTACATACACACATATGTACATGTATATATACACACACACATGTATATACATGTACACATATATGCATGTATATGTGTACATATATATATGTACAGATATATATGTGTACACATATACATGCATATATGTGTACATGTATATATATGTATATATATATATATATATATATGTGTGTGTGTGTGTGTGTGTGTGTGTGTACATGTATATACATGCGTATATATATATATGTGTGTGTGTGTGTGTGTACACATATATGTACACACATATGTACATGTATATATATACATGTGTATATATAGGCACTGGCTACGGTGCAACATATTTGCACCGCTAGCCTTTGCCCATTCACCTGGGCATCCATCATGCCATCCCTCCCATCTGTGCAATTGTCCAATCGTCTCTACAATTTCTTCATTCCGCAGATGTTATTAAAATAAATTATAATATTTCAGTACACATTTAAATAAATTTATAATGTTAATTATTTATTTTATTATAATATATTTTAAAATAATATTTTTATTTTATTTTATATTATTTTTGAGATAATTACTAAATTTAAAATTTTATTAAGAAATAAGATTATTATAACAATATATGATTATATTTTAATTTTTTAAGTTTATTTTTTAGGTCTAATATGTATTTTAATTTTAATTTAAATATGTACTATAAAATGTTTTACTTTATTTCATTTTACCTGTCATTTCATTTATTTTCAAAAGTCATTATTTCATTATTATCAAAATTAGATTATATTTTCATTATTTATATACATACTAATTTACTATTTATAACTCCTTTTTATTATTTTGTTTATGTACATATATTTTATAGTTTTAGAAGTAGTAGATTATGAAAATAAATAAAAGTACTTATTTTTTGTATCTATACTTCTTTATATGTTAGTTTTTTAAAGTAATTGAAAGTATATTTATATGTGTAGAAAAGTATATTTATATATGAAGAAATATTTATTAATATATTTTTTATAAGCATATAAATATAAATCTATATATTCATTGATTTACACAAATGTATTTATAAATTTATAAATATTTATTATAAACCTAAAAATACTTATTAGTACATTTTAAATAAAAAATTGATCATGTTTTATGAGTGGTTGTTCACATCATTAGAATGGGCTCATCAATTCATAAGTAGGAGATATTTGTTACATGCTTAAATCTTGATAGCAATATCATAATTTGATTTTTTGTGTAAAATATTTATAGACATACTTTAATACTTATAATATTTGTAGATTTCATATAATTTTTCATAAAATATTAATTTAATTTCATACATTTTAAATTAAAATTATAATATATAATCATATAGTGTCATTAAAACAATAAAAAAAATTATTTCTTAATAAAATTTTAATTTAAGTAATTCTTTAAAAAAGATAATATAAAATAATTAAAAATATCACTTAAATATATTATGAAATAATAATTAATTAGCATTATAAATCTATTCAAATGTATGCTGAAATAATATAATTTATTTTTAATAACTACTTACAATATAGATGGTACCTATAGTACCTATTTACTAGGGAGTGCAAAAATCGCATGAGTGATTAGACAGTTGCACAACGGGAGGGATGGCATGATGGATGCTCATGTGAATGGGCAAAGGCTGCTGGTGCAAATATGTTGCACTGTAGCTAGTGCCACATATATATACATGTATATATATACACATGTATGTACATATACATATACATATACATATACATATACATATACATATACATATACATATATATATATATATATATATATATATATATATATATATATATATATACATGTGTGTGTGTGTGCATATATATATGTACATATATGTGTATATATGCATATGCATATATATATATGTGCATATATATGTGTATATATGCACATATATGTGTGTGTGTGTATGCATATATACACACATACATACACACACACACACACACATATATATACATGCATATATACACATATACATGCATATATACATGTATACATACTAAATATATACATAAAAAACATTAAATAATGAAAACCAAAAATATAAAAACTTGAAAATGACGGTCAAAAAATCGGAAGCCAACAGTTTCAATCCTGTCGAAAGTGATAGTGAAAGTGACTTTCAGTGGATTAAAAACCCCACCAAAATCCCTAAACTTCTAAATTTCGATCAAAAGTTTTACCCTAGGTACTTTCGATCGAAAGTACTTACTTACTTTCAATCGAAAGTAAGAAAAGTACTTTTGATCGAAAGTTACTCACTTACGATCGAAAGTACTAGCTACTTTCTATCGAAAGTATGATGGTTTTTTTCCCCAATCATGCTTTTCAGGTCATTTTTCTTCCTCTGAAAAAGTGTAACCCACTATTGTGGGTTCACCCTCCTATGAATGAGCCTTTCATGATGAGAATACAATAAAATCCTCATTCAAATCAAAATGTGCCATGTGTCCTTTGTCTTCAAACTTACCCAATAAATTCTTTCATTACAATCTTTTCACTTCTTTGGAAACACTGTTTCACAATTTCACTTTAATTTTTCTCTTGATCCTATACTAGTAATTTCACATGTATTAATTCTGCATTTTGACCTCATTGCATTCTTCGTTATATATTTTCAACTTCTTGGTGATAAATACTTACCTTCTTTTATTTCTGCACATTTTGTTGCATTGCCCACTTTGTTTATGTGAAACAACATATTTCACTCAACAAAACTATATCTCCCTCTTTCGGAAAAAATCCCACATATGCCATTTACCTTTGCCACTTGCATCTTTGGTGAAGACATTTTCAACTTCAAGTGAAAATAATTACCCTTCAATCACACTCTGCCTATAAAAATATTTACCCATTCTTCATTCTTGACTTCCAATTTTGATCAAGCCTATTGCCTTCACTTTCACTTAGTAAACAAAATTTAAAATCTAATAAATAAAATTCCCCCTCTTAGTCCAAATTTATCAAACATTAAACTGTGTGACTTATATGACATTCTAATCTAAACATTTGATCACCAAAATAAATTGGCTCACTCTCCATTGAATTTCACCTTCACCTGTTACAAGTGTGGTTGTCATTGCACCAAAAGATTGACCTGTTAATGCCTGATACAACCACTAGACTTATAGTAGAAAATCAAATCCCAAAGGGGGACATTGGTAGTTAGTCCAACAATCCCCCCCTCAGCATCACTCGAGGGGATTCGAACCTGTGACCAAGATCTGATACCACTTGTTACAAGTGTGGTTGTTGTTGCACCAAAAGATCGACCTGTTAATGTCTAATACAACCACTAGACTTATAGAAGACACATGAGACTATTGAACCATGTCATGAATCTCAAAGGGGGACGTCAACAGTTAGTCCAACATCACCATCTCAACATACTGTGTGAAAACACTATGGAATCCTCATCCTATCTTTGTAACCATTCTTCCACCTTCTTAATGCATTTATAAAGATGTGATTACCATTAAGAAATGCTCATACTTTAGAAGTTAAAGAATTGAAATTGACATCCCTTGATACGAAAGGAATGAGAGGTGTGTGCAGTAGGATTTTAACACTTATTAAAGTGTGAGTATTAAATCATCCTCATATTTTGCAAACCATATGTGAAGCATCCAAGGTGTTTAGCTTGGTTAAAGCAATGAGTTCTCATTGTGGAGACCCTGGTTTAAATCCCAAGAGGGACATCATTGTGGAATTCTAAGTTGTGACTTTTGGTTGTATTGGTCTCATTGTAAAAAGGTGGATTCTAAGGTGTGGCTCTTGGTCTTCTACTTATTGTTTTTAGTGTGGTTGCTCATGAGGAGCTCCTATTTGTCTTAGTTTGTTGATTGAATAAGCTTGTAACTCTCATATTGTTACTCGAATGAGTACAAGATTTGTAAACGATCTATAATATAAAAAACCATATAATATAAAAAACTATATGTGAAGCCACCATCCATCATCAAATAATTGTTGCTAATGAAAAGTCACACCAGCATTGCTACATATAGGAACAATGGAGCTATATATGCCACAAGCATAAGTTTCCCCTGCTCAAATAGACATTTTGTGCACACCCTACACTCATTGTTGTCCATGAGACCACATTTGTTTGAGTCGCTTTACAAAATAGGACACGTGCCTCACCTATGCTTTCACATTTTGCAGATATATCTAACACATCATTGTCAGCGGCTTCAACTTTTATGCTTTGACTGACTTCCATATTCTATTTCAATGCTCCCATTGAACACAAGCAGATTGACTATTGGAAAAGGGTGCCCCCAAAGGAATTTGAATCTAACTTTGCACTTTCTGATTGAATTTGCATTAAAATTTCAAATCCCCCCTTTCAAATAATCTAATTTGCAAACACTCTATTCCATGGAAACCATGATTCTTTGAGACACTTCTTCAAATGGCTTACATGCCTTACGTATGTTTCCATGCTTCACAAACATGTCTAGAGCATTTCCCAACATTATATCTAGGTAGTTATGCAGAGAAAATGGAAACCCTAGACATATCAGATAGAATAATGATCAAGAACTATTGATAATCTTTAAATCAAATACTAAGAAGCCAAAGCTTGGTGGACTGAAGGTGAGACTAAGCTTGAACGCGAGAGATGGTGGAGCCAACAAAGTGATATGACCATAAGGCTGTAAAATCTCTAAGGATTTGCAAAGAAAGTAATCTAGAAGAAATTTGAATGATCAAGAGAGCTAAGAGAGGCATATAAAAAGCTAAAAGAGATAGCACAAGAAGGCCAAAGGAAGCTTAAAATAATCTTGGAAGACTCCTGATGTCAATGACCTACTACAGGAGGCATCACACTGCAAGAAATAATAGGTGTAATGTTCCAACATCCACCTTTAGTTTGTAGATTTGTGGGATGAATACTTACTATATGGATGTCTCCACAACACCATGTGTCCCAGATCAAATGGTCTATGTGATTGGTAATTTGGACAAAAGGAGATGACTAGACAAGCGGGTGAGATGAAGGCTTAAGTGGAAATGTTGTTTTGACTAAAGTGAAAGTGCTCTACATCAAAGAATTTCATGATGAACATCAAAATATACAACATTACAATGAGAAATGTATATAAAGAGAAGGTTACTTTCAAAACAAACAAGAACAATCCTAAATAATATGAAGGTTACCTACTAGAAAGAATTGGTGAAAAATATCGAAACAACCCTCTAGATTTTTCAATATGAGCTAGAAAAAATAAAAATCAAACATAAAGTGGAAGAATCTCTTTCTCTTATCTCTCTAGAGTCAACTAAGAAAATCAATAATAAAAAGAAAAAAAGAGAAAAGGTAAAGCCTTTGTGCAACATGATAGTCTCTTTATTTCTAATGAATACCACAATACTATTATTAAAAGAGTTATCATTTAAGAAGTGGTAGGGAGGTTGGATGAGCCAATTACAAACTCATAGCCTAAGGTCTCACAAGTGACCTTGAGGTGCTCTCTCTTTGCACCTACTGACATATAGGATCTCCTTTTATGGCTTGATCCCCTGGTCTACTAACCAACCCAACTATCATGCAACTACTACCAAGACTAGAAGAATTTTTGGTGCTCTTTTACTTTCCCATACACTGACCCTTAATACCATCTAAGGGCTTTCCACCTCCAATGTTAAAATGAACTCTTATAGAGGTAGGGAGGTACTCAAACATGTTTTACTTTGTCTATTTAGGGGTCTTGGAAGTCCTTCTTCATTCATCTTCTTTACCGATCTCATAGATCCTTCACAAAATAGACCCACAAGGAAGAGCCCCTATTAGGTCTCCTATTTCAGGAAAATAGGACTTTTCTCCCAAATCATACCAAAGGAACCTGCTACTTAATAATGGTTCCTTGCTTCAATTTCCAACCTCTCAAGGATTTTTGAGGTTTTAGGGTTCCACTCTTCTGTACAATGCCCTAACCAAAAATGAGTGTTGTGGGAGGGTTTTAGGACTATTCAGACAACATGGTTTATCTCCAAGTATTTGACAACCAAATGGATTGGTTAGACCCTCTCCTCTTCACTAGATCTTGGAAAGATCCTTGCCTTTGACCTTTAATCACCAATTTGTAGCTTCATGCACACCCTTGCAAGTTATCACTCTTGTAGTTTAGTCTTTCCTATCCGGGCTCACCATAGGCTCGCCTAGGGAAAGACATTGAAAATGATTCCCAAGCTTTCCAAGGGCCATGCTTCTGTACATAATATGTACATGGAGTCTACTCACTATCCCCAATAGGTTGTACAGATTGAACGATGGCATAGTGAGTTAGGTCTCCATTTCTCACAGTCTCCTAGTTTGAACCAGTGAACAGACAACACACAAAGAAATAATGCAGAACAAAGAAAGAAAGAAAAAACTCCAAAACTAATGACACAAAATGCAAGGAAAGACACTAATCTAAGATTTCCATTGATTATATTTCACATTACAAGGCAAAACATTCTTCTAAAAATCACTGATCATAAAGATACACAAAAACTCATACATTGTCCAACTCTCCAAAAACAAAGCTTCATACATCTGAAATTCTAACCTCAAGATTTGGTCCAAATTTTACTTAAATAGGTAGAGATTTGGCTTAGATTTCCATTAGGGCACTCCTAGGGGTGACCTTTTTATTATTTAAACTACCTTATTCTAATACAATTTCTATAAAACATGCACTTGATAGTATTATCACAAAGATCAGTTGAATTCAATTAATCTTATTTTAAACACAGTGCATCCTAGGATTTTGAGCGTATAAGTAACTTGAAAAGAGTACTTCACAAATGGTGATCAACCCTCTATTCACAAGGACACAAATAATAATGCAACAACATAAATTTCTAATTACTGAGTCTATTATGCAGAAAGATAATACCAAGATAGAATCTCTTAAAACACCTGACATGACTTCCAAAGACAAACTCCTGATAAATATAAGGAAAATCTGGGCAAAGAGCATCTCATGATGCCATCAACCATAATGCGGGTAACAATCATTGCATCCAAATGAATGACTCATCCCTACTCTAAGGGTCTCTGAAATGCGATTCAAGACCATATCCTACATCTCCTAGTTCATGTAGAACATTGATACATGCTCTAAAACAATCCTCCTGGCAGATTCTCCCTCACATGGAACCAACATGACCTTACCCTTTGAGAGTGATAGTAGAAACCACACCATTAGGATGTTTGTGCAAAGGGGTAATGAGGAAGGCACTACATCATCCCCCCCAAGGACTAGGCTTACTCCTGGAAGCCGATAAGACAAACTGAAGAGGATGCTACATGGGCGTGGACCATCTATCCTAGGAGGTTCCTTAATAAATAGCATAGAGCCCGCACAAGGGGAATAACTTATTGATAAGATAGCATGATAAATTCATAACCCAAAGAGTGTTACCCCACTAAATCTAGGGCTATCAAGGCCCACCGCATGGATTAGATTTTCAAAGTGGTCTAAGTTGCACCTAACAATCCATCAAACTGTGCTAAGAAGAGGAACTTCCCAAGCTTCCAAAACACATTCAATGGGTCTAGGAAGGTCCTCAAGCATACATGCTAAATCCATCACAAAAAGAAAGGATTGTATGCCCTCACAAATGCCATACAAGAAATTAAACTCAAGTGGAATTACCTTACTAATTCATGTCATTACCAAATGAGGTCTTCTCAAACTCCAACTATTGGCTAGAGTCACAATCCCCTGATAGCCTCCCTTGGCATGGCCTTACCAATATCTATTTTCAAACAAGAAGTGGCTCTTACACAAGGATAACTTCTTATCTAAACTCTAGATATCATCAAATCCCAACATGCTCCTTCTAGGCTATGGACCTGCACGACCACTATACTAAATACAAGGGCACATCTCAGTGTTTCCTTCTTGGCGTTCCCCCCCCTCTATACATACTGTCAAGGATCCTCAATAAAATAGGTAGAGTCACAAACATAAGACTGGCCAGCAAGTTAAAAACATTTGGAATAGTCACCAAGAACCAATAGAAAGTTAAATCATAATAAGATGTCTATTTATTTCAACAGTAAATTCAAGAAAGACATGAGCTCATTATAACAATAAAGGAAGTGTTTCATAATCAAAGAAAGATAGTTTGTTGACTATTTCTAGATATAAGAAATAACCAAAATGTGCTAGCCCACAAAATATGAGGAAAATTCCTCTGCAAAAGATAGACGAAATGAAAGGAATATAAATAAATCAAGGAGCCATCCACAAAACATTACTACAAAATTTAGTCATGTAAGAGGGGGGAATCACCACAGGAAACTGAGGACACCGCTTCAAAAAAAAACCTTTGGGATCAAAACCACCACATACAATCCCTAATAGAAGCATCATTACAATACTGATAGTTGAAACAATATCCTAATCCTAACAAACTTATCTCTCACCATGTTGCAACAACCTCTCTAACAAGGTAAAAGGAGTTAGAGGATTGCTTTCAACCACCCCCACAAAAGTAGAGAGAACTACTCAAAATCGAAACATGAACCTCGGACTCTAGGAAGGGGTTCTCTAAGTGCTCTAGGAAAAAGTTAGAACTCCCATGAGGTTCTTCCCAAAGCTAGGGTATGCACAACTTACATCACCACACTATAATAGGTTTCTGCAATAAAGCATCATTCAAGGGTGTGGTTGAAATCTCTACACAATACAATTGTAGTAAAAATTCATCTACATAAATGACATCGTAGAATGAGTGGAGTAAAGAATTGCTCACTCAATTCATAATTTGTTCCACAAAAGGGATAAACTCAATGAGGTTTTGCACCTCAACAACAACAATACACCCTTCCAAAAAAGATCAAGACATCAATGAAAAAGCCAATACCAAAAACCATCCTAACTCTCTCACGAGTCATGACCCTAAGGTCCTAACCACAACATACTCAATGCAAATTCATGGTGTCATAATGATATAAACTAACAATGCACCACATGCTACAAGGATAAAGCTAACAGGCTCTTATAGCAAGCATGGACACCACTCTTATTCTGACCACACATGCTCATGCTAGAAAGTGAACCACTAAAGGCTACCAAGAGTGTTGAAGAACTCTAACAACATACACCAACCACCATGCTATACCTAGTGGTATTACTACCACCATCGCCAAGCCTGCCACACTACCAAACACAAAAAGGGTTGCAAGAAACTTGACTATATGCAGTTCTGAACATCATAGGAAGCTCTCCTTCCTAAACCATAAGGTACTTGGGTTAGTTTTCTCAAAATCCCAAGTTGCAACACAAGGGCACCCAAGCTATAGGTTGACTATAGGCTCACAACTTTTAAAACATGGGAGTTCAGACCAAAGAGATTGTAGTGGAAATGCATGGCCTAAGTCAAGTGCCTAACTCAGAGGCAGTTATGATATTTCTTTTTTGGTTCATGAGCCATTCAAAAAGTGAGAAATCTCAATTTCCTTCCAGTATCCTCAAGCTCCCTACTCCACCTCCTCACATGTTGAGGAGCATATCAAAAGACCCTTCCATGTCTATGCACTTACCATGCTCAAAAGGCAATCTTAAAATTCCAATACAAATGGGAAATGCAATGGCTTAAAGTTCCAAGTGTTGAAACTGTGCTCTGATACCAAAATTTCATGCCCAAAATTAGGGCAAAACAAACACAACAATATTTTTTTAAAAAGGGCACTAACTACAAGGTAGCATACTAAGGTGCACTGAAAACTCAAGGAGAAAAACTCCAACCAATACACTTAACTCACAAGGGGATTCATGGCACGCATTGGCTTGCTGACATCCCCTATACGTCAGGTGCACTAGTCTGATGAAATCCCTTAATAGGGTTAACCATAACATGAATACGAGGGAAAAATTCCTAAATCAAATAACTCATAAATAAGACAATAATGCTTGATTAAATAAATTAATATTAAAATTCCCTTAGTTTAATTTATAATAAGAATAATGTTCGGGGTTCATAAAGTAAAACAAATTAGTGATTTAAAACATTAAAAAAAATGTCACAATTTTAATTCACTTATTTATTTTAATTAATATATGTCCAAGTTCTTGTGTACCCTTGTATGCAACCTAGTTGTTAGTGTTTTAAAAAAAAATTGTTGTGTGTTTTGCCTTAATTTTTGGGCATGGCAATAGCAACTACATAACTTCACTTCTACTGCACATCAAACTCTGCATCCATGATTGTAACATCACTAACATGTCTTCATCACATATCTAAATGCGCAAGGCTCCATGATAACTATACAGACAATCACTCACAGAACACTGCATGTAACTCAGTCAGGAACACTGCTAACACAAGCTGCTACATAACTATCTATACTAACAATTGACCTCTGCATCCATGATATCATGTTGATAACATTTTCATGCTACATATGCTGAAAGCTTATTTCATAAGTCTTCCATGCATGCTACTTACCATATGTTGTCATCAATGACAAACATACAGTCAATACTGGCTTGCTGGAAAATCTCCAACAATCTCCCCCTTTGGCATTGATGGAAACATATGGAATGAAAAACACCACCAATCCAAATGATAAATTATTTTATAACATTCTTCAATTCCTCATCAAAACTTCCCCAAGGATGAGTCCTCCATCTACTGCAATATTCTTTAATATTCTCCATTTCCTCAACTGAATTGTTTCCATAATTGAATACTACTCTTGCTTACTACTCCCTCTTTGCTTACTATATGTACTCCCTTTTTAATACTATTTTCATGACTATATACTACTCCCCCTTTGACATCAATGGAAAAGGGTTCCAATCATTTAAGCATGGGTACTACTCCTGAAGTAGAGTAGTCAACCATTCACCATTCACTGAGGACTAATGCTCTTTTCAATTTTTCTAAGTAGAATCAGGGAAAGAAATTACTCCCAGCTTCTCCCTGAGATACTCAAAAGTATCCTTTGGTAAAGACTTTGTAAAAATATATGCTATCCAATCCTTTGTACTCACATAATCCAATTTGACTTCTTTCTCTTCCACTTTCTCTCTTAGGAAGTGATACTTGATCTCTATGTGTTTTGTCTTTGCATGCATCACAAGATTCTTTGACATGTTGATAGTGCTAGTGTTATCACAATGAATAACAATATGATAATCAATCTGAATACCAAAATCCTTTATCATATACTTGATCCAAACAATTGTAGAACAATTCAAAGCTACTGCAACATACTCTGCTTCTGTTGTTGACTGAGAAATACAATTTTGCTTCTTTCTTGTCCAAGTGACAAGTCTATCACCAAGAAACACTGCTCCTCCTGATGTACTTTTTCTGTCATCAATGCATCCTTCCCAATATGCATCTATATATACATGAAGCTCAATATTCTTTGAGTTAGGATACCATAGACCATAATCTATAGTTCCTTGCAGATATCCAAATATTCTCTTTACTGCCATGAGGTGACTTTGTTTAGGCTCTGTTGTAAATCTTCCAACTATGCCAACTGCATTGGAAATATTAGGTCTAGTTTGTGTAAGATATATGAGTTTATCAATCATAGACTTATACAATGTTATATCTACTACTAGAGAATCATCTTCTTTTGTAAGATTGCATCCTATTATCATAGGTGTACCCATTGGTTTGTGATCATCCATCTTGAACTTCTTCAATATTTCTTTCACATAGTTGGACTAATTTATGAAAATACCTTTCTTTGTCTGGTGCACATTTAATCCCAAAAAGTATTTGATAGATCTAATCATTCTCATCTCAAACTCACTCTGCATCTCCTTAGAAAATTATGCACTAAGTTTGTCATTACCCCCAAAGATAATGTCTCTCTTCTGAATAGATTACAATCTGCTACTCCTTTCTTGAATCCAATTTTTGTTAGATATCCATCAAGTCTCTCATACCATGCTCTAGGGTCTTGCTTAAGTCCATAGAGGGCTTTCTTTAATCTTCATACCATATCAGGTTTGTTTGATAAGGTGAATCCTTATGGCTGCTCAATGTATACTTCTTCTTTTAGCTCTCCATTCAAGAATGTTGACTTAACATCCATCTGATAAACTTTAAAGTTTTTGAAAGTTTCATAAGCTAGAAACAACTTAATGGCTTCTAGTCTTCTTACTGGTGCAAATGTGTCTGAATAATCAATGCCTTCTCTTTGTGCATATCCCTTACATACTTACCTTTCTTAATTTCTTACTACAGTACCATCTTCATTCATCTTTTTTCTGAATATCCACTTTGTTCCAATCACATTCTTATCACTAGGTCTTGGGACCAGTTCCCAAGTATCATTCTTGATGATTTGATCTAGTTCTTCTTTCATAGCATCATGCCAATCTGAATCATTACATGCATCTTCAACACTTAAAGGTTCAATCTGAGATAGTAAACATATCGCCTCATTGCTTGATGAACTCTTTTCTTTTGATCGTGTTGTGACTTTGCTGCTCTGATCACTAATGATATCATCCTAAGAGTGATATCTAGATGTAAAATTTAGAACTTTAGGTGATGTTGTTGTGTGTGTGAAAATTGTACCTGATCTGTAGACACAACACTTCAGTAAAACATTAGAGGTTAGCAAAAATCAAAATTGTGCAAAATTGAAATCTAAACTAACTAGGCGATTTACTGCCTTCTAATAGGTGCGAGATTGATGTTCTTAGATTGTTATCGAGATCAGTGACCTAGACGACACCTAAATGAAGGATTTGAATGCAATTGATCTAGATATGAATTGAATGCAATTAAGCTATTTTTTTTGGTATTTTCTATGCAATAAGATGAAAAATGATATGGATCTGTGCTAATATGAAAATTGATCTATGATATGCTAAATGATCTAACAATGATATGAAAATGAATCTAAATGAATGTAAAAAAAACAAATTGATCTCACAATAGCCTTGATTCATAATAAGCTTTGATTCTCCAGATGTCGATTCTCCAACGTGATTGTGCAAAAATATGAGATGCTTTGAGATGAGCTGAGGCTTAATTTATAGAAATCCAAGGCTTTGGAGGTGCATGGAAAAAAGCCATAAATCACTTAGATTAACTCAGCTTGATTTTTGAGTTATCTGATAATAAAGATAATTTAATTCACAAAAACATGCAAATCATGCAAAAACAACTTTTTAACTCAAATTAGAGTTTAGATCAACTTTTTGAACTCCAAAAGGATGTTGAGTTCTAAAAAGTCAACACTTTGCATTGATTTTCTAATTTGGAGTTTAACTGTTTCTTTTGAATGTGCATAATAATTATGAATTAATTAAATAAATAAAGTGATTTATTCTCAACTTAACTGATTTTTGAAAATAAATAATTGATTTATGGGTTAATCAATTATTTAATCAAACTTTTATTAAAAACTATATTATTAAATAATGACAACTTGCTTTAATTAATTAAATAAAAATTTAATCAATTATTCATAGGATATTGGATTTATTGTCAAAATTAAATAATACAATTAATAATAGATAGAATTAAATTTAATTACACAGTTAAGTGGCAAGATATTAAATCTAATTAATTAAATATGAAAATATTCAATTAATCAAACTTAGGATAAATGTGATTTATCACCAAATAATCATTAAATTAAAGATAATTAAGATAATTAGGAATATTGCTAGGAATATTCCCCGATGCAGAATTTAAGATAATCAATTATGATTCGATGATGTTTAGATGTGCCTTATATTAGGACTTTGATGTCGATTTCATTTGATTTGTAGATGTAAGAGGTTAATGAACTTATAACCCATTTTTGGGGTATTACATTTTGCCCCTCTTTGAATTATTGTGCGAAGCACAGTGGTTCAAAGACAATCTATGTTTGATAGAGATATGAAACTGATTCGAAATTGATAATTGATATGAGACAGAAGCTGATTGATATTGATTTGATATGAAGATAATAGGTCCTGAATGACCAAAGATAATGTTCACTGTAGCAGCGATGAACCCAGGATTGCGAAAAAAAAGTGTCAAAATGCCTGATTCTGAACCTTATGATTGCGAAGAAGTGAGTGACCGGTTCTAGACTCCATTGTCTTAGCAGAACTAGTAGGTATCACATCCGAACCCTTCAGTTGCCAAAGAACCAAGGAAAGAACACTATGATCCGATGGTTGCAAAAACTGATACAGTTTACAAGATTAGGAGAATACCAGATTGATATGGATCGATGAATCTGATATGCCCCAAGTGATGATAGATTTTCCTCGAGCGATGAGGAATTTTGATGAATCGGCAACTAGACGTGGTTGCTTTCTTGATCACTGATGAAAGATAACAGATTCCAGATAAAATTAGATTTACAGACTTGAATGATGTGCAATACCATGCCCCCTTTAGGATTGAAATTGAAATCTGACAAGAAAAGTCAGCGTTGATAGTTTAGAAGCATGTTAATTGATTTGAGAAGTGGTTAAACACATCCAGGAACATATTCTGCATCATTTAGAGGTCCAGATGACCAAGTTTGACTAGGTGAAACTATGAGTTGACCATAGTTGACCAAGTTGAAATTTTGATAGTTTGATGTAAGATAATCAGTTAAGTTGAATATTGGATTTCTGTGATGATTGAAGGTCGAATATGCAAGTAGTTAATAATATGAATGATCTCAGATTTGAATTTTGATCCCGAAAAAGGATTCTACTTGCTGTTTTGTTGGAGGAACCTTCATGTGAGATTTAGCTCTTGTTAGACTGGAAGATGCAATTTGAAGAATCATTTAAGCATTGAAGTTCATTTAATCATTGTGAGATCATGAAAACATGCAAAATGCAAAGAGACATGCAAAATGAAATGCAACCTAAGACCTAGGACCTACTCACTGATCATATGTCGATTTGTTATCATCATTGAACTTTTAGGTAACCAGATAAATCAATACAATGCCCACTAGCTATGAAACCATAGACATATGAATATCGATTTGTATGCGTAAGAATCAATACAACACCCACTGGTCAAAAACCATGGATATATGAATATTGATTTTATTTTCGAAATGTCGGATTAGATATAAGCACCAAGGCACAAACACCAGGATGACCTGAATATCATGTCCATTTTGATATAGCAATTTGTATAAGCATCAAAACATAAATGTCATGATGACCTGAATACGCCTTGCATTCAAACACATCAAATAGTCAAGAGATCATTCTAAATCCAGTGTGAATTACCCGTAGTGACCCTTTATCATTCACATCCTTAGGGAAGATTGTGTTTCACAGTAGGAGAAATAACTTACTCAAAAAGACAATAGTGAGATCAAACTTCCTTGAATTTTTTGGGTATGAATGGTTGAGGTACACATGGCCATCCAATTCAAGATAAAGGCTCTTACAGTCGGACACCATTTCAATCCAGAATTTCCAAAGACGTTAGATTTTCACATATAAGTAGAAGACAAAGAAAAGATTATGCCCCTAGTCATCACTCTTTAAATCCTATAAAGGACATCATCAAAGAGCTCGAAGGGACACAATATGCAAAAATCTCAATGCGAATCAGTAAGCATACAAGGAGATAAAAGCATGAAAAACACAAATTGTTTTCAATTTGTGTTTGATTGTTGTTCTAGATGCAAAATCCTTTCTGGAGACGAGACTAACTAACTGACTCAAATGAAGCTTCAAAGGACTCTGACTGGATATGATACATCTAAGATATACTGGAGGCCATAGGATATAACATTGATTGCCCCCAAGTGTTAAGCATTGATAGGATACAGACGCTTGAGCTAATTGGTGTACAGACCGACTTACTTGAAAATTGGAAATGCAAAAACAAACCAGGAGATATGTACAAACTAAAGCAAGACTAAAAGCTGGGAAAGACCAAGATTGCACTGATAGATGGAGCATTTTGAAACAAGTGGCACCCGTTTGCTGAGTTTTCACCATCTTGGCAGAAATTCTATTTTTGCTACCAAGGCACCTATTTCCAGGTTTTCACCAAAGCACCTTTTTTTTTTTTTTTCATTTTTCAATTTTTTTGAATTTTTGATATTTTTCAAATTTTTAAAGATTTTTTTCAGGACATTTTACCATAGACTGAATGCCTTAGGTGTAAAATTTCTTTAGATGGAGAACATTGATTGGTTCTCAGAGCTATTCTCCTTCAGTCATTGAGAGTTGATAGGCACCGGAGCCAAAAGTAGCAGTGATTACAAGGGGACCCAGCCAGTTGGGTTCAAACTTCCCCTTGCGTTCTCGATGGGATTATTTTTAGGATTTTCTCTCAAGACTAGATCACCAACCTAAAATTCTCTGTGTTTGACTTTCTTGTTGTAACCTCTAGACATTCTCTTCTGATATACTCTGAGATGATCATACACTGCTTATCTGAACTCATCTAGTAGTTTAAGTTCTTGCAACCTAGACACTCTGTAGTCATCATCAGTTACTAGACCATGCATTCTAATTCTTAGTGATGGGATTTCAACCTCAATAGGTAGTACCGCCTCAGACCCATAAACTAAAATGAAAGGTGTAGCTCCTGTAGGTGTTCTGATACTTATTTTGATACTTATTTTGATACTTGTTCTGATACTGGTTCTGATACTAGTTTCAATACTGGTTCCGATACTTGTTCTGATACTTGGTATACTTAATAGCATCTTTTTCCATTGCAAACTCCCAAGCAAGATCATATCGTGCAGTCGCAATGTCTAGCAAGGTGGAGAACAAGAGGCATTGGCAAGTTGGTCGATGAGATGAAAGACAAGAGAATGAAGGATAATGAAGGGAAGAAATCCTTAAGGGAAAACTCCTCAAGAATACCCAAGCTAGGGAAAATTGTCATGTAAAGCACTTGGACAAGAAATGAAAGGCCAAGATAGGATAAGTCACAAAATCATAATCCTAAAGAAGGAAAGGATGTAGTCCAAAGGAGTAGACATGTCAAGAGGCTTCATAGCACTGTGTTTTACTTTTTTTTTTCTTTTTTTATTAGATCAAGACCAAAGGGGAAAAGGATAGCGATAGGCAAAAATGAATGGATGAAGATGGATATGAAGGCTAAAAAAGGAAGGGAATGAAAGTAAGATCACTGTAAAATAGCTCACAAGATAGCCAAATGTTTGTGTATAGATCAACATTGTCAAGATCAAAGAGAAGATGAAATGGATGAAATATGTAGAAGAACTATGCATGATGCCCGATTGCCAGGTTTTCATCATGATACTTACCCAAGGCGCTACGAGGGAGTGGTTTTCACCATAGGATGAATTTATTTCTCTTTACTTTTTCTACCAAGGTGCCTATTTCCAGGTTTTCACCAAGGCACATTTTCAATTTTATTTTATCATTTTTATTTTTTAGGAAGAAGGCAAGCTTTTTAGATAATGCTCCTTGAAAGGATAAACCCTGATATGCCAAGAATTTAAAATGATACACTCAAAGATGCTGATAGGGAAAGGGAGATGGAAGAGAAAAATGGAGGATAAGGTTTTATGTAAAGTGAGTGAGGTTGGAAGATAGGAGGAATAGGAAAGTGAGAAAAAAGGATAGGAGGTAGAAGGATAATGAATGGAAGGACTGTGAAAGGTTAGGTGGAAAGGAAGGCAAGATCAATGTCAACACACACCTTGAAGGGTGGAGAGAGGATGGAGGAAATGTGAATGAAAGAATACGTGAAGGAATATGGTGAATGGATAGCAGAGGTTGCGATTTAGGTGCATGGAATGGAAGAAGATGAAGTGGAAGTCTTTGGAAGCTTGAATGTCAACTTCACTTTTTGCTCAACACTAGACTCTTTCAAGAGAGACTTTGGAATCCATATAGCCGTAGGCTTTTCATTTCCTTTTGATGATCTAGAGAGAATATCTTCAATGATGGATTTTGGAACCCATACTTGTCTTGTAATTTTTTTCTTAGATATCTCTTTTGACTTTATGTTTCCATGTCTATTAGAGGAGACATGGTGATCTTCATTTTTTGATGGATTCTTGTATTTCTTCTTTTTCTTGTATTGAACATTCAAGTTACTTCCAAAAGACTTGGGACTTGTGGAAGAAGAAGGAGGATATGACTGGTTTAGATGGGTGGGTGGATAAAAAGGATTCAAGGGTATGCATCTATGTTGATCTTGAGGAAAGATGGGAGATGGAGGGATGTAAGGACCCAAGATGGATGGAGAATTAAGAGAGTTAAGAGGGGAAAGTGAAGGGACATAAGGACCCAAGATGGAAGGTAGACGTGAAGCCCTTAGTAGTGGTGGAGGAGGTCCAAGGATGGAAGTGGAAGACACAAAAGGATAATCAATAAGCTCATCATCATCTATATGACAACCAAGGATATCAGCATCTTTAGAGTGAGCATTAGAATTTTCAATAGAATCATGGACATCTTGAATATGAGCACCTTCTTTGATAAGATTGTTCAAAGCTTGCAAAGACTTAGGAAGAGTAGAAAGTGGAAGCGAACATGGAATGGTAGAACAAGAAGATGGAAGACTTTGATCTTGACAAGGATCTTTGGATAGCATAAGCGCATAATTTTTCTCTTGATTTTCAATAGGCTTAACATTGGAAGTAACAACACCATTTTTACCAACCTTAATGGAAGTATCATCTTTGGAAAGCACAAGTGTAGTAAGGTCATTTTGATTGTCAATAAGCTCAATAGTGTAAGTAGTAGCTTGATCTTGCTTAGGAGAAGACTTAAGACATGGTGGAATATATGAAAAAGGATGTGTAGGGTCAAAAGAACCCTAAGGTGGATAAGAGACATCATGAAAAGGAGTGGACGACATGGAGGTTTCTTGATCTTGATTTTTTTTATGTTTTTTTATTTATCATTTTTAGAGTCCTCTTGACATGGAGCCACTTCTAAGGACAAGGAAGCATGTTGGGATTGTATGGAAGACTTTGGAAGAGATGGTGGAGGACTAGCTGAAGTAGGCATTGTAGCATATGAAGGCATAGGCTCTTTAGGTTTAGCATTATTGAAAGTATTTGCAGCCAAGTGAAGTTTAGCTTGAGTTTCTTTAAGAGGTAGCCCTAGAGGATAACTATAGGGAACCGCATGAAAAGTATCAGGGCTTGTCTCGGATGAAGGTTATGTGACAGATTTGAAAGACTTGGAAGCTTTAGGAAATGTACGAGTATTGGAGGAAGTAGGGGATGGAAGGGAACCATCACAAGACAAAGGTCCAACATTAACATGATCTTGCTTGAGAATGTAATCTTTATTTTCAGCCTGAGATTTCTTGGAGGAGAGATCCTTATAGTATTGACGTTTCAAATCAGCAGGGTACATTTTATATTCCTCAATAGAAGTAGATGTATCATCTAGATATTGTCCACAAAAGCCATCAAAATCTCTTTCAAAATTAGAATCATATGGATCACCATCATGATCTATCCAATGTGATGGCCCATTTGTAGTAAGTAGGAACACACGACGAGGAGGACTCTTAGGAACAGAGGTGTCATAGGTATCATTACATTGTCTGTCGTCATAGTTATCATAGTCTCCAAAGCTAGATGTGTCACTCTCCATGGAAGAGGTATCATAAGGGTTATCACATTGCTCAAATTTTTTCTGGGGGCATGGTGACATGTACAAGTCTTTATCAAATGGAAAAAGGCATAGAGCTTCCATGGAGAACTCTTTAGGTTCCTTTTCTTTCTCAAGTTTGTTAATCTTGACTTGCATAGCATGCATCTGTTTCATCATGGCCCTCATCAGAGTTTCTTCCTCATGTGTACTGATTCTTTGAGACATGTGTACTAATTCTCAATAGCTACTGATCTATTCTTGACACAGTGATTTGTATGACAGATTCTGGAATTAGGCTGAAAAAGCTAAGTATCTGGCAATTTTGACAATTTTCTGACAACTTTTCAAAATTTTCCCAAACGACACTTTGTAGACTTGTATGACAGTTGAAAAACTCATACGACAGTGGGTAGGCAATGAAATGACAGTTGAAAAACTAGTACAACAGTTGGGTAGCAATGAAATGACACTTTGAAAAAACTCGTATGACTTTCTGACCTCTTGAGATGACTTTTGACTCCAGAAAAGAATTTTACTTCAGATTTTGCAAATTTTGAGTTTTCAGATTCAGATTGTTTGCAAATTTTAATGTCTAGATTTGAGGATTGTAACAGATTTGTCCATTTTCAATAACCAGATAGATAAACAAGCATGCAAAATAGCAAGCACATGATTTCAAGCATGTCTGAAAATAATGAATAAGGGCAAAAGCAACCTTGCGCATGAACAATCAAGTGACTTATTCATTCTAATCCTCAGAAGTGCTAATTGTGTATGTTCCAAAATGTTTTGCAATAATGCACATATACCCTATAAAATGAAAATTTGGCTTTGCTAGAGTTTTTAGTAATGGTTTGACTCTGCAACTTTTATGATCCAAAAGGGTGAACTCCAATCCTGGCGCACCAGGGTTTTGACACAGTCTGAGAACTTAATCTTCAGGAGCTACTAGGGAGATTTGACAACCCAACAATGAACCATACCCATGGAGATTTTTTCCACAAGGATATTTATATAGCGGCTATCACTACCACGTCTAAAATGGCTACGACCACTTGAGGTTCCGTCAACGCAATTTTTCCTATGAAAGGATTGTCCACTACGGTTAACCCTCTCTAAAGGTGACTCACCGATTTATACCACAAGGGGACTTGGCTCCAGATCCAAGGGTTTGACACCTTTTCACTTTTAACCCAAACAAAGTAGGCAGATAAATCTGACACGCTAAGAAGAAGATTATCTCACCAAGGTCTATGATATCAACCCCACATGATCTATCAACCTCTCCGGAGAGAGAATGTATCAATCAATAAGAGAAGATGCACAGACCAAGTTTGATTCACCAAAGCTTGTGATGTCAACCCCACGTGATCTATCAACCTCTCCGGGGAGAGAATGTATCGATCAATAAGAGAAGACACACCAACCAAGTTGAATGTGAAATGCACTAAGTATCCTCCCTACCTACAAGGATTCTATCATCAAGAAGGATTTCGCTAGGAATCCAATCTCTCAAGAATCATGAATAGTGTTCATAGGGCCTAATTACTATGTGAGCACAGATGTATGTTTCCAAAAGAAAATCTACCAAAAGTACCCAAAAAGTAGAAAGAGGAACACTTAACACTTAAAGCGAATATGAGATGAGTCCACAAGGTGGAACACTTAACACCTCACACAAGCTGAAAATGAGTCCCCAACTTAGAAAAAAAGTGATTTCCTAAAAGCACAAGTGGGTTGCCAAGTGGAACACTTAACGCTTCTGTCCTGTTGACCCCTCCCCTTTAATGTGGCATTGATATTGCAACCACGGGGTGAAAATGAGGGGCCGACAGATTTAGCGAGTCCAATAACCCAAGATAGCAATCTAGATCAATCACAAGTAATCTAAGACTGCCAATAAATACCTAAGGTGTCACAACCTAGTATTCAATTATGCAAATTCATAGAAAAAGCATGCAAAGAAACACTCAAGCTAAACACATGAGAGATTTATTTTAAGGCCAAATTGAAATGTTATTAGATGAAAGAGAATACCTAGGATCCTTGCAACGCATTTAGTAGATTTTACCTAATTTTTAGCAATGCTTGTTGAGCTTTTCCATGCTAGCAAGTGACGAACTCTCCAACAAGCAAACAAGCAAATAAGATATGCAAAATATATTCAACTTATGAAAACCATAGGGTTAGCTCTAAAAATCAATTATTATCAGCAATAATAACCAACAATTAACCCAAATGACAACTTATATCATTCATTGAACCATGTAAAAAAAATAAGTGCATACCCATCACAAAACTTTTTTTTTTTTGTTGCATTTGACCTAGTCAACAAGATCTAATTTTTTTGAAATGATTTTGGCCACAAAAATAGAAATTCAAAATAGAGATCCTTGCTAAAAAATAGAGACTTTTCCAAAAATGTAAAAATTTTAGAAAAATCTCTTCATTTGTGCCCTAGAGACCTATTTTATCAAAATAGACCAGTTTTTGCAAATTGACTATTTGAGCTATTATATGGTGTCCAAATTTAAAACACAAAGAATGGAACACATATAAAATTTAAAGAGATTTTTGAAAATATAAAAATTTATGAAAAATATGCTGATTTGCATCAAATATTAATTTTTTTTGAAATTTCAAGAAAAAATTATTAAAAATTCAAAACATCTCAGAAAATTCTAAATTTTTTACTGTAGCTTCTTTGATATATTCTCAACTTGAAAAAAAAACTTTAGAGCAAAAATTCAAGCAGTTTGAGAGATAAAATTAAATCTTTGAAACTTTAGGGCTTTAGCTCCAAAAAAAAATCAAAACTAGCATGTAAAGGTGGGTTGCCCCACGGTGGGCACCAGAAATGTGTGTGTGAAAATTGTACCTGATTTGTAGACACAACACTTCAGTAAAATATTAGAGGTTAGCAAAAATCAAAATCGTGCAAAATTGAAATCTAAACTAACTAGGCGATTTACTGCCTTCTAATAGGTGCAAGATTGATGTTCTCAGATTGTTATCGAGATCAGTGACCTAGATGACACCTAAATGAAGAATTTGAATGCAATTGATCTAGATATGAATTGAATGCAATTAAGCTATTTTTTTGGGTATTTTCTATGGAATAAGATGAAAAATGATATGAATTTGTGCTAATATGAAAATTGATCTATGATATGCTAAATGATCTAACAATGATATGAAAATGAATCTAAATGAATGTAAAAAAAAACAAATTGATCTCACAATAGCCTTGATTTGTAATAAGCTTTGATTCTCCAGATGTCGATTCTCCAACGTGATTGTGCAAAAATATGAGATGCTTTGAGATGAGCTGAGGCTTTAATTTATAGAAATCCAAAGCTTTGAAGGTGCATGGAAAAAAGCCATAAATCACTCAGATTAACTCAGATTGATTTTTGAGTTATCTGATAATAAAGATAATTTAATTCACAAAAATATGCAAATCATGCAAAAATAGCTTTTTAACTCAAATTAGAGTTTAGATCAGCTTTTTGAACTCTAAAAGGATGTTGAGTTCTAAAAAGTCAACACTTTGCATTGATTTTCTAATTTGGAGTTTAACTGTTTCTTTTGAATGTGCATAATAATTATGAATTAATTAAATAAATAAAGTGATTTATTCTCAACTTAATTGATTTTTGAAAATAAATAATTGATTTATGGGTTAATCAATTATTTAATCAAACTTTTATTAAAAACTATATTATTAAATAATGACAACTTGCTTTAATTAATTAAATAAAAATTTAATCAATTATTCATAGGATATTGGATTTATTGTCAAAATTAAATAATACAATTAATAATGGATAGAATTAAATGTAATTACACAATTAAGTGGCAAGATATTAAATCTAATTAATTAAATATGAAAATATTTAATTAATAAAACTTAGGATAAATGTGATTTATCGCCAAATAATCATTAAATTAAAGATAATTAAGATAATAAAAAATATTGCTAGGAATATTCTCCGATGCAGAATTTAAGATAATCAATTATGATTCGATGATGTTTAGATGTGCCTTAGATTAGGACTTTGATATCGATTTTGTTCGATTTGTAGATGTAGGAGGTTAATTAACTTATAGCCCATTTTTGGGGTATTACAGTTGTCTCATCTACCTTCTTATTTTCTTCTTCACTTGTCTCAAGGTCATTGAATAATACACCAATACTATCAAACATCTCTTCAAAAATTGTCTCACTAGTGGAAGGAATGGGTTCCTCTTCAATCATGGGTGCATAATCATGATATCTTTCTTGTACCATAAAATTTTCATCAATCTTAACATGAGCACTTTCAATGATCTTTTTCAATCTCAAATTAAAACATCTATAAGCTTTGCTTTTAGTAGAGTAACCAAGGAAAATACCTTCATCACTTCTTACATCAAACTTTCCTATTGCTTCATCCCTCTTGATGTAGCACTTGCTTCCAAAGATTCTGAAGTACTTCACTATGGGAACATTACCAAACCATAGCTCATAAGGTGTCTTGTTTGCACCAGGCCTTAATTGTATTCTATTGATCGTATAGACTGTTGTATTGACTGCATCTCTCCAATAGGTATGTGCAACTTTTCCTTCAATCATGATAGTGCGTGTTGTATCTAGGATGATCCTATTCCTTCTCTTTGCAATCCCATTCTACTGAGGGGTTCTAGGTGCACTTAATTGTCTTTTTATGCCATGTTCTTCGTAGTACTCATAGAATCTATCAGAGGTGAATTATCCTCCTCTATCTGATCTCAAAAATTTTATCTTTAGTCGAGATTCATTCTCAACCTTAGCTTTGAATATCTTGAACTTCTCAAATGCTTCTGACTTATCTTTTAAGAACGCAACCCACATCATTCTAGAATAATCATCAACAAACAAAATGAAATACCTTTCACTATAGTATGATCTTGTTTGAGATGGTCCACATAGGTCTATATGAATTAGATCCAACTTGTTCTCTGCATAATTATGCTTGCTTCTAAATGAATTCCTTACATGCTTTCCCATCACACATTCCCTACAAATAGTATCAACTGGCTTTGCTATGCTAGGTAGTTCTCTTACTACCTTAACATTTTTGATCTTTACTATGTTATCAAAATTGATATGACATAGTCTTTTATGCCATAGCCAATTGTCATCTACTTTAGCAAAAAAACAAATTGCTTCCTAATTAAGCTGGAAAACATTACCTTTAGTCTTTGAACTTGATGCAATCATTACACCATCCTTGTTGTTGATGATGCACTAGTTGTCTTTGAGTTCCAACTGATAACCTTTTTCAAGAAACTGCCCAACACTAAGAAGGTTATGCTTCAAGCCATCTACATAAAGAACGTCATCAATGTTGTTCTTTCCATCCAATGTGATAGCTCCTCTACCAATGATAGGTTTAGAGTGTTATCTCCAAATATAACCATACCACCTTTGTATTTGTCCAGATGAACAAATCTATCCTTATCACCTGTCATGTGATGTGAATAACCGCTATCTATAATCCAATCAGTTCTTATATCTGCTTGTGAAATCAATGCTACCTCTTGTTCCTTATTCTCATCTTCATGATCCATCTCATCATGCATCTTCTCCATAAGAGAAATGAATCCAATTTCATCTTCAGCTGTATCATCATCTAATACTTCATCTCTAGCATAGTAACATTCCTTTGTATACTTAGGCTTGTAGTTATTCTTGAACTTGTTAACTCTTGTAGGACACTTAGATGCAAAGTGACCAATCTTATTACATGAAAAGCATTTGAATGGAAATTGACCTTCATATTTTCATTTTCCTTTCTTTTCTCTTTTAGAAATCATAGAAATGAAATCATCTAGTGCTTTCTCTTTATCATCATCATCAAAATTACGAGAAGTGTTTAAGGGTTTCTTACCATGGACTAATCCTTTGAAGGTTTTTTCACTTTTAGGCTTTGTCTTTAATCTTGAAATTTCAAAAGCTAAAATTTTGCTGATCAAGGTCTCTCTTTTGAAATTTTGTGTAAGCTGCATGGTTTCATCAAGGATGTTGATCTTATTTTCATACTCTGTTGTAAGAGTAGTCATCAACTTATCCATAATGTCTTCCTCTGAGATCTCTCCACCATTGTTTCTGATACCAGCAACTGCTTCATTAATCCTTTGGTTATAAGCTCTAATTTCTTCTTTAGGTAGCATCTCTAATGCATTTTATCTTTTCTTCCATGTCTTTATGGGTGCATTATTTTCTTGTTTATCTCTTTCAAACATGTCTTCTAGGTGCTTCCATATCTTGTATACTGTGTCTACTTTCTTTATCTCCAAAAATTCACTGTCAGATAGAGCACTGATAAGGGATTCTTTGGCTATTGCATTCTGATGGAACAATTCCTTTTGATTGCCAGTAGCATCATCCTTTGTAAGATCTGCAAGAGAGGGGATCCTAACTTCTTTGATAGTCACTTCAAAAACTTCAAAAGCAATGCACTGCAAATGTGTCACCATCTTGTTCTTCCAATCAAGATAGTTCTCTCCATCAAACTTGGGACTATCTTTTTTAAAGAATGTCATCTGATCAACCTCAAGTTGTTAAAATTTCTCTCTGAGGCACTTGGCTCTGATACCAATTGTTAGGAATAGTCCCAAGAGATAACTAAAAGGGGGGGGTGAATCAGTTATCTACAAATTTCAATTAAGTACACTTAAGTATTGAGCATAAACAAAATGAAGGAACACTTGAACACAACACAATAATTTTGGTTACAGGGAAACCCAAATAGGTAAAAACCACGGTGGGAATTGACACCCACTAATAATCTACACTAGTGTTTTATGATCCTTGTTAGGAGACCTTACAACCCTGTTAGGAGTTGATCTTTACAATGCATTTAGTATAGTGAATTGGTCAAGGGTTGGACCCTGTTAGGAGTCTTTTACAATTAACCTTGTTAGGGGTGAGGACGCACTGTCCGAGAGCTCACTACTCAAAGGGGTGAAGGCTACAACCTTCTAATTAACAGATACACGCTATATCTAGATTTTGGTAAACTGCACTCTGACCTGTTGTCTTGATCAGTTCCAATGTATAACATATGTTCTTTACTTGGTCACATAGACCTTCTGTTGATGGCTCAATGCTTTGCACTCTCTACTTTGCTCTTCACATTCTACTATGAACCACATGTTAGCAATCACAAATGACTACCTATAAATATCTTTCCTCCAAATGATATAATCAAGTCAGCCTATTAGAACCATCTTGAAATCATATTAGAGAAAAAATAGCACTTTCTAATAACAATTATGTCAGTTCTACTAAGCACGCATCACAAACTGGGACATGTCCAAATTAATAAATATAGATGCATGCTACACACTGTTAGCTCTACCAAACTAACTAAAACTTTCTCCTCAAGATGAATTACATCATGCGCTCTTAACCAAACATTATTTACTTTGTTCCAATCACTAATCCAAGCATGCATATCGAAATAATAGGTGCAACTCCTGTACCAACATAATCTTTGTTGGCTCTTCTAAATAAACACAAGAAACTGCTACTGGTGAATAGTGACTACATAACTTCACTTCTACTGCACATCAAACTCTACGTCCATGATTATAACATCACTAACATGTCTTCATCACATATCTAAATGCGCAAGGCTCCATGATAACTATACAAACAATCACTCATAGAACATACCTGTAACTCAGTCAGGAACACTGTTGACACAAGTTACTACATAACTGTATGTACTAACAATTGACCTCTACGTCCATGATATCATGCTGATAACATGTCCATGCTACATATGTTGAAAGCTTACTACATAAGTCTTTCACTTATGCTACTTACCATATGTTGTCATCAATGACAAACATACAGTCATTACTAGCTTGCTGGCAAATCTCCAACACATCTAACATCAAATAACCAAGCAAGAGACTCATAACACATAAGCCTCCAAGATGCACTAGTCTAAGACTTAGGACCTATCTAGACCTTCAATCCATATTGGATTACACACTATGTTCAACATTATATACACCTAAAAATGGTCATCTAGACTATTAGCCCCTTTCTAGCATTATTTGCTAAAATCATCAATTGCTTATTCTTGATCAAATCCTAGTTCTATCATTTATTTGATTTTATTCTATGGGCTAACCATTTTATCCTAAAGTCTTTATTTAATTAAAATGAGTTTCTTCCTCTTTTAATTAAATAAAAAGCTCCCCACTTTTCCTCTTATCTTAAGTTGCACAAATAAAGCATTATTCCTATTTTACAAAAAAGGAAAAAGAACTTTTTGTCTCATATGGACACAAAAGTCAACTCTTATTTTTTCATTGGAGGATACTTGTGCACATGGATTTCTCCTCTTTGATGCTCCACCATTGATTAAATATTTTGCCTCTTAATCTCCATGGTCCATTCCTTCTCATTTCTTATAAAAGGAGAGCTCTCTTCTTCATTCTAGATCTCCAACTTTTTATGCTAATGTTATGTTGCAGGTTTTCTAGGTCACTTTGGAGCTTTTGAAGATTTGGAGCATTCTTGGCTTTTGCATCTACATGCTATCATAGTTTCATTTCTTGCATTATCATGGCATTCATAGCTTCATACTTAGCTTAGTTTCCTTTATGCTTTAGATTACTTCATCTAGCTTAATTAGGAGGCTTTGTAATACTTGCATATTTCCTTTCATAGCATAGCTTGCATTTTCATTTCTAGCATAGTTGCATTGCATTTGCATTTCTATTTGATTCTTGAGGATATTAGCATTCTTGCCCTTGTCTTCATTTGAATCTCCCATTGCATAGTTTACTAGCAAGGTTATTGGCTTAATAGCTCTAGCTGAGAGAATTCTTAGACACCTTTGCACTCCATGCCTATGGAGCTCTAAATCAATTTCTCAAGGTTTCCAATCCATGGATTCTCTTGGAAGCAATGATTTAGAGAATTGCACTATTTAGTGTGTACATTTTTGGTGCCCACCATGGGGCAGAGTAGACTAGCTTTGTCCCTTCTTTTTCTGCATTTTCATCAATTTTCATTAATTTTTCGGCAAGTTTTGAGCTTAATTTTTGGTCTCTATTTTTCTATCTCAGAATATCATGCGATACTTCCAGAAGTATCACATGATAGTTCTTTGTATGTGCGCGTGATACTTCACCTGTCGAAAGTATCACCTGGCTATTGCAGAGAATATCGCCTGGTCTTGGGCTAAGTATCGCCTAGTATAAAGAGAAGTATCGCACAGACTAATATTATCGCCCTAGTATACTGAGAAGTATCGCACGATAATTCTAGTGTCCGTAATTATCACCTGTACCTGACAGTGAGCTATTTTTGAGCTATTTTATTTATCTTGCAAGTTTTGAGTTCTCTGCTATCTTTTTGAAAAATTTTGAAAATTTCAGCATTTTCAAATTTTTGAAAACTGGCACCCATTTTTGAGAAATTTTCACAAATGGTATCAAAAGTTTAAGTGTGATATATCGTTAGAAAGCACTTTCCGAGCTTGATCTAACCATGTTGGGTTCATTTTTAAATTTTTCTATTTGATGAGCTATTTTACTTGCAGATTATCTGATTTTTGATGTGCTAACCATTGTGGAGTTAACAAGCTGTGCTTGTAAGTGCTCTCATTGCTTGAAATTTTCCAAATGAACACATGTCAAAGAGGGCTACTAATAGTTTTTGTAGGGCTGCCCTAAGCATAGAAACCAAATAAAAGTGCTTGTTATTTATTTTATTTCAAGTGTGGCATTTACTAGTTGTTTCATTTCATAGGAACATAATATCTTGTTGTAGGAATTCTTGGGTGGTAGGAGAAGTATGCTCTTCACCCTTGTGGTGAACTAAAAAATCTTGACCCATCTTTGGATTTTGAAAGCAAGAGGGTAATTGAACATTTTCTTGGTGTGTTTGGGAGAAAACTTTGAGATAGGGGAGTATGCTCTTCACCCTTGTGGTGAAACAAAAACTTTGAACCTCATAAGTTGATCCACTTTTTGTTTAGATCTTTAGATCCTTTAGTGGGCCTGCTCTTGAGCAATCAAGAGGAATGACCCAAGTGGGGACAAGCTAATACCGAGCTATTCCAACCCACTATAATCTCAAGGCTATCGAGGACACAAAACCTTGGTAGACATAGCACTTGTCTTCGCTTAATGTGAGTACTTGTGGGATTGTGACCATGAGGAAAGTATTGAGCAAGAATGCTTAAGGTACTCTTGAGGCAGCAAGGTCCATTACTTGCCGCAAGGTAAGGAGTACTTTATGAGGAGCAAGATGGGTGCTATGAATAGAAGCCCTTACTAAGAACCATTAGTTAGAAGCCACCATTTTTTCTTCTTAGCTTCTTGGTGCAAGGATTGATCCAAGTGGAATAACCCGGATCACCCCAAGATTATTCACCATATGTGTTCCTTTGGTTGTGTCTTGGGCACTTCCATGACAAAGACAATATCTATTGTGGGTAACCACTTTGTGTGAGGCAATGGGACATCAAGTGTGGGCCAAGTTGTTAAGTATTGATCCATTATCCTTTTAGGCTAAAAAGTGCTTGAAGTGTTTTCATTGTGATATACCCGTGTAAACGTTCTTGAATAGAAAACATCACGGTAGCATTCATAGGTTTTTATTGCTTTGATATCACAAGTGCTTGTCTTGGCAAGGTTACTTTTGCCCATGTTTCAAGTGTTTTATGACATGTTTGATCCTATACTATTTGCAAACTTGTCTATTATCTTCTATTACTGTATTCTAGACTGTGAAATCGAACTTGCCAAACTTATAACATTGACCAAATTGCCTTTAAAACTAAGTTTTTCACATTCACTAGTCAAGAGTCGCACTACTTGCCTGGAAAGTATCGCATAGAGTCCTTTCACTATCTCACTACTGCTTTCAATCTAAAGTTGATTTGTGTCACTTTCAGTCTTCCTTGGTCAGTCTAGATCTTAGACCTTAGGTGCTATGACATATTTCTCAACATCAAAATGAACTCCAATGGTATCAAAATTGCATAAAATGACTCTTGGTCTTCCTTCTTCCATGTCGTCTAGTCTCCCATTTTCATCTAATCTCTTCTTCCTTCATGATTCTTCCTCTTTCTCCTAAACTCTTCATGTCTTCTTGATTCTTTTCCTCTTTTTGTTAGTCTACTTTCTTCTATTCATCTCTTCTATTCATTTCTTCCATGCTTGATTCCTCCTCTTCTACAACCATGAATTTCAACTACCTTGTTATGGAACCTCTCTTGAAAATAGATGATCTTGAACTCATTGCTCAATTCAAAGAATTTAATTCCTCTAATAGTCTTTCTAGATATGGCAATAGTGATATGCTTAAGAAAAAAATAAAAGAAAAGATGATTGAATCAGATGCCTTTGCTAGGATCATAGACATGATCATATCACAACCTCCCTCTTCTAAAAATTCTTCATCATCTAAGTCTTCTCATTCTTCCTCATCTTCCAAGTCTCACCATAGCTCTTCTAGACATTATTTACATCCTTCATTATCCAATTCTTATTCCTCTACTAGGTCCTCACCTTCTTCTTCTTCACAATCTCACTCCTCTTCTACTTCTCCCAAGAGTCTTAGTCCTCATTATGAGCAATATGGTAGTCCCTGTGATACCTATGACACCTCTATTCCTAAGAGTCCTCCTAGTCGCAGGCTCGTGCTTACTGGAAATGGGTTGCCACATTAGATAGATCATGATGGTGATCCATATGATTCAGATTTTGAAAGAGAGTTTGATGAGTTCTGTAAACAATACATTGATTATGACCCATCTACCACTACTGAGGACTATAAAATGCATCACGCTGATATGAAATGTCAATATTATAAGAATCCTTCCTTTGAGGACTCTCATGCTAAAAAATAAAGATGACACTCTCGAGCAAGATCATGTTGATGATGTACCTTTGTCTTTTGATGGTTCCCTTCCATCCCCTACTTCCTCCAATACCCATACATTTGCTAAAGCTTCCTAGTCTTCCAAATCTTTCACAAATCCTTCATCCAACAAAGATCCTAATGCTTTTCATGTAGTTCCCTATAGTTATCCTCAAGGGCAACCTCTTAAAGAAGCTCAAGCTAACCTTCACTTGGCTGAAAATACTTTCAATAATGCTAAACCTAAAGAGCCTAATCCTTTATGCGCTATAATGCCTACTTTAGCTAGTCCTTCACCATCTATTCCAAAATCTTCCATGCAATTCCAACATGATTCCTTGTCCTTAGAAGTGGTTCCATGTCAAGAGGACTCTAAAAATGATGAAGAAAAGAATATCAAAAAATATCAAGATCAAGAACCCTCCATGTCATCCAATCCTTTTCATGACGTCTATGATCCGCTTCATGGTTCTTTTGATCCTCTATGCTCTTCCACATTCATTCCACCATCTCCTAAGCAAGATCAAGCTACTACTTACACCGTTGAGCTTATTGACAATCAAAATAACCTTACTACACTTGTGCTTTCCAAAGATGATACTTCCATTAAGGTTATTAAAAATGGTGTTGTTACTTCCAATGTTAAGCCTATTGAAAATCAAGAAAAAAATGATACGCTTATGCTATCCCAAGTTCCTTGTCAAGATCAAAGTCTTCCATCTTCTTGTTCTACCACTCCATGTTCGCTTCCACTTTCTACTCTTCCTAAGTCTTTGCAAGCTCTGAATAATCCTATCAAAGAAGTTGCTCCTATTCAAGATGTTCATGATCCTATTGCAAATCCTAATGCTCACTCTAAAGATGTTGATGTCCTTGGTTGTTATATAGATGATGATGAGCTTATTGATTATCCTTTTGTATCTTCCAAATCTATCCTTGGACCTCCTCCACTAATACTAAGGCCTTCACGTCTTCCTTCCATCTTGGGCCCTTATGTCCCTTCACTTTCCCCTCCTAGCTCTCCTAATTTTTCATCCATCTTGGGTCCTTACATCCCTGCATCTCCTATCTTTCCTCAAGATCAGCATAGATGCACACCCTTGAATCCTTTTCATCCACCCACCCATCTAAACCAATCATATCCTTCTTCTTCCACAAGTCCCAAATCTTTTGGAAGTAACTTGAATGTTCAATACAAGAAAAAGAAGAAATACAAGAATCCATAAAAAAAAAAAGATCACCATGTCTCCTCTAATCGACATGGAGGAATAAAGTCCAAAGAGATATCTAAGAAGAAAACTACAAGACAAGTATGGGTTCCAAAATCTATCATTGAAGATATTCTCTCTAAACCATCAAAAAGAAATAAAAAGCCTAAGGCTATATGGATTCCAAAGTCTCTTTTGAAAGAGTCTACTATTGAACAAAAAGTGAAGTTGACATTCAAGCTTCCAAAGGCTTCCACTTCATCTTCTTCCAAAAATGATCTTCAATTCCATGCGCCTGAACTGCAACCTCTGCTAAATATTCACCATATTACTTCTCGTATTCCTTCATTCACATTTCCTCCACCCTCTCACCACCCTTCAAGGAGTGTGTTGATGTTGATCTTTCCTTCTTTTCCATCTACCCTTTCACAATCCTTCCATTCATTATCTTTCTACCTTCTATCTTTTTTCCTCATTTGTCTATTCTTCCTATCTTCCAACCTCACTCGCTTTACATAAAACCTTATCCTCCATTTTTATTTTCCATCTTCCTTTCCCTATCAGCATCTTTGAGAATATCATGTTGAATCCTTGACATATCATGGTTTATCCTTTCAAGGATCATTATCTAAAAAGCTTGCCTTCTTTCAAAAGAAAAAAGAAAAAAAAAAAAGAAAAAAGAAGAAAAAAGAATAAAAAAATTGAAAATGTGCCTTGGTGGAAACCTAAAAATAGGTGCCTTGGTAGCAAAAGTAAAGAGAAATAAATTCATCCTATGATGAAAACCACTCCCTTGTGGCACCTTGGATAAGTACCATGATGAAAACTTGGCAATTAGGCATCATGCGTAGTTCTTCTACATATTTTATCCATTCTGTCTTCTCCCTTTGATCTTGACAATGTTGATCTATACACGAACATTTGGCTATCTTTTGAGCTATCTTATGATGATCTGGCTTTCATTCCATTCATGTTTAGCCTTCATATTTATTTTCCTCCATTCATTCTAGCCTTTCGCTATCCTTTTCCCCTTGGTCTTGATCTAATAAAAAAGAGTAAAAAATGATGCTATGAAGCCTCTTGACATGTCTACTCCTTTGGACTGCATCTTTTCTTTCTTTTTCATTATGCCTTTTTTACTTATCCTATGCTAGCCTTTCATTTCTTGTCCAAATGTGCTTTACATGATAATTTTTCTCTAGCTTGGGTACTCTTGAGGAGTTTTCCATTGAGGATTTATTTCCTTCATTCTCCTTCATTCTCTTGTCTTCCATCTCTTCCACTAGCTTGATATTCCCTCTTGTTCTCCACCTTGATAGACATTGGGACTACATGATGTGATCTTGCTTGGGAGTTTGATGCCTATTCTATCTGGGGGCATCCTTTGTACATATTTATTGATCCTGAAAAAAATTACAAAAAAATTCATATATGATACTGAAAAAATCCTAAAAAACATAGAAAGTACTTAAAAAATGAGCATCCTAGTGAAAACCTAGCAATAGGCACTTTGATGTCTCACCAAAAAAATCAAAAAATTCAAAAATTCAAAAAAATAGAAAAAGTGCCTTGGTGAAAACCTAGAAACAGGCGCCTTGGTAGCAAAAATCCAAAAAAAATTATTAAAAGTCATGAAAAAAAATCTATCAAGTGGTGAAAACTTGGAAATAGGCACTGCTTGAGACCCTTTCACCTATGTCTATTAGTCTTGCGTGGCACTCCTCTGCTCCACTTCTTGCTTTGCCTCCCCTAGCCTGGAATTGACTCTTGTCTTAGTCTTGGGGGCATACGTTGTTCTAGCTTATCTTGGGTCTCTTTGTGCCTTATGGTTTTTTAGGCACCTTGTAAATGGTGTTTTTCAACACCACCCCAACTGTGTTTTTCAACACTACCCTAGCGTCAAGTGTTTCTCAACACTTATCAGATATCCTATCTTGCAGTCCAGAATGATGCGATATTTCCACTGGCAGTTGCAATACTCAAAGTTTGACTCTATGACCTACACACACGCACTTAAACACTTGACTTGCTGAGGTTTGTTTGACTTTATTTCTTTGTGTGATGTCTATGATGATTTCTTTGTTGAGTGTTCTCTCCCTAATAGTTTTCAATGATGTCGAGCTAGAAGACTGGGGCATGAGGACATGTTTTATTTGCTTTCTGCTTGTGGGTATATTTTGTTGATCCTAACTGTCATTAGCATTTATGCTTGTTCCACTTGAAATTGGGGTCTACAAGGTATTATCCTTGAATATATTTTTTCCACAAGTGCATGCTTATAGTCATCTTGAATTTCTTGTGTCTCGATGTGAGCATAATCTTGCTATATCAAACTTAGGGAATCTCACTGCACTAGTCATCTTGACCTACATGTCTTTGATGCCTAGGTGGGATTTCCACATATCTATCTGATATAGATCATATTCATATACTCATAGTTATGCTAGTGTGTATTGTATGATCTTGCAACGCTACCAATAATGCTTGATGATGATTATTAGATGTCTATTAGCTTTGTGACCTTGCAAGTAAACCACTTTTCATGTAGCTTGCATTTTTAGGTTCATGTTAGCTAGTTTTACATCTTGCATATGGAGAGAGCTCTCCTTTCATATTTTGTGGACCTGTCGATCACACTGCACTCACCTTTCACTTCTTCCTGATCATGTCTTTCGCTCCTTGTCTTTCATATCACACCATTTTCTCTTCATTTCGGGATCGAAACCAAAATTTGAGTTCAACTTGATTGTCCAAATTGCCTTTCTCCTTCTTCCACATAGTTGGCTAACCTTTTGAGGCCTAATCCTTCGATCTTTGTTAGGGCATTCTTTCCTTCTTCATTCCCATCTCTCTCACCCTTCTAGTCTTTCATTCACATTTCATTTCATCTCTCTGAGATCTTCGCTGGGGCATATCTTCACTGCTTGATGGTTATTCTATCACTCTTTTTCTCTTCGATTATGATTTCTAGTGATTTGATCATGTCACTCTTTCTTCTACATTCCCTCTACCTGATTTCACTTTCAATCTCGAGGGGGCAGACACATCATATCCTATTGACTATTCTCTAGAGCATATGCTTGACCATTCCATTTGCTCTGATTGATCTATCTTTGTGCTTGACATGTTAGTTCTCATCTCGAGTTCTGATATTGTCCATCTCTTTCCTAAGTGTTCAGTACTGTCACTACCAGGCTAACCATGCATGATTTGCTATCTCTCTGCACTTCATTCTTTGGAGTCAGATCGCTATTGCTTACCTTCTTGGCTAATCTATTCTTTGACTACATGTGTTCCCAGATTGATCACACATTAGTCAAAGAGGGGCAAATGTATACACCTAAAAATGGTCATCTAGACTATTAGCCCCTTGCTAGCATTATTTGCTAAAATCATCAATTGCTTATTCTTGATCAAATCCTAGTTCTATCATTTATTTGATTTTATTCTATGGGCTAACCATTTTATCCTAAAGTCTTTATTTAATTAAAATGAGTTTCTTCCTCTTTTAATTAAATAAAAAGCCCCCCACTTTTTCTCTTATCCTAAGTTGCACAAATAAAACATTATTCCTATTTTACAAAAAGGGAAAAAGCACTTTTTATCTCATATGGACACAAAAGTCAACTCTTATTTTCTCATTGGAGGATACTTGTGCACATGGATTTCTCCTTTTTGATGCTCCACCATTGATTAAATATTTTTCCTCTTAATCTCCATGGTCCATTCCTTCTCATTTCTTATAAAAGGAGAGCTCTCTTCTTCATTCTAGATCCCCAACTTTTTATTCTAATGTTATGCTACAGGTTTTCTAGGTCACTTTGGAGCATTCTTGGCTTTTGCATCTACATGCTATCATAGTTTCATTTCTTGCATTATCATGGCATTCATAGCTTCATACTTAGCTTAGTTTCCTTTATGCTTTAGATTACTTCATCTAGCTTAATTAGGAGGCTTTGTAATACTTGCATATTTCTTTTCATAGCATAGCTTGCATTTCCATTTGATTCTTGAGGATATTGGCATTCTTGCCCTTGTCTTCATTTGAATCTCCCATTGCATGGTTTACTAGCAAGGTTATTGGCTTAGTAGCTATAGATGAGAGCATTCTTAGACACCCTTGCACTCCATGCCTAGGGAGCTCTAAATCGATTTCTCAAAGTTTCTAATCCATGGATTCTCTTGGAAGCAATGATTTAGAGAAGTGCACTATTTAGTGTGTACAAACATGACCTTATGGAACACACACATGTCACTAATGGCTTACAAACCAAAATGAGAAAGGATTGATGGGTACTCCTACACCAAGGAGAAATTAGACCACCTCAATAAGGAATGAGAGGTCATTACAGGCCTAAAGTTGCTTGGTGACCTATAGTTATTTTCTACTAGTCATCTACTAGTCTTTTTTGCTATAGTTGGTTTCCTTCTATTTTTTATAGCATTTAATATTTTTAAGTCTCACTCTTTGTGAGAACCATCATAATTTACTTTTTATTTTTAATGTGTTCAGCCTTTTCCTATGTATATTTTAATCAAAACATAAATAACAACAAACCCACAAACTTTCATTTTATTATTGTGTTTTCACATATAACCTAATTTACAATATAGAATCATAATGGAAGATAAAACTATTTATTATAATTATATTTACTAGATTAAAATTAACTAGCATTTGATGTTGCTACTATAGAAAGAAAATTATGGCAATTAGAATAATAATAGACTCACGGTCATATAAACAATAATTAATAGAAAATACAATACTTATATAGAAATCAAATTGTTGATAATCTTTATACTAAATAAATTGTAAAGTATTACAATATTGTGCTACACAAAATGTGGAAAATATAATCAGTTTAGCTGCCACTAAAGATCAAATGTGACTTAGATACATCAGACCACTTTTTTATTTGAAGGGATTTGATCCTTTGAAATGAGGGATCTAAGTGATATTCATCCCTCAACCTTCATATATTCATATTCTCAAATTTATATTCTTAAACAGTGAATGTTCATGGTTATTTTTGGTTAGGTTTTGTGTTGGTTTTCTCAATGATGATCTCTTGATCCCATGTCAACAATCTTAAACATATGTGAATAGTGTCAAAAATTGTGTAATAGTCTCTATCTTGGGCATGGCACATGAAAATATCTTTGCATATCAAGTATGAGTATTATATACCACATCACATCAAGGCCCAAAAAAGTACAGTATGTAAAAATGAGCTTAGAAGAAGTTGAGGAAGGTCCTATATGAGCTGCAATTATATAAAGCAATTGAAATTTTAGGAACATTATACTACGTAAAATGAGAGATATCAAATAGTCTCTCAAATTCATTATGTCAAAGTTAGATTTCTTTTGCAACTTGCTAGAGATGTATGACCTCATCCATTAAGGTTTCGATGGTTTCACATTCAACGAGACTTCATCATTGGTGAGCTCATAAGACCATTTGACTTTACCAACATATAGATGCTTCTTTGAAAGGAAATTTTGGATAGATAACCATCACTAAATAATTGCTTGATCACAAGGTCAATTGTCATAATCAAACCTAGCTCTACATTCAAAAAATGCCTATGCCCATACATTTTTTATTGACAAAAATTGAGTGTATTTGTTTTTATATTAAAAAAATATTAAAGGAAATATGTTTAACAAAAAAAATATTAAATTGCGTTCTATTATATAAAGACACAAACAGAAAAAACATGACTAAATACATATAATTAAGTTTTGTATTTTATAATATTGAAGAAATTTACAAAAACTTGACATGACATGTAATAATCTAAACCTGAATTTAATATAATCCATTATAATTAAAAAAATGAATTATTGGAAAATTTCAAAGACGGCAAGTTATAGGAACTTAGGGTGCCCTTCACCAACATTACTTTTAATTTGACAGGAAACAGAGATATTTTAACTTATTAAGAAAATGGCACCTAAACAATCCACCATTTGTAATATAACTAGCAATCGCACCTTGGTGTGCAATGGGTATGATGTATTAATGTTGGAGAAACCAAAAATGCATTCATTTAATTGGTGGAAATATCGTATCTAAAGGGCTCACTCTCGACATATCTTTTGAATAAAGCACATCAACAATTTGTGGTTGTTTCAGAAAGACATTTACAACTGCATCTTCACCCTATGCAACTGCAAATTTTTCCGATCTAATTGCATAGTGCAGATGTGTCCATTTTCGGTCGTCTTGAACATCTAGCTTCTCTCCCTTCTCAAGAAGTAAATGACATGTATCTACGTGACCATTCGATGAAGCCACACGTAGAGGTGTCTTTTTCCAGCAATATTAAACATTTATTCCAGCTGTGTGCTCAAGAAACAAACGACATGTATTTGCATGACCCTACTGAGAAGAAAAATGAAGAGGAGTCTGTCCACCTAGTTCATATTTATTTGGTTCATTTACCAACTATTGTCCTCCATTGCATTCCTTGAGAAATTTTTTTACAAGTAGTTTTACAATATCGTCACCTCGAATTAGAACGCCAAAAGAAATGCTTTCCAACACAGAGTTCCATCCACAGTGGCTTATGAAGGCGCTCACTAAAACATGCGAAAGAATGGATGACAAACTATGTTTTTCAGTAGGTGGCAGGGTTATTAATCAGATGGTAACCTAGTTGTCCTTGAAAACCTGCTATTGTCTACTTTGTTGATAGATACTTACCAGACTTGGGTTGCATGAACAATAGCCACAATGAATACACAACATTTTATTTAAGAAGTTAGAGAATGCATTTGAAGTAATAAATTTATATGCACATATCAAGATAAGAGAAGGCACATCCTTCAAAGGTAGGGCCTGCAAAATAGGTATCGGGGTGCTTGAACCTGTAACACTCTGGATCTCCCATGAAAGAGTAATGAACGGTTTGGACAAATAGCAAGGGTGTTGAACATTTGGCCATTAGGGTGTTGTACGTGGCATTTACGGAGTTGAGTTATCAAAGATAGGTGTCTATCATGTGAAATTAGGGTTGATACTATCAACAATTATAGAACAAATTGAGAAATCAATTATGCATCTGGCTATTTCCACTCAAGGTGAGTATGTATTTCTTTCAAATATAGTTGTGAGACTTACATAGTTTTTGTTTTCCAAACCCTATGAGAAGCTTTCTCTTCGTCATCCACTCATGATTTCACTAACACTGTATAAAACAATAGCAATGGCAACATCTTTTGGGATATAATTAGTGTATTTTCTGCAAGATTATAGTGTTCTGTTTGCGCAGAAATGGGGGTTTCTTGGGTGCAATCTGTTGTGCTTATCGATTTCAAGACTAAGAAACATACGAACCAAGGCTTATATTGGTTGCAACTAATTTTTATTTGTCTATATTGGGATGATCATGGTTAGAATGATTCATGGTGGAGATAAAATATTGAATGTATTAGAATGAAGTGTAGGATTTGTAGTCAAGGTTTACTTTTGAGAATGGTCAGAGAAGAATAATGACGGCTATTGGATTTTGATTCAAGTTAGAGTAAATCAGTGATTCCTATTCAAGATTTGTATTTTAAAATGGTGGTCCATAATGACCAGAATACAGAGCGTGGACACCCATCAAGGAACAATCAAGCATAGGGTGACCCCACAATAGTGGGTTATACTTTTTTAGACATGCTGATTTTTGCTTAAATAAGACATTTTTAATAAAATATGATGATTTTAGCCTTGAGAGGTTCCATTTGAAATAATTAATTACAAATGGTTAGCTCAAAGCCTCTTAGATACAAAAAACATTGATATAACATCTATACTCTTTATTCATACCTACAATGGAGTCTCCTTCGCACCTATTAAAATGTTGACAAAAAATCACTTCAACTTTATCTTTTGGAAGATCAAATGAATCCATTTGACAAACCTATCTACATAGTAAGGCACTACTAAGAAAAATATTTCAAATGATTATAATGTTAATATATATTAATTTTATTATGACTTTATATTTTTAGTTTTACTAAACATAGATATTTCACCGTATGTCTACCTCTATGTTTGACGCTTATGGAAAAATAGTAAATGAGAGAAAAAAAATTATAAAAAATATCTATGCCCTAGGTATTGAAGTTATCTTTCTATTAGAAAAAATAAAAAGGAAATTGGACAAATACACAACAAATTGTAAGCTATGTAGTCAAGGTATGTCAAAATTACGGTTTAGTCAACTTCAAATATTAATAAAATATGCAATAATCATGATAATGTTGTCAAACCAATTGCATGCCCTTCATATGGATGTTATAAAACTAAATTCGAAAGAAGCACATTGATATTTATTTTAGAAAAAAAGTTATGCTCTATGAAAACAATGTAACTCTTTGAAAATGACATTTTTAGCAACATACCAGTTTTTGTGGGAGAAAGAAAAAACCATTCAAATCAATTCAAAAAATAAAAATAAAAAATATATTTAGCATCTGGATAGAAAATACTAAAAGACTCTAATTTACTTCATCTTCTGATTTCAAACAGTTTAACAACAATATTCATTCGAATCTGATTTTTTTTCAAAATGTAGAGTTCAGTGTCCATTCAGGCAAAAAAGTGTAACCCACTATTGTGGGTTCACCCCACAGTGACTGCTATAGCAAATGAAGTCATGTGAAGTGTCGTGACCTATAGCTGTAAGTTCAGTTGTGGTTGGGTGTGTGGTATAGTTTTGGAATAGGTATGGACACCCACTAAAACATTGGTAGGGCACGCTGACGTTGACCTGCCTCAAGGTTTTTGTCATCTGACAAGATCTTCAAATGGTATATTTGTTGAAAGGCTTGTGAAGCTCCCAGACAATGATCACAGAGTATGAGCTTACAAATCAAGTATGATGAAAAGAAGGTTTCTTGTCAAAGATTATTATTCGAAGTGCTTCGTATTGGGTATGAGTGCAAAATGTGAAGGCTTACATAGGCCTGTGAACCACTTTTTAGTAGATGCCCCAAATATGTGTGGTTTCATGGTTACATAAATAGAGTATGGATAGTTTTCAAATATTTTGTGGAGATTTTTTCAAACTCATGGTTGGAATATTTAGTAAATTTTCTTGCAAAATATATATTTTGTTTAATTAGAAAGGCATTTAGTGATTTTTTTGAGGAGTTTTTTTGAAGGAAAATGGAAGTGCAACATTGTAACTGATTATTTTCATCACATGACAATGATATGAAAGGCTCAAATATTTTTGTATTTTTTATTAAACGTTAGTTTTTCCTTATTGCAAAGTCAGTAATGTTGTCAGTACTCTGATAGCTTGTTGTTAGCCGTCAGTAAACACAAACAAGGATACCGTGCTTTTGAAGCCAAAATCTGAAAACACGTGACATTGGAAAAAAGTTAAAACATACGTGTAAAGTGGAAAAAAGAAAATGGTTGAGATGACTTTAATGGTTTAATACCCCAAAATTGGCACCTTTCAATTTTAATCAATTTTGGTGCATTCCTTCTAATTTCTACATCATTAAAGTTCTATTGTACTAGGCAATTCTGTCTCCTAATTGACTTACTTAACTTGATGTCAAATGTAAAACACTCTAAATTTGCATTAATCACACACAATATTTAATTCCTAAATATTTGACATTTATTGGCTAAATAATCCCTATGATTAATTGATTTAATTATAAAGTCCTAGTGCTTTTAATTAAATTAATTCCACCCCCTTTAGCTAATACACATCAAAGGAATTAAATAATATTTGGTTATTTGAATGAACATCTTTATTTGAATTTAATTATTTAAAATAACTTGAAAAGCCACCCATGTGGCAATATTCATTCATTTAATTAAATAATTCCTCCAATTTGTTTCACCTTCCTCCAAGGATATGAAGAGTCGACTGTTTCTTTCCAAGAAACTCTTCATCCTTCACCTGGGCTTTTCTATATTATGAACCTCTTATTCCTCATTTGGGGAGGCAATTTTGAGAGCACTAAAACTATATAAATTTTTTGTCTCACTTTCATATTTCCTAAGCTTTGATAATATTGCATTTTAAAATAATCTTATTTTAGCATAATTTTGCACTCGCATGTTAATTAGTTTTCTTACTATGTTTTAGATTAGTTGTCATCTTTCATTTTCAAGCTTCTTAGATTACTTTGCATCTTCATTTTTAGACTAAAATATGCATTCTCATTCTTAGTTTAATTGCAATTCAATCATTTTCTTACCATCTTAAAATCCTCCATTTTAGCTTGGTCTATGGTTGTTGGGCTCTCGAATTTGAGAGTAATTCAAACACCCCATCTAAATAGGAGGCAACAGGTCGCTTTATTTATATTTGCAAAATGAGTAATTCATACTCATCTTCATAATTTGGCTTATGATTAATGACCATGTTGAGTCTATGGCTGAATTAGAGTTCAACATTCAGACATAAATATTTTTGCACCCATCATGGGCAGAAAATTGATTTCTGGCCTCATTAAATTTTGAACTTTTTTGAAAATTTTGCACTTTGTCGTACGTCCATACATCACTGTGTATGGAGTCTCACATGAGGTTTCTCATTGTGTCGCATGAATTTTTGCTTTTATTAGGACTTTCTCACATGAAAAAAGCACAATCTCATGCAGGTCCCTGCACTTTCTCACGTACAATGGTGTACTTCCTCGTGTGAGACTTCCCATTAGATTTTAAAATTTTTCAGTTTCTGCAAATTTCCTACACTATTTTCTGACATTTATTACATGTTATTTTTTATATCCTTTTTTTTTTTCTGACAGCATAAAAGTGGGCTACAGGGCACTTGTCGAAGATATAACTTGCTAACGGTTTTCTTGCAGGACGGTTGTTAAAGACACTCAAAAACATTCTTCTTATATATTGCTTTAATCACATAGTATAACTAGGGCCTTGTTAAAATTTCTTAAGGGTCTTGATAGCAGGATAGGATAATAGGCTCTTCATTACATGGAAGTGATGCCCATGGATGAATCCGAGACCCAATTTTTTCTAACATGATAGATACCTGGAGAAGCAAGGAAAGGTAATGAATCTTTAGCACGTCTACTTGTTAGGGGATTATGCTCTTCTCTCGTTGAGAGAACTAGAAACCCAAAAGCTTGTGGATTGGTTGAAGAGGAGTTAGGTCAATGATAAACATGTCTTGTGTGTTTGGGTAAGGTGAAGAGGTAGAGAAGTATCCTCTTCTCTCTTTGAGAGAATCAAAAAATATGACCCTTGGATCCAAGCCAAAGTCTGTGTCACCTCTAGAGGGCCTGCCAGAAGTTGAACCTCTGGGAATGAACCAAGTGAGTACACACCTATTGCTGGTGATTCCACCTCACTATAATAAAGAAATATTTGTTGATTCTAAAGACTCCAAAGCCATGTTAACTTCTTTCTCTTTATTTTGATTATCATCTTGAGAAAGCTCTGTCTATTGTACTAAGCGGTGCTGCTCCTAGCCCTGCTTGCGGGGGTGTATGACTTTCAAGTGTCGATGTGGCTGTGAGGCCCTAACCTTGTATCGAGGGCACAAAATTTTAGTGTGAACAGAATCCCACTAAACACTCTCTTAGTTAGTTGCCTACCTAGATCACCTCCGAAAGGAGACATAATTTTTGCACAGGGAGGGGGAAGAATCTCTCCCCCAGATTCTCACCATAGGCATGCACCTAGATGTTTAAAGGTGGTATATGACACTGGCCCTTGCTTCAAGGGTAACCTTTGAACATGTATTATTGAGTCCTTGGAAACACTAAAAATACAGGCACCCTCTAGGGGGTGACACGACAGTGTGAGGTGAACACAGGCACATAAGTTGTGAGGCACGGATTTTGTCTTCTCTACCATTTTTCTTTGTAGGGATAATTGAGTGTTTGTTTTGAGTCTTAAACTATCCATCATGATCAAACTTGTCAAAGAATCCCATGATTCTTCCAACTTGCTTTGTCCTTGGTAGAACTACTTGTGACTACTGATTGCCTCACTATTGCTTGGTTCAAAATGTTCAAACTGAGATTGTTGATTCAAACTATCCTAAAACTATCTAAAAATTCAAAATTCTATCAAAGAACGGTCCACGTTGTGTCTCAAAATCTAATTTTTGTTTCAAAAATTGTGTTGATCTATCGAACCTTGGTATTTTTCCACATGAGATTTCAGAAAACTATGCATTTTCTCATGCAAGACAATATTTTCTCATGCACAGTTTAGCATTTCCTTGCTCGAACCAGCATTTCCTCATGCAAGATTGTACCGTGATTTCCAAAATAGTGAGCTATTTCCCATTGATTGGTCAACTTTTTGCCTGATCTGATTCTTGTCTGGGGTCTGTCTGCCTATTCTCCTATTGTCTATTACCTGAAACTAAGTGTCTCGAGTTGAGAACTGACCCATTACTACTTAAACTCATGTTGTCTCCTTGTTTTTTGTCCTTTCCTACTGTGCTTTTGTACCTTGTGACGTGATAGTCACATCTTCATCTATGCTTATTACAACTAGAAATGGAAACACATTTCCCATATGTGGTATCAGACAAGGTAGAGGTAGATCTCAAAATCAAAGAAGAGGTCATTCCGAACCTATCATCTTACCTAAGTGTCTAGAGGGATCCTCACGTTCCGCCTCGCCAAGAATCTTAGGAGAAAGTCTGCCTAAATCTTCATCTCTATCTCCTACCATTTGGCATAGGTTTAGATGTTTTTTCAGTATAGATATCACTCTAGATTGGAAACTAGTGTTCCAGCAGTGCTATAATCCATTGTTTCAAAGATAACCTAAATTATTGTTTCAACAACAACATAACCCATTTCTCCAAGATCAGCAAAACTTTGATAGGCCACTTTCTCGGGTCAACCCTATCAGCACTATCGAACCTATTGACCCTTTCAAACCTATTGACCCTTTTGATCATATTGAATCTATTGCCACTCATGATGAATTTGTACACGCTGCACAATCCCACACTGATAAAATGGGAGGCCCATTCGACTTCCAAGAGGGTGAATAGAAGTCATGATCAATCTCGAAATGACCAATGTTATGATCAATCTCAAAATGACCAATGTCAAGATCAATCTTGAAATGACCAACGTCATGATGAATCCCAACATGACCAAAATCAAAACCAAAATGACCAAAATCAAATCCCAAGCATTTTTTAAATTCTTGGTAATGACGATGAGATGATAACCCAAAATAACAGATGCTTTTAAAAGCCAATAAGGGTCTTATCAAAATGATGGAGATCCTCCTTCTAGAAGAGAAGGAGAAGTACTTTCTTGAGCTGGCCAAACAAGGGGCCAAATTACCCCCAAACTACCAAGTTGAGATGCTTGTGGCCAAAGAAGAAGAGACTGAGACTGCCAAGTTGCAAAAGATGATTTGAGACATGCAAGACTAGATTAGCCAACTTGCGAAGGATAAGGATAAACCCACACAACAATTCACCATGGAAAGCATCTGCCCTTTCACATTTGATAAGAGTCTTCACATGCCACCTTTTACCAAAGGTGTAGAGATGCCTAAATATGATAAATACTTGGGTACTACTAATCACCAAGATCACTTGAGAGAGTTTGGCACTCTATCCATGGAGTTCATACATGATCAGACTTACCTCATGCACCTCTTTCCTCATAGCTTGGGTGGGTCAGCTATGGAGTGGTTCTCTCGACTACCCACTGGTATTAAGACTTTTAACAAGATTGCCAATTTGTTCATCCAGCATTATTCACACAATATCCAGCATCCGATCAACATTCAAGATCTTTGTTATCTAAAACAGCGACAAGGGGAACCTTTCTTGGCATTTCTCCAAAGATGGAGACAACTTTTTACAAAATATCCTTGCAAACTACATGAGTCTAAAAAGCTCGACATCTTTTTGAATAATCTTGTCCCAGATTTTGGATATCAAGTACAATTACAAGGTCCCCTAACTTTTGATAGTATGATTAAGAAAGCTGTGTGAATAGAAGCATTTATGGTCAAGAAAGGAGAGCTGACCTTGAATAAGGATAACAAACAGGGGTCTTCCTCCTCGAACAAGGACAAAGGTAAGTTTGTCAACAAAAATAGAGATGTGGTGAATGACAGAGTTATTGACAATGTGACACCAAAACCTTCAAAGTCTATCTTTAATCTTACCTCTAGTATACAGGCGGTCAAAGCCACTAAGAAGGCTATGACAGATAATCAACAACCTTAAAATTTTTCTAGAAACAAACCTTGGGCCTCTCGACCCAAGCATGAATTCACTTCCTTAGGTGAACCCCTTGATGTGGTTTATAAGACTCTTGTGCAAAATCAGATACTTTCTCCTTTGGATAATTCAAGACTCTATGATCCACAACCATGACCTCATTGGTGAAATGACAATGCATACTATGATTATCACCAAAACAAGGGTCATAAGACTTCTACTTGCCTCCATCTGCACCATAAGATCCAAGATCTGATTGACAATGGTGACATTTTTGTAGACAACCATAACAAGAATTCAGATCACCAGGCATTCAAGGATCCTTTTCCTCCTCACAAGAAAGGTGAATCTTTCAAGACTAAGAATACCAACGCTAAGGTCAACTACATGTACACTACCAATGACAATGTCATTAATATGGTTGAACCTACTAAGGTCAAATATTGTGATGTGATCACTATCAAGGGGAGCAATTATTCTCCTAGACCTAGGACTCCATTTGTTTTGTGAGGCCTCATGTCTCATTCTTTTGAATCTGAACAATCTCAGGATTGTGTGAGTGTTGTTATCCGATCATGTGGGAGGATCATTTTGAAGGGTCCCGACCCTCTTGTATCTACGCCGAAGCAACCTATGAATAAAAATGATGTTAGCCCTGCCAACAAAACTTTGAAGTCTGTCCCTATGCCTAACACTACTAATTACAGTATCTTAGACTAGCTGCAATGTACCAACACTCAAATCACTATCTTCGAGCTATTGAAGATCTCACCTACTCATAGGAAAATTCTGGATAAATCCCTCACCGAGGCAAATGTCCCAAAAGATCTTGATCTTGACCGGTTTCAATTCATGGTGGGTCACTTGACCTCACCTCACTATTTGTCCTTCTCTGAAGAAGATGACCATTCACTGAGCCATCCACACAATGCCCCTTTGCACATTGAAGTCATGATAGGCCCAAAGCATGTCCGCCGTATCCTCATTGACAGTGGTGTTGGCCTTAATATTTTCTTTGCTAAGTTGCTTACCCAGTTAGGCTATGATGAAGACTGCATAGATGCCCACAAGAAAATTACCATCAAGGCATATGATGAAGAACACAAATCCAAAGGTCTAGTTGTGTTGCTAATCCGAGTTGGACCTGTTGAGAGAGATGTCATTTTCCAAGTTCTAGACATTCCTCTTCCATACAACATACTATTTGGTAGACCATGGATCCATTAAATGCAGGCGGTTCCATCCACATATCATCAATGTATCAAGTTTCTGTTCCATGAAGTAGAACTAACTGTGCTTGCAAATTTCAACTATTCTTGCAATACTCTCACTCAATCTGCAGATAGCTTCATCCCAACTAATAGAGAGTCTACTGAATTCTATAATGCCAAGCTCAAAGAAATGGAATAGACTCTGAAGCTTAAAGACACAGGCATGGCAGGGTATCAAATTGAACCTATGTTGTCATTAGCAGCTCTCCCTCCATCTCTGCATTCCTACAGGAGACCATCTACAAGTAATAAATCTTCTGATGACTCTCCTCAAATATTCTATGATGGTACCTTTGTATGGGCCATAATGCCATTAGAAGATGAAGATGAAGAAAGAGCTATCACAACTTGGGTCTATAAAGGAAAGGATATATCTGAAACAATCACTTCAGCTCAAGACTTAAAACAAGAACCATAGAGTGAAGCCTTCAAAATCATGAAGGGCTTTGGTTATAAAGGGAGTGGTCCTATAGGGTTGAATGACAATGGTTTTCTGAAACCTGTACACACTAAATAGTGCACTTGTCTAAGTGATTACTTCCAAGAGAATCCATGCAACCTTGCTAGTAAACCACACAATGGGAGATTCAAAGAGACAAGGGAAAGAATGCCAATATCCTCAAGAATCAACAATGGAAATGCAATGCAACTATGCTAAGAATGAAGATGCAAGCTAAGATATGGAAATGAAAGTATTACAAGCCTTGTTAATTAAGTTATGTGAGTTAATCTAGAGCATAAAGGAAACTAAGCTAGAAAGCATAAACATGAAGCTATGATGCAAGAATGAAAGCTAGATGCAAGAAGGTCTCCAAAAGCTCTAAGGTCTCCAAGAAATCCTGCAGCATAAGATTAGTATTCAAAGTTGGGGATCCTAGAATGAGAAAAAAGCTCTCCTTTTAAAGGAATTGAAAAGGAATGGACCATGGAGATTAAGAGGCAAAAGATTTAATCAAGGTTGGAGCTTGAAAGAGGAGAAATTTATGTGCACAAATATCCTCCAATGAGAAAATAAGAGTTGACTTTTGTGTCCATATGAGACAAAAAGGTCGTTTCTTCTTTTTATAAAATAAGAATAATGCTTTATTTGTGCAACTTAGGATAAGAGGAAAAGTGGAGGCTTTTTATTTATTAAAAGGGGAGGAAATTCCTTTTAATTAAATAAAGACTTAGGATAAAATGGTTAGCCCATAGAAAATAATTGAATAAATGATAAAAATAGGATTTGATCAAGGAAATTGATATAATTGAAAAATGTTGATTTTAGAAAATACTGATTTAGGGATTTGATAAATTGCTGAATGGGGGCCCAAAGTCTAGGTGACCATTTTAGGGTGCATACATTTTCCCCTCTTTGACCAATGTGAGATCACATGTGGTCAAAGAATGAAATTGAAATGTGAGATTGATTTGGGATCACAAAACAACCTAGATGTGTGTTCGATGGATGGGAACACATCAGGACAAAGATAAGCTGAAAGACAAGACCAGCATACTTGTGAATAAGAAATTGTCAACTCTCAAATAAGAGATAAGAATCTCAAGCAAGGTTTGATTGATAAAGCTGAATCAAGGATTGAAGCTAATAGGTATTGCCCCCTCAGAATTAAAATCAAAATCAGGTAGAGGAGAAACAACAAATTGATAAATCTGATCAAATCACTAGAAATCATAATCGACAGTGAAAGATGATAGGATAACCATCAAGAAGTGAAAATATGCCCTAGTTTGACTAGGTTTGACTGAGAAAGATATAGGATAAAAATGAAGTCAAACCTCAGAGAGACAAAGCAAATGAAAATGAATGAAAGACTAGAAGGTTGAAAGAGATGGGGATGAAGAAATGAGGATGCCCCAGCGAAGATTGAAGGATCAGGCCTCAAATGGTTAGCCAACTGCACAGAAAAAGGAGAAATTTTGAAATGCAATTTTGACTATCAAGATGAACTTGGATTTCAATTTTGATCCTGAAAATGGATCCAGGACGTCGAAATTAGCCAGGGGTGCAATTTTTGCGCAATTCTGAGAAGAATAGAAAAGGATGTGATATGAAAGACAAGAAGTGAAAGACATGATTGAGAAGTGAAAGGCGAGCGTAGTTGACAAGTCCATGAAAGATGAAAGGAGAGCTCTCTCCATATGCAAGATGCAAAAATAAACTAACATGAATTTAAGAATGCAAGCTACTATGAAAAGTGGTTTTCTTGCAAGGTCACAAAACTTTTAGACTCTAATATTCATCATCGAGCGTTATTGGTAGAGTCGCAAGATCATACAATACACACTAGTATGACTATGTGAATCTGAATATGATCTATATCAGATGGATATGTGGGAATCCCACCTAGGCACCAAAGACATATAAGTCAAGATGACTAGTGCAGTGAGATTTCCTAAGTTTAATATGGCAAGATTATATTCGCATCGAGACACAAGGAAAGTCAAGATGGCTATAAGTAAATACTTGCAAAAATAGTCAAGGATAATACCTTGTAGACCCCAATGTCAAGTGGAACAAGCATAAATGCTAATGACAGTTAGGACCAACAAAATATACCCACAAGCAGAAAAATAAATAAAACATGTCCACGTGCCCCCAATCTTCTAGCTCGGCATCATCAAAAACTATTAGGGAGAGAACACTCATCAGAGAAATCATCATAGATAGCACACAAAGAAATAAAGTCAAACAAGTCTCAGTGAGTCGAGTGTTTAAGTGTGTGTGTGTAGGTCATAGAGTCAAACTTTGAGTATCACATCTACCAGTGAGAAATATCATATCATGCTAGACTATAGGTAGGATATCTGATAAGTGTTGAGAAATACTTGACGCTAGGGTAGTGTTGAAAAATACAGTTGGGGCGGCATTGAAAAACACCATTTGCAAGATGTCCTAAAGACCAACACATCCTAGAGACCAAAGCTAACATAGTTATGCCCCCTAGACAAAGACAAAGATCAATTCCAAACCAAGGCAGCAAGGTCAAGGCATGATGGAGAAAGGCTAAGTGTCGAGGACGCATGCTAAGAAACAAGGGTGCAAAGGCCTCAAGTAGCACCTATTTCTAAGTTTTCACCACTTGGAGATTTTCTTTTATTTTTTCAATTTTTTTGTATTTTTGCTACCAAGGCACTTGTTTCCAGGTTTTCACCGAGGCACTTTTTCAAATTTTTTTTAATTTTTTAATTTTTTTAGCATTTTTTTTTCAAGATTTTATATGCTTTTTAGGATTTTTTCAACATCATATATGAATTTTTTTGGAATTTTTTCAGGATCAATAAATATGTACAAAGGATGCCCCTAGAAAGAATGGCCATCAAGCTCCCAAGCAAGATCATATCGTGTAGTCCCAATGTCTAGCAAGGTGGAGAACAAGAGGGATTAGCAAGCTGGTGGAAGAGATGGAAGACAAGAGAATGAAGGAGAATGAAGGGAAGAAATCCTCAAGGGAAAACTCCTCAAGAGTACCCAAGCTAGGGAAAAATTGTCATGTAAAGCGCATTTGGATCACAAGCAATGAAAAGTTAGCATATGATAAATCACAAAGGCATAATGCAAAAGAAGGAAAGGATGCAGTCCAAAGGAGTAGACATGTCAAGAGGCTTCATAGCATCATTTTTTACTCCTTTTTATTAGATCAAGACCAAAGGGGAAAAGGATAGCGAAAGGCTAGAGTGAATGGAGGAAAATGAATATGAAGGATAAACATGAATGGAATGAAAGCAAGATCATCGGAAGATAGCTCACAAGATAGCCAAATGTTCGTGTATAGGTCAACATTGTCAAGATCAAAGAGAGAAGACAAAATGGATGAAATATGTAGAAGAACTACAAATGATGCCTGATTGCCAGATTTTCATCATGGTACCTATCCAAGGCACCACAAGGGAGTTTTTTTCACCATAGGATGAATTTATTTCTCTTTACCTTTGCTACCAAGGCGCCTGTTTCCAGGTTTCCACCAAGGCACATTTTCAATTTTTTCTTTTTTTTTTATGTTTTTTGTAAGAAGGAAAGCTTTTTAGATAATGTTCCTTGAAAGGATAAACCATGATATGCCATGGATTCAAAATGATATGCTCAAAGATGCTGAGAGGGAAAGGAAGATGGAAGAGAAAAATGGAGGATAAGATTTTATGTAAAGTGAGTGAGGTTGGAAGATAGGAGAAATAGAAAAATGAGGAAAAAGGATAGAAGGTAGAAGGATAATGAATGGAAGGAATGTGAAAGGGTAGATGGAAAGGAAGGCAAGATCAACATCAACACACACCTTGAAGGGTGGTGAGAGGATGGAGGAAACATGAATGAAGGAATATGGTGAATGGATAGCAGAGGTTGCAGTTTAGGGGCATGAAATGGAAGAATGTTTTTGGAAAAAGATGAAATGGAAGCCTTTGGAAGCTTGAATGTCAACTTCACTTGTTGCTCAACATTAGACTCTTTCAAGAGAGACTTTGGAATCCATATAGCCATAGGATTTTCATTTCTTTTTGATGATTTAGAGAGAATATCTTCAATGATGGATTTTGGAACCCATACTTGTCTTGTAGTTTTCTTCTTACATATCTCTTTTGACTTTATGTCTCCATGTCGATTAGAGGAGACATGGTGATCTTCTTTTTTTGATGGATTCTTGTATTGCTTCTTTTTCTTGTATTGAACATTCAAGTTACTTCTAAAAGACTTGCGACTTGTGGAAGAAGGAGGATATGACTGGTTTAGATGGGTGAGTGGATGAAAATGATTCAAGGGTATGCATCTATGTTGATCTTGAGGAAAGATAGGAGATGGAGGGACGTAAGGACCCAAGATGGATGATGAATTAGGAGATTTATGAGGGGAAAGTGAAGGGACATAAGGGCCCAAGATGGAAGGAAGACATGAAGCCCTTAGTATTGGTGGAGGAGGTCCAAGGATGGATGTGGAAGATACAAAAGGATAATCAATAAGTTCATCAACATCTATATGACAACAAAGGACATCAGCATCTTTAGAGTGAGCATTATGATTTTCAATAGGATCATGAACATCTTTAATAGGAGAAACTTCTTTGATAGGATTGTTCAGAGCTTGAAAAGACTTAGGAAGAGTAGAAAGTGGAAGCGAACATGGAGTGTTAGAACAAGAAGATGGAAGACTTTGATCTTGACAAGGAGCTTTGGATAGCATAAGCGTATAATTTTTCGCTTGATTTTCAATAGGCTTAACATTGGAACTAACAACACTATTTTTAATAACCTTAATGGAAGTATCATCTTTGGAAAGCACAAGTGTAGTAAGGTTATTTTGATTTCCAATAAGCTCAACAATGTAAGTAGTAGCTTGATCTTACTTAGGAGAAGACTTAAGACATGGTGGAATGAATGAGAAAGGGCGTAGAGGATCAAAAGAACCATGAAACGAATAAGAGACATCATGAAAAGGATTGTATGACATGGAGGGTTCTTGATCTTGATCTTTCTTTATGTTCTTTTCTTTATCATTTTTAGAGTCCTCTTGACATGGAGCCACTTCTAAGGACAAGGAAGCATGTTGGAATTGTATGGAAGACTTTGGAAAAGATTGTGAAGGACTAGCTGAAGTAGGCATTACAGCATATAAAGGCTTAGGCTCTTTAGATTTAGCATTATTGAAATTATTTGCAGCCAAGTGAAGGTTAGCTTGAGTTTCTTTAAGAGGTAACCCTTGAGGATAACTATAGGGAACTGCATGAAAAGTATTAGGAACTTTCTTGGATGAAGGATTTGTGAAAGATTTGAAAGACTTGGAAAATTTAGGAAATGTATGGGTATTGGAGGAAGTAGGAGATGGAAGGGAACCATCACAAGATAAAGGTACATCATTAACATAATCTTGCTCAAGAGTGTAATCTTTATTTTTAGCATGAGAATTCTTAGAGGAAAGATTCTTATAGTATTTATATTTTAGATCAGCTCGAAAAGATTTCTCTTCCTCAAGTGAAGTAGATGTATCATCTAGGTATTGTTCATAGAAATAATCAAAGTCTCTTTCAAAATCAGAATCATATGGATTACCATCATGATCTATCCAATGTGATGACCCATTTCTAGTAAGTACAAGCACATGACAAGGAGGACTCTTAGGAATAGAGGTGGCATATGTATCACTATATTGTCCATCATCATAGTCATCATAGTTATCAAAGGTGGGTGTGTCACTCTTCAATGGAGAGGTACCACAAGGACTATCATATTTCTCATAATGGTATGTCTTGAGATGAGGAGTAAGACTCTTGGGAGAAGTAGAAGAGGAATGAGATCATGAAGAATAGGAAAGTGAAGACCTAGTGGAGGAAGAAGACGTGGATAATGAGGAATGCAAATAATGTCTAGAAGAGTCATGGTAAGACTTAAAAGATGAGGAAGAATGAGAAGACTTAGTTGATAAAGGATGTTTGGAAGAGAGAGGTTGTGACATGATCATGTCTATGATCCTAGAAAAGGTGTCTGATTCATTCATCTTTTCTTTTATTTTTTCCTTAAGTTCATCACCCATGAGATATCTAAGATGACTATTGGCAGAATAAAACTCTTTGAATTGAGAAATGAGTTCAAGATCATCTATTTTCAAGAGAGGTTCCATAACAAGATAGTTGAAATTCATGGTTCTGGAAAAGGAGAAATCAAGCATGGAAGAGACAAAAGAGATGAATAGAAGGTAGACTAGATAATAAGAGGAAAAGAATCAAGAAGATGTGAAGAGTTTAGGAAGAAGAGGGAGATGTGGAAGAAAGAAGACCAAGAGTAATTTTGTGCAACTTGATACCATTTAAGTTCATTTGAATGTTGAGCAACATGTCATAGCACCTAAGATCTAACCTGGACCGACCAAAGGAGACTAGAAATAGGACACAAATTAGCTTTAAATTGTAGACAATTGGGAGGCAGTAAAATAACTCTATGTGATAGTTCTCAGAGTAACATGGCGATACAATTTTCCAGTGTGATATTTCACAAGAAGTAGTGCAATATTTTCCAGGAAGTGCATGCAATATTATCCAAGAAAGTAGTGTGATGGTTGTATAGCAATGAAGTGTCACATGATAATTGACCAGATAGTGTGTAAATCTTAGTTTTGAAGGCAATTTGGTCAAAGTTGTAGTTTGGTAAGTTGAATTCCTTAATTTCAAGCACAATACTAGCAATAATTAGACAAGTTTGCAAATAGTAGGTGATCAAACATGTCATAAAACACTTGCACAAGGGCAAAAGAAACCTTGCCAAGACAAGCAATTGTGATATCAAAGCAAGAAAATCCTATGAATGCTACCATGATGTTTGATGTTTGAGAACATTTAAACGGGTAGATCACAGTGAGAACACTTTAAGCACTTACTAGCCTAAAAATACAATGGCTCAATACTTAACAACTAGGCCCACACTTGATGCTCCATTGCCTCACACAAAGTGGTTACCCACAATAGATATTGGCTTTGTCATGGAAGTGTCAATGACACAACCAAAGGAACATAGATGGTGAGTAATCTTGGGGTGATTCAGGTTAGTCCACTAGGATCAATCCTTGCACCAAGAAGCTAAGAAACAAAATATGGTGGCTTCTATCTATGGTTCTTAGTAAGGGCTTTCATTCGTAATACCCCTCTTGCTCCCCAAAGGGACTCCTTCCCTTGCGGCAAGTAATGGACCTCGCAGCCACAAGAGTACCTTAATCATTCTTGTGCAACATTTTCCTCATGGTCACAATCCCACAAGTACTCACATCAAGCGAAGACAAGTACTACGTCTACCAAGGTTTTGTGTCCTTGATAGCCTTGAGTTTATAGTGGGTCGAAATAGCTGGCAAAAAGCTTGTCCCCACTTGGGTCGTTCCTCTTGATTGCTCAAGAGAAGGCCTGCTAAAGGATTCTAAAACTAAACAAAGAGTAGATCAACCTTTGAGTCTCAAGATTTTTGGTTCACCTCAAGGGTGAAGAGCATACTCTCCTAGCTCAAAAATTTCTCCCAAACACACCAAGCAAAGGTTCAATTACCCTCTTACCTTCAAAATCTAAAGATGGGTCAAGATTTATGTTTCACCACAAGGGTGAAGATCATACTCTCCTACCACCAAAAGATTCCTACAACAAGATATTAAGTGCCTATGAAAGGAAACAACTAGTATATGCCGCACTTAAAATGAAAGCAATTAAACAAGCACTTGATTGGTTTTTATACTTTGGGCAGCCCTGCAAAAACCATTAGTAGCCCTTTTTGCATTTGGAGCTTTGACATGTGTTCTTTTAAGAAAATATTTCAAACAATGAAGGCACCTACAAGCACAACTTGTTAGCCCCACAAAGATTAGCACATCAAAAACCAAGTACAATCTGAAAATTTATCAAAAAAACTATATATAAAATTTAGGTCCACTTGGAGAAGGCATAACTTTCTCATCCTAGCTCCGAATTCTGAACCGTTTGATGCGTTGGAAAGGTATTCAAATAATCTTGAACCAAATTTCAAAAATAGGGATGTTCCATCCCTATTTTTGCGTACCAGTTTTGCCCATAAATGCACTGAAGACCCTCAAAATTGCAATTTACTAAAACATATGAAATTTTGGAAAAATTAGATTTCAGTATTTTCCCAATTTAATCCCAATCAATGAATCTTTGTCCTAACACAACAAGTCAAAACCAGCAAGTAAACAAATCCAAATCTTGCAAAGAAAGCACCAAAATCAGTCACTACCAGGCCTGGGCGACAGTTCTGTTAGCAAAAGAATTGTACAATAGTTCATAGTATACTGGTGCGATATTTCTTCTCTGTGTGATAGTTCATGATACTTGCATGCGATAGAGAATAATATGACATTGCGATAGAATCTGCAAGGGCGTGTGATACTTTAACTGGTAAAGTATCACACTGATATATAAGAAACTGTCGTATGACACTGGAAGACTGTCACATGACAATTTTGTTAGAAAAATAGAGAGCTGAAACAACAAGCTAAAATGGTGATGAAAAATTGACAAAAATGCATAAAAAGAAGGACAAAACAAGAGTGTTATGCCCCACGGTGGGCGCCAAAAATGTACACACTAAATAGTGCACTTCTCTAAGTCATTACTTCCAAGAGAATCCATGAATGGGAAACCTTGAGAAAGCAACCTAGAGCTCCCTAGACATGGAGTCACAAGGATGTTGATGGTGCTCTCAACTAGAGCTATTGAAGCATGTAACCTTGCTAGTAAACCACACAATGGGAGATTCAAAGAGACAAGGGCAAGAATGCCAATATCCTCAAGAATCAACAATGGAAATGCAATGCAACTATGCTAAGAATGAAGATGCAAGCTAAGATATGGAAATGAAATTATTACAAGCCTTGCTAATTAAGCTATGTGAGCTAATCTAGAGCATAAAGGAAACTAAGCTAGAAAGCATAAACATGAAGCTATGATGCAAGAATGAAAGCTAGATGCAAGAAGGTCTCCAAAAGCTCCAAAGTCTCCAAGAAATCCTACAACATAAGATTAGTATTCAAAGTTGGGGGTCCTAGAATGAGAAAAGAGCTCTCCTTTTAAAGGAATTGAAAAGGAATGGACCATGGAGATTAAGAGGCAAAAGATTCAATCAAGGGTGGAGCTTGAAAGAGGAGCAATCCATGTGCACAAATATCCTCCAATGAGAAAATAAGAGTTGACTTTTGTGTCCATATGAGATAAAAAGGCCTTTTCTTCTTTTTATAAAATAAGAATAATGCTTTATTTGTGCAACTTAGGATAAGAGGAAAAGTGGGGGCTTTTTATTTATTAAAAGGGGAGGAAATTCTTTTTAATTAAATAAAGACTTAGGATAAAATGGTTAGCCCATAGAAAATAATCAAATAAATGATAAAAATAGGATTTGATCAAGGAAATTGATATAATTGAAAAATGTTGATTTTAGAAAATACTGATTTAGGGATTTGATAAATTGCTGAATGGGGGCCCAAAGTCTAGGCAACCATTTTAGGGTGCATATAAAACCTATTGAGGCTATAGGTCCTCGAACCAAGGACACCACAGGTCTAGGCTTCAAAAAGATCCCATTTCATCTAGGGATCAACAAGTTTGTACCAGAGCCAGAACCTCACTTAGAACCTGAAGATACTACTCCAGTTGCAAATCCAGAAGATAGTTATGATGAGGATATATTTCTCTACCCTATTCCTCCAGACTTTGCTAGACTCTTTGAAGAACTAGATGATCCTATTATACCTATCAATCAAGTAGAAGCTGAAAGTGATTCTAATGATACTACCTCAATCACCCCAAAGACATACGAGCAGTGGATGGAAATGAAAACTAGTGATTCTAATTATGTGGGTGAATTGTACATGCCACTAATATTTCAAGAGAAGCTCAAGAAAGAACAAAATCAGAAAACCATTGATACTACCAGAGATGAAAATGAGTTAGCTAGTATGACTAGTGCTGATGGAATTCCTATATCAAGCATCACTGACTCACATGAGTATGAGTTTGACTCTCTATCTGATGCAAATTTTGACAAGGATATAGACATTGTGCATACATTTGAAAACCCTCTCGAAGTAGGTGAAGGGTCTAGTGTTAGGACACACAGGTTAGATTCCATCGATGTTGAATTGTCCTCTAATTTTGATGTGTGGTCTCGAAGGAAATTGAATATACCTCTGGATGAGATTTGTTTAGGTCTCAACTTGCTTGTCCTCTCTTTTGATGACTATACCATAAATGCAATTGAACCTGTCACTTCTCTCTCACTCCAAAATCCTGAGCTGATAAACTGGAACTCCTCCTCCTCATCCAATGAATTCCTCATGTTCTAGAATGATTACGCTCTTTTTTGTTACCTCAACGATGTCAAACCTATAATGTCCTCCACCAGTGAAGGAAATGTCAGCATGACAGAGGCTGATATCAAGTATCTTAGTCATAAAATTAAAATAAAAAAGAATAGGTGCTTTGATGGTGAAAACCACATTGTGTCAGTATCAGAGCCGAAAAAAGTAAAAATAAAAGACGTATCTGAGGGTGAAAACCTCTCTGAGGCATCCAAGGATGAGATACTTGATAGACTTTCAAGCCATTTTCAAGAAATATCATTAGTATTGATTGAACCGACCAAACCAGTGAATTTGGGTATGGAAGCTGCACTGCAAATCATTCATTTAGCAAAGTCACTATCTGCAGAAGAGAAAGAAGAATTCACCAGTTTCTTTCAAAGTAAGAAAATTAATTTTGCATTGACTTACTCTGATATGCCTAGATTGGTTCCCAATCTAATCATCCATCATCTATCTATTGCACCAGGCGTTAAGCCTGTTAAATAGAAGCTTCGAAAGATGCATCCACATGTGGCACTTTTAGTCAAGGCTGAGTTAGAAAAACTTCTCAAAGCTGGTTTCATCAAAGCCATTGACTACATAGAATGGATTTCCAATATTGTTCTAGTCACTAAGCATGATAAATCCATTTGAGTATGCACAGACTTTTAGGATCTGAGTAAAGCATGTCCCTATGATGACTTTCCATTACCCAATATCGACATGATTGTGGATATGACAGTAGGCTATGAAATGTATTCCCTGATGGATGGTTTCTCTGGTTACAATCAGATAAAGATCATGCCAGAAGACCAAGAAAAGACTGCTTTCACATGTGCTTGGGGAACTTTCTATTGGAATGTCATGCCCTTTGGACTTAAAATGTCGGTGCTACATATAAAAGAGAAGTCACTACTATTTTTCGTGACATGATGCACAAAACAATGGAAGACTATGTAGATGACACTTTGACTAAAAGCATGCAGAAAAAAACATATCTTGCCAATCTAGGTCCCATACTGGATCAAATGGAACAATTCAATCTCAAACTCAACCCAAAAAAGTGTGCATTTGGTGTTACTTCTAGAAAGATATTGGGTTACATCATTTCAGCTAAAGGCATAGAGGTTGATCTAGAAAAAGTTCAAGCTATCATGGAAATGCCTCCACCAAAGAACATCAGTTAGATGAGAGGACTTCAAGGTAGATTACAATCCATTTGGTGCTTCATTGCACAACTGGCCGATAAGTCACAACCATTCACCAAGACTCTACATAAAGGTGTGACTTATGAGTGGAACAAAGAATGTGACAGAGGGCTCATTCAGATCAAACAATATCTTGAAAATCCACCAATCTTGATGCCTCCTATTCATGGGAAGCCTCTTATCCTTTATATCTCAGCTATAGATACATCTTTGGGTGCTCTGTTGGCTCAAGAAGATCATAACAACAAGGAACAAGCCATTTATTACATCAATAGAATACTAGTTTCTTATGAAATGAACTATTCTTTCATTGAAAAAGCTTGTCTAGCTGTGGTGTTTGCTTCACAAAAATTGTGGCACTATATGCTTTCTCACACTACAAGACTTATTGCTAAGATTGATCCATTAAAGTACTTACTCAGAAAAGCTACCCTCACGGGTAGACTGGAAAAATAGGTCATGATACTCAGTGAGTTTGACATTGAGTATGTAGAGAGAAAAGTCATTAAAGGACAATGTATTGAAGATCAGTTGGCGGAAGCTCCTCTCAAGGATCATCGACCATTGAACATTGAATTCCTAGATGAGTCCATCATGCTTCTCACACATCAAACTTGGAACATGTTCTTCGATGGATCATTCACCCAGCAAGGGTTAGGTGTAGGAATATTATTCATCACACCACAAAGATATTCTTTGCCTAAAGCATACAAAATGTTATTTCCTTGCACAAATAATATTGTTGAGTATGAAGCCCTTATCAATGGTATGAAGATCATTATTGAATGGCATTTGGATGAACTTAAGGTCTTTGGAGACTCACAATTGGTCATCAATCAAGTCAATGACATCTATCAAACAAAAGATGATAAGCTAGTGCCTTATAAATGAATGGTTGATGATCTCAAAAATTACTTTGCACACATTACTTTCCAGTAGATTCCAAGAGAAGATAATAAAGCAGCCGATGTCATAGCCACTCTTGCCTCTATGACAGATGCCAAAAAATGACTTCAGACATGAATTCCTGGTGGAGACATTACACTACCCAGCCTATGACATTCCTGAATCTAGGATGATCTATTTAGTCATTGGACACAATTCATCCCGCTACCATCATATCTATTCCTACCTCCATGACCAGATTATTCTAGACACTTACACCTAGAATAAGAAACATCACCTAATTTGTAATGCTTCAAGGTATGTCATCATAGAAAATGACTTGTATAGGTGAGGTCTAGATGGTACCCTCCTTATGTGTCTAGAACCTGACGAGTCCAAACATGCGTTAGCTAAGGTACATGAAGGTATCTGTGGGTCTTATTCAAGCGGCTTGACATTAGCTCGTAAACTTATTAGAGCTAGTTATTACTGCCCAAATATGGAGACAGAAGCTACACAATATGCCAAGGCTTGTAAACAATGTCAATTTCATGGAAATCTAATTCATGCTCCTACCAAGGAGCTCATTCCTTTCATTAGTTTCTGGCCATTTCAATAATGGGCCTTTGATTTGGTGGGTCAGATTCATCTGTATTCCTCCAAAGGGCACAAGTTCATCATCATTGTTATAGATTATTTTACTAAATGGGTTGAGGCAGTCCCTCTAACCATAGCCGATGGCAAGTCTGTAGCTATGTTTATACTGAATTACATCATCTACAGATATGGTGTACCCTCCTCAATAATCACTAACAATGGGGGGCAGTTCAAGAACAAGGATCTGGAAGATTTATGCACCAAGTTCAAAATCATTCAGCACTGGTCTTCCATTTACTATCCATAGGGTAATGGACAGGCAGAAGCATCTAATAAGATAATTCTCAAGAACGTACACCGAACAGTTCACAAATCTGGTAGAGATTGGCACCTCCAGATTAATCCAGCTTTATGGGCCTATAGAACAAGCATTCAAAAACCAAAAGGGGCCATGCCCTTTTCCTTAGTTTATGGTGCAGATGTTGTATTTCCTATTGAGGTCAAGATTCCTACTTTACGAGTCTCTTTGAGGGGCCTCATCACTGATGAAGATATTAGAATATCTCAGCTACAAGAGCTAGAGTTACTCGATGAGTGTCGACAAGTGGCATTCAATCATCTAAGAGCATACCAGAAGAGAATTTATAAAAGCTACAATAAGAAGGTCAAACCAAGGAGTTCCAAATGGGTGATCTCATCCTGAGAGAGAACCCCAAGAATCAACAACAGTGGATACAGAAGGGAAAGTTTGAACCAAACTGGCTTGGTCCATATATTATCACTGCAGCATTCGGGTCTGGTGCTTATCAACTATCTACTACTGAAGGAGAATATCTCAAAGAGTCGATCAATGCTCTGCACCTAAAGTAGTTCTACAAATGAGACATCTTCTGTGTGCTCATGTACATACTCTATTCTGAAAAAATCCTAAAAATTGCAAAATGTCCTAAAAAAATGATCATCTTAGTGAAAACCTAGTAAATAGGTGTTTTGATGCATCTATTATCCAGATAAAAACTTGGCAAACAATCAAAAAAAATTCAAAAATATAAAAAATACAAAAAAAGAGAAAAAGAGAAAAATATAAAAAAATAAAAAAGAGAAAAATACAAAAAAATCAAAATAGAGAAAAATACAAAAAAATCAAAAAGAGAAAAATACAAAAAAATCAAAAAAGAGAAAAGTACAAAAAAAATTGGAAAGAGAAAAATGTGCCATTGATGAAAACCTGGTAAACAGGCATCATGGTAGCAAAAATAGAATCTCTGCCAAGATGGTGAAAACCTAGTAAATAGGCGCCTCTTGTTCCCCAGTGCTATACCTTTTGCAACACCACTTGGCTCTATACAATTGCTCCTTGCTTTAGTTTTCTTTCTTGCCTTTCCTGCTTTAGTTTGTTTCCTACTTTAGTTCATTTCCTGATTTAGTTTGCTAGCTCATGTGTTCACTCTTAGCTATTTTTGAGATTATGCTCGACTCTACATGGATTGAAACTAGTCACACTTGGGGGCACCTTCCTAGTCTAGGGGGCATTTTCCTATCACTTTTAGAGGAACTTTCTTGCATCAATCACCCATGGTTCTCATTGTGTCTGCTTGTTGATGCTTAGCTCTCAGATCTCTCTCCTTGAGGATCCCTCGTACATCAGTCACCAGTGATTCTCACTGTGTCCACCTACTGATGTTTCACTAGTACTTCTGAGATTTATCTCCTTGAGAATCTCTTATATTGGTCACCAGTGGTTCCCACTACATCTACCTGCTAATACTTTATTAGCACTCCAATTTCTCCTCGAGACAATTTCTCACGTCAGTCACCAGTGATCCTCACCATGTTCGCCTATTGTCATCGTCTTGTTGAGACTTCTTGCGCTGTATACTTCCAATCCAACTTCAATCTACTTAAAATTGAAACTGAAACTAGATATGTAACTCTCTGAAACATGTTGAGATTTTCTTTCATGTGCTTGTTCTTCTATTTTATCATTCCTCCTCGAGAAACTCCAAGATGTCTATCTTGACTAGGAGAAGTGACGACTGGGGGCATGATCTTTTCTTGCTTTCTGTTTGCTGGTTTAGTTAAAATGATCCAAAGGATCCATCTAAGAGGGGTTTCCACTATGAGAGCCTTCATCTCATGTTGGATGGCCATGTGTACCTCAACTCCTTTTATATGGAAACTTTGGTGAGGTTGGTTCTTCTCCTTGTTTGTTTAAGCAACTTCTTTCTTCTACAAGTGAAATTGCAAATGCTCGTCTTGCGAAGTGAACGTAAGGGTCAATGTGAGCACCTTAGCTATGCTTATCATTCACTTGGAAAAAGGAAGGAACTCCTATGTGTCTGGCATGTTTGTATGCATGCAACATTTAGGTCATTCTAGCAATTGTGCTTTGATGCTTATGTTAACTTGCTAAATCAAAAGGGATAGGTGTTCAGGTCATTCTAGCTTCTTGTGCCTTAATGCTTACACCTCATTCCAAAAAATCTAAGACTAATGTCATATTCATATTCTCATGATTGCAATGTCAGTGAGGGTTGTATGACATCCTACGATTGTCTGGTACTAAAAAGCTCTATGATGATAACTTAATGGGTCCAACAACCAAGTCCTAGGGATTGCATCTAGCTTAGGCTTGCATTTTCATTCTAGGCTTGCTTTGAGATAGTATTTTGATGCTCAATTTATTGTTCTCTTCTAGTTTTATTTGTTGAGGGTTCTCATCTTTCATCCTAGGTTCATCTTGGCTGCACAAGTGTCTGATCCTCACTCTCGATCTTCAAATATTCTTTTAGTTAGTACCTATCATGTATTGTGACATCCTGCATGAGATGATTAGTATCATATCCATTGTATATCCATTGCATTCTCATTACATCCATAAACTCATGTGCATACATTTTACATCTACATATTCATATACATGTGCACTCTACATAAGCATAAATCAAATCATACATTGTATTTATTCATCTATCATCTATCATTGCATTTCACATTGCATACTCATATATAAAATAAAATATGTACATATTCATAAAGGAACCATGTGCATCTCATATCTACTAATCATATAGGAAACATCTCATAACACATAAATATCCAAAGCAATATATATACAAGTACAATGATGCCAAAAGTCAAGCTCATATATATATTGATCAATGTCAGTACAAAAGAATGGTGCCACTCGAGCACAATCTATCAAAAATGGGGAAAATACATCGATATATCATCATATGTCCTAGGTCTAGCTCTGCCCATCACCACCTGGAGGAGGTGGAGGAGGTGGTCCCTGTGGTGGTGCCTATGGAGGTGGTCCCTATGGAACTTCCTGTGCCCCAGCATACTCTAAAAATGGTGGAATCTACTCTGCTAAATCCAGCACTACCCCACCGTATGCTACATAATAATATGTTGCCTATGCAGCCTCATATCTAGCCTCTAGCTGAGCCCTAGCTAGTGCCTCCTATAGACCTCTGACCTCTTGATCCCTCTTGGCCACTCAGGTCTCCTACATGATGACCTATGTATGGAAGTCATCTCTCTCCCACTGTACCTATTAGATCCTCTCTTGGCTCTTCCACAAAGCCTCCTTTAATTGTGTGACCTGCCCTTCCGCAGGTGGATACTGTGCCGCCTGATCCTCCATGTCTGTATCATCGACTTGTGCCCCCTTGTCAAGAGGTGGCTGCTAAGATGTGTCCCCAATCCTCTACCTAGTGGATTTGACCTATGTATCACTAGGGCCTACACCTAAATCTGTGCCCATCTGCCTCACAGGAAAGTCTACCTGCTCGGTCCTCAACCGCAACACTCTCTATTGTGGTCCAACTTGTTGCTGTACCTACTACTATTATGCTTGTTGCTTCTATGTAGGTTGTGCTACCTATTGTACCTACTGACCCATGCCAATAGGATCTATGAATATAGGATAAGGATGTGTTAATATGTGATCCCTATATGCAGGTGTGATCCCTGCATTGGTCACATCTACCATATAATCCCACCAAGATGGTGGTATCCATGCATCAATCATACACCTACCCTGGTCTAACCTTGGTTGCCAGCCCTTCTTCATCTCATTGACAAATCAAGCATAGGAACAATACTCCTGGGATACATCCTATGGTCTCCCAAACTATCGTAAGACCCATGAGAGAAGGAAGAGTGCAATGATAGAAATGGTATGCTCGATCAAAGGATGTGAAAAGAACATATGCGAGAAGTCATGCTTGGCATCATCCTAGACCTCGGTCACTACCCATGGCTGCCAAATCACTGTAACCATGTCATCCAGCTACCCTCACCACTGATCCATCTTACCTAGCGCTAGCTACATCATCTATCTGGCATACCTATAGATATATGGCTCTAATGGCTATCTAGTATCATGGAAAATCGGCATGCATATGGGGAGATGCTCTCAGGCCCAGATCTATAGAACAAAGACTCATGCGGCCATAGTCCTAGAGCCTCGATACAAAATCTCATGCATCTCATGATACATCTGGGCAAGCATGCACTCACCCCATCCGAATCTCATTGGAGGCCTATCTAACATCTGCTACAACATGCATCCCCAACCGCACTCCAGTCCATGATGTCCTTTGTCTATCATCAAGTAACAACTCAAGAATATTGCTAGAACCCCCGCCAACCTATGTCCTACTCCATATCGGCCAATCAGCTCGTCCCACAAGATGGCCCGACCCATCACTAGCTCATCTCGAAATATAGCTCTCAGTGCCAAGGTGTCTTCTCATGGCTAAACCTCATACTCCACGTGTGTGTCGTGGAAGGGTATCCTAAGAATCCCATAGATGTCCTTTGGGGTGACTGCAATCTCCCCTACTGGCAAGTGGAAGGTATTCGTCTCTAAGTGGAAATTCTCAACCAAGGCACCTAGCATACCATGATTTACCCGAATGTCAGGTACATCACATAAATAAGTCAATCCCAGCCCATCTATGTGGGCACCCTTGAGATCATCCAACCGTTGCACTAGCTCACCGATAACTAGGTGGTGAGACCAGAATGCAATATCCAAGAAGTCAACCTACAATGCAAGCGACAACACTTGATTAGTATCTCGATCATGATGATCTTTTTTTTTCAAAGAAAAACAAGAAACTAGAACTATATACCTATCCTAAACATGACTCTTGGACACTCTAATTGGCTGATTTTATGAAAAATTAGACAAAGAATCTAAAATGTTACAGCAGATTCCCATGCAAGGAAACTATTCCCCCATGTGAGATTTCACTGCCACATGAGTTGGTATCCCTATTCGCATGAGAATTCATCACTAAGGATGAAATCTCACGCGACATCACCAAGCAACTCACACGAGCTCATAGAGGAGCCCCGTGCAATGAAAACCTAACCCTCACGAGGAAACTATTTCCTCACATGAGAGGCAACCTGGACCCTACAATAAAAAATTTTCCTCCCACGAGATTTGACGCAAACCTCCTAAACAGGCCCTAAATTGACCTAAATCTAGCCTAAATCTCTACAAAGCATTAAAAACTTGAAATGCAAGATGGTTGTTCAACTAATCATAGGTGTGTCATACTTCGATGGCCAGTTGTGTCATCGGGAGCACTCAAATCGATGTGAATACATTGGCACATTCTCCATCTCTCTCAGAGCTCTCAAATTCACTAAAGACAAAAGTGAATAATGAATTTAAAATGACCCCTTTGGGCCTTATATAACTTTTGACCTAATTTTCAAAAGTGCTCCATTTTGCATGAAAACTTCACCCTTGGCTAAATCGATCGCTCTAAATCCATTTTTGGGATCAAAATCAAAATCTGACATCTCTAGATAACTCGAAATCACATTTTAAATTTCTAGGATCAACGTGATTGGATGCTTGTGCAGTCAAACTTCTGATGTCATTTTCTTGCCAAAATCACATGGCATCATCATTTTCTCGACATCTTCATCTTTTTCATCAAAAAGTCAAACTCTGGTCAACCATGGTCAAACTTGGTCAACAAGACCTCCAAATCGCTCCAAATTGCTTCTGTAGCTTCTTGAATCTATTATGATTTCTTCTATCTGCAACCTATTGTTGTCAATCATCTTTCTGACGTGTCATCCTTAGATTTTGCTTCTGAGGGGGTAGGATGATTGCATCATTGAATCTTTTTGAATCAGTCTCAAATCAATCTGATCTAAATCAAAGTCCTCATCGCTCGGGGCATCTCTTCACTAGGGGCATCTTTATGCCTCACATCTTGTCATCTTGTCATCTATCTTTTAGGTATCTAAGCAATCTAACTCAGATCCTCGAGGATCAAGCTTCCTTTTGGAGATGGTTCTCGAAATCTCATTAGGTATTGGGGTAATCTAACCCTAATTCCTAAAAGTCAAGCTTCATTCTGGAGATGACTCTCGAAAACTCTTTCTGACCGTTATCTGGGCAGTCTGACCTAGATCTCAGAGGACTAAGCTTCACTTTGGAGATATTCCTAAATCTACATCAATTATTAGTTAATCAATGGGTATTGGGGCAATCTAACCCTAACTCCTAAAGACTAAGTCTCATTCTGGGGACAGTCTTCCTCAAGTGGTAATCAACCGAGGTCTTTGCAATCTAACTTAGGCTTCGGAGAATCAAACTTCATTATGGAGATGGTTCTACAACTCGATCTGATCGGTGTCTTGGCATCCTAACCTTGACTTCGGAGGGTTAAGCTCTATTTTGGAGATAATCCTGAAACCTCATCAATCATCACATCAAACTATTCTTTGAATCAACGCGCTGCTCGCACATCAATTCAAAGAGGGGCAAAATGTAATACCCCAAAATTGGCACCTTTCAATTTTAATCAATTTTGGTGCATTCCTTTGAATTTCTACATCATTAAAGTCCTTTTGTACTAGGCAATTATGTCCCCTAATTGACCTTACTTGACTTGATGTCGAATGCAAAACACTCTAAATTTGCATTAATCACACACTATATTTAATTCTTAAATATTTGACATTTATTGGCTAAATAATCCCTATGATTAATTGATTTAATTATAAAGTCCTAGTGCTTTTAATTAAATTAATTCCACCCCCTTTAGCTAATACACATCAAAGGAATTAAATAATATTTGGTTATTTGAATGGACATCTTTATTTGAATTTAATTATTCAAAATAACTCGAAAAGCCACCCATGTGGCAATATTCATTCATTTAATTAAATAATTCCTCCAATTTGTTTCACCTTCCTCCAAGGAGATGAAGAGTCGACCGTTTCTTTCCAAGAAGCTCTTCATCCTTCACCCAGGCTCTTCTATATTATGAACCTCTTATTCCTCATTTGGGGAGGCAATTTTGAGAGCACTAAAACTATAGAGAATTTTTGTCTCACTTTCATATTTCCTAAGCTTTGATAATATTGCATTTAGAATAATATTATTTTAGCATAATTTTGCACTCGCATGTTAACTAGTTTGGTTACTATGTTTTAGATTAATTCTCATCTTTTATTTTCATGCTTCTTAGATTACTTTGCATCTTCATTTTTAGACTAAAATCTGCATTCTCATTCTTAGTTTAATTGCAATTCAATCATTTTCTTACCATCTTAAAATCCTCCATTTTAGCTTGGTCTATGGTTGTTGGGCTCTCAAATCTGAGAGTAATTCAAACACCCCATCTAAATAGGAGGCAACAAGTCGCTTCATTTATATTTGCAAAATGAGTAATTCATACTCATCTTCATAATTTGGAAAGTATGAGTAATGACCATGTTGAGTCTATGGCTGAATTAGAGGTCAACATTCAGACATAAACATATGGTAGTCATTCTCTCTACATGATTTTCTACCGTCCGATGAAATTTTTTTCTTGAACCCTTTCATAGGGAAATGCCTACAGCATAAAAATCTGATCTACGCGGATTTTTTATTTATTTATTGATAAATCCCTCCAAGATGCAAGCGCTATTATTGTTCATGGAAGAGAAACTGAGCCCATGGTGTAAGCATTATTGTTTATAATAACATCTAGCAATGTACCATTATGTGTTCAAATCATTTATTTTGCTTTGATCCAATCCACCATCGATTATATTATCCTCTCTCTTTGTCACTTATGTGTATATATTATACTTATGAGTATATATTATGAATGTTCCATTTAAAATGTGGAATTTGTCATTTATATATTTTAAAAATGGGTTGCTATAATTGAAAGCATTAATACAACCTATGGTTGGTTAACTAATAAACCAAAATTTAGATTAAAAAATTCAAGATATTTATTTAAAAAATAAATATCTAATAAAATATTGGTTACATATGAATATATTTTATAAATAAATTATCATAGACAATATTAGAGTTTAAATCTTAAAGAGATGTCAAAATATGAAATTACAAGATTTCTAGGAGAATCTTCATATTCTAATTACCGATTCAATTAAATAAAATATTATTGATGGGTTAATCATTGTTCATTGATATATCTAATCGTCATAAAGAAAATTAGTAATTAAATCAATTACTCAATTTTATTGGAACTAAAAGTACGGGATTTTATTCAGATATTTGTACACAAACATTAGATCAATTGTACAAATAACCACTTTTAGAGGATTTTGTCTTCCTTTAGCCAATTTAGACTCATCCATACTTTGAGAGAGGGGAACTCTGTAATGGATTTTATGGTGAATTGGGGCCTCAATGCTCAAGATTGGGACCATGTTACCTTTGATGGTTTCCCTCAAAGGTTAAAGGAAATTCTTGCTAATGATAGAAAAAAGTTTTATTTTGTTAATCCATTTGTGGTGGAATATGGGGACCTGTGTTATCAATTTGACTATGCAGGATCACTTTCCTTTTAATATCAGAATGAAGAAACAAAGTATGAGAGAGAAGTGTGTTTGTCACTTAATTTTTTATGAAAAAACCCAAGTGTTTAAAAGTCTCTATAGCAATGGTTATGTTCAAAATAACTATATGGAAAGGGCAAGAAAGAGATTGCTTTCATTTTAAAGATCAAATGTCATCAAATAAATATTGATGAGGTGGATATTAAAAATAAAAAATGTATTGGTAGAAATTTGCATGATAAAAATAAGATGGTCGATGTTGAGGTGGACATCCCTATTTTGGGTCCCAATTGGTTTGGCATTTGGTTTAGTGTGAGATGGATTAATAATGATTGTATGAGGCGATATGATTTTTGCATAAATTATGAGGATCCTCTTTTATTGATAAGGATTGTTGCATGGATAATCACATGGCTTACATTCCCCTTACTCATGGAAATTGTCACTTCAATTCTCCAAAAGATTATTTTTTAAGAAATCTAAAAATTAACTTCATTATTAATTGTCATTATCTATTGCAGTCAAAGGAGGAGAATCCCCAAAGGAGATGTCCAACCTTGTAGAAAGAGATTACAGAATGGAAATGACAAGAAAAGACAACAATAACACCAAAAAATTACAGGAAATCAAACTTCATATCATTAGCTTGCAAGAAGCTACCGCAAATTCAAGCAACAAGCAATATGCCTTCATACATGCTGGGCTATAAGGCCTACCTGGTCGTAGCCTTACAAGATGACTACATCAACCCTTTTATCATTCATATATCTTCTACATCTATTCCATCTTCTCTTCACTACGCCCCCTCCCTAAATAAGAACTAGGACCCTACTCATATAGAAGATCGCCAGCCACAAGTCATCATATCTAATCATCATTCCCAAGATAAATAAAACATTTTATGAAAAATAGCAAAGGACCCAAATCCATAAGAGTAAACCCCAATAAGCATATCATGATGTGAAATTGTACAAGGAGGTCAGAAAAGAATAGAAGAAGATAAAAAATAGGTGGCGAGAAACTGTAAATTGTGAATCTTCATCGCAAGTTGGATCTCACCACCCTGGTTGTTAGAACATGAAATCAATATAAGACCATACCCAGTCATAAGATCTTCATGATGTCAAGAACACATCATAGAAACCACATAAGATGATGTGCCAACTAGATCGACTACACAGAAAAAACATAAACCACCCAAGTGGAATAATAAATAGACAAATTGAAAGGAAATATTTTTGGGTGATGCAAGATTTCCATCAACCTAAGAATGCTTCTACATTAGATATTGTAGGTGAATAAAAGATGTTCCATAAAGGATTTTATGAACATCTTGAGGGATTCAAGACATAAATCCCATGCTCATTTCTTACCCACAAATATTCTTTGTATACAACCTTCTTAATCTACAAATGACTATGCCTACTATCCAAATCTTGTAATATATTACTGTACCTTCCTTCATATGATTCAGATATTTTACTATTTCACAACCTCTATTATTCACCTTACACTTATACTTTTATTGCTCCTACAATCAACAACAACTGTCATCTTCCCTTTTTGCAGTTCAACTCCACTTCTAACATCAGGTAACATCCTGGATCACCACACAAGATCTTGTCACTCAACTAAATTCAACTCCTTGATAATATTTTGCAGTATACGGTTATGTCCACCCTTTTTCCCCACCAGTTTAATTTCATTCATCAATTGCCTAATCAAATGTGAAACCTCAATAACCTTCTCAGCCACCTGCTGCAAATCCAACACCTTCCGATGCATAGTAGTATGATCTCCTAAGGTGTAAGTCCTCATCACAATTAGGTTCCTATCTTTCCTTCCTTCTTCAAAGTTGAATAGTGGTAAAAATGGATTCACCTCTATTCAAATATGTGAGAGAGTGGATAGATAAATGTGTGGGGGAAATATGAGATTCACTCCTAAATCCAAATTCCCAAAGGAGAGATCCAATTTGATCAACCAAAAGGTTAATGCACAATCGAATCAATCTATGAAGAATATGAAAGAGAGAGAGAAACCCTATACTTCCCTATAGTTGGATTATGCTTGAAATCTGAAATAATTGAAATATAAATACTAACCTCAAATTAGGGTAGATCTGGAAAATGTCAATTTTTGATGTCTATGTGTACTTTCAAGCAATTTTGCAATTTGTTCTGAATTGGAAATGTCGAGACAAAGAAAACCCAGAAATCTTTCTCCAAGATGAGCTCAGGTCGATTTGACCCTCATAAAAGATCAAATACTACATTCCTTATTTGAAGGCCGATTCTGATTCTGTTCGCAAATCTTAGAAGTTCACCGAAAAGGGTATCCAAATTCTCTCTTAGATCTAAAATTCTGCACCTGTACCTGCAAGAAAATGGGGGGTTTGCCTTGGTCAAACCCCAATTTAGGAATTAACCTTGAAATTGAATTGAAATATAGTGTGCATAAACAAAGTAATTGAAACAAATCACCTCACTTATGTTGAAGTCCTTATAGAGGATTCAAATCCTCAAATCCACAAGTAGGAATGCTTCAATGGATGTAGAATGAATGTAGGATGTCTCCAATCAATGGAATTTGATCTTCAACACCAATCTTGACTTGATCTTTACATATGAGAAGGCTTGAATGAATGTAGAAGGATGGATCATCAAAGTGGCTCCAAAGAGATTGAATCCTTCAATAGCTAACAATGGATCTCCTTGATGGATGGATTCTTGAACACTTGAATTCTTGAAGACTTGCTTGAATTCTTGAAGACTTTCTTGCACTTGAGATGAGATGTGAATAATGGATGTCAATTGCTTGATTGTGGATGAGAAAATGAGAGAGGAAGGCCTCTTTTTATAGTGAACTAGGGCACAATCCTCTAGAGGGGCCACCTTGAAGAATTAAATCCCAATTAGGTCCTAACCTTTAGAAAATATACTTAGATTAAATGCAATTAGAGGATTTACCATTCTGAAACCCGAAATGGCTGACCCGAAGGCGGGAAAACAAATATCCCGAAAGCCCGATGCCCGAAAATCAAGGATTCTGTAAATTTGAAGGAAGGGGGAAAAATCGAGGTTGGGACTGACCTAGTCAAATTAGAGCTTGATCCTGGCCTAGTCAGGATCAACCTTGAATTTGACCCTAGGCCCAAATTCAATCAGAACAAGGACAAGAGGTCTCGGGGATGCCCAGAGACCTAGAAATGATATCAGATAGGGATAGAATGCTAGGGATAAGCATAAAATCCTATGATAACTATGATGAAGGCCAAGAGGACCTATTTCTAAGTCCTATGTAGAAAATAGAGCCATCAAAGAGGTAAATTTAGGAGAATCCTTGAGATCCTATCCCTAATTTCACCTAGAATGAAGAAATCAAGTGCAAGAAAGAAGTGGAAAGTGGGGAGAAAGCCAAATACATGCAAAGACCTGATCAAGGTGCTTAACATGACCCCAGACCACTTACTCAGAGGGCTAAACACTCTTATCATGGAAGTTCTTCCATTTTAAGACGATACATTAAGCCCCCACTTTAGCAAGAGTATGGACTCGATGCAAACTCTTGGTAAAGGAGATCAGAATGAAAAGATAATCTTATCATAATCCAAGGGACAAATGGAAACCTTAAGCCCCTAGGGACTCAAGTCTTCATCAACTCCTAGATCACAATAAGAGAGACATATCTAGAGAGAGAAAGAATGTGTGATTACCTCACCCAGTGAGAACTTATGTCCCATTGTGAACCACATAGGAAAATGGCGCAACTGGAAAGATGGAATTGAACCGCCTAGTGAATGTGGCTACTCACTAGTCAACCCATCGAGGATTCATTCTTAGGAATATTATATTCCATAAGAATAAAACCAAAAATACATAAAAAAGAGATCCAGTCTTAAGGACACCTCCGACCTTAAGGGATCAAAATATATGTGTATTTGAAACTGGAGGGATCAAGAGATCCTAAAATATAAATCCATGCTTTAAGGATTAGTTACTAATCCAAAAAGGGAAAAAAAAAAAGAAGTATCTTGAAACATAATATGTGCATATCCAAAAGTGTGTGTGCGCAATAGGTGAGCAGAGCGTATGCCCCCACGTTAAAGTCATTGCTGACACTTTAACAGGAGCAATGGATTTAACAGAAACATAAACAACTCCATTGAGTACGTTTCCATGTCGAGATGCCCCCAGATGAAGATAAATCGAGGGAAATATCACAAAAACATACAAAGAACATAGAAGGGATCTACTTACTGTGGGGTCAGTATGATCATAAGATAATATATATATGATATTATTGCAAATGAATTGACATCAGTCCCCAAAGAAAGTAGAACTACAATCACAAAGGAGGAAAGATCACATAAGATATATGAAGGAAAATCTTTTCGGACCATGACATGGAGACCAAAAAGAATTAGTGCTACCATATCTCGAATCCAAGTAGATTACACAAGGAAACATTTACAAACAATAGCATAGTTACGACATAACATTGAACAATGCATAAAAGAATAGAGATACATATAGAAAAATTTGAAAAATAGTTTTGATTCCTTCATCACCTTGCACCAACTAAGTAACAAGGATCGTATAAAAGAATCTAACAACATTTAGTAAACACATTATGGGAGAAGCATAGTACAGCAGGAAAACACACAAAAAAGCTACCACGAAGGACAAGCTGATCAAGCGTGTCACCTACTCTCCCCATCTCATTGTATATCATTTAGGGAAGGTGGGTAACTCGCAAGAGGGACTATATCCAACATAGTAGGAATGATAGCTAGTTCCAAACAAGGATCCTCTTGAGAATCACAATGTTCGACACTAGGTGTAAGAGTTAATTGTGAGGAAATCATATTAGGTAAATCAATGTCAATGTCAATAGTCTCATATTCATCATTAACATCATTAGTATCATCAAGAGTATCTTCTTCATCCAAATTAATCAAAATAGGATCTAAGATACAAATAGAATCATCATAATCATGCATGTGAACATCATTATTAGTAACAATATGTTCTAACACATTATTAATAGGTTTATTCAAGGAAGGTAGAGATCTTTGAGCTTTAGCATGAGCACGATGCTTTTTACGACGTTCATTAGCAAATTGATTATGTTTTGATTTATTTGAAATAGGTTGAGAACTAGGAGGAACAATCATAGGATCCTTCATAGGTTCTTTAGGAAGATCAGTAGGATTATTAACATAGGAGAAACAATCATAGGATCTTTGATAGGTTTGATAGAAGGAACTTGATTAACAGAGCTAGAAGCCATAGTTAAAGGAGGTATAGAAGGTGTAGGCAAAAGACCACGATTAAGATCCCTAGGAGGTGAGCTTAATTCAAGAATCTTATGATGTTTATAAGCTTGATATGATCGAAAAAGATTATCAGGTCGAGGAGGACATGAATTAGGTAATGAAGGCCAAAAGAAATCCAGAGCAACATAATCTCTAGGCCTAGAAGGTTGATATAAACTATGATTAATCATCTTCACTTATTCATCATGAATGAAATTAAGACACTTATGGATAGGTGAAGCAATAGCATGCATGGTAGTCAACCAAGGAAAACCTAGCTTAACTTGAAATTGATCAGAAGTAGGAACCACAACAAAGGTAGTGTTCACAATTTTTCCACAAATTTCAATCGGTAAAGTAATAGAACCAAATGATGGATAAATAAAACCATTGCAAGTTTGAATCCACACATCTGATGTATCATAAAAGTCATGTTGTAAGATTTTCATAAAAATATTTTCTTCAGTGATAACATTGACTAAGGATGTAGGATCCATAAGAAAACCATGAGTAGGTTTCTGAGCAATCCTAGCAGCAATGTAAAGGGGACCATCAGGAGCTTTAATAGTCTCAGAGTCATCAAATGTAATCAAAAGTTCCCGAAGTCTTTTATTCTTAAATTGTTGTCGAGGCTTAGGTTGATTTTTCATTTTAGGTTTAGGTTTTGGTTGAGGTTGAGATTGAACTTGAGGTTGAATCTGAGGTTGAGGTTGAAGTTGAGGTTGAGGTGGAGATACAGATTGATCAACATGCTCCACTTGATTAACAACATGATTGAGATCATCCATCTTTGAATCATACACAATTTCCATAGCAAATGGTTGAGAAATAGTATTAGTATCATGCATAGGTAAAGGGTTCATATAGATTTGAAGGTTCTGATTATTAGGAGAGATAGATTTATTCCCACTACCATCCAGATTATCAATAGATAAAGCTTTAGAATTAATTAATTCTTGAACCTTATGTTTTAAAGAATAAAATTTCTCAGTATCATGACCATTCTCACAATGATATTAACAAAAAGCATTTTGATCAAAAGATTTAGATGCAATTGTAATAGGTAAAAGAGGTTGAATAGGAGGTAAAGTAATCATATTAGCTGTTAACAACCTATTCATAATAGCTGTAATACCCCAAAAATGGGCTATAGGTTCATTAACCTCCTACATCAACAAATCGAATGAAATCGATACAAAAGTCCTAACCTAAGGCACATCTGCATATCAAGTTAAATCCTAATTGATTATCCTACATTCTACATCGGAGAATATTCCTAGCAATATTCCTATTTATCTAATTATCTTTAATTTAATTTTTATTTGGTGATAAATCCTATTTATCCTAAAGTTTGATTAATTGAATATTCTGAATATTTAATTAATCAGATTTAATACTGCCACTTAATTATTTAATTACATTTAATTATGTTTATTCCTAAATTGTATTATTTCATTTTGGCAATAAATCAAAAATCTTATGACTAAATGATTAAATTCCTATTTAATTAATTAAAGTCAATTGTCAATATTTAATAATATAGTTTTTGAATAAAGTTTGATTTAATAATTGATTAACCCATAAATCAATTGTTTTATTTCAAAAATCAGTTAAGTTGAGAATAAATCACTTTATTTTTTAATTAATTTATAATTAAATCATGTACAATTAGAAAAGCAGGCAACTAGAAATTAAGAATCAATTTTAAAATTGAAACTCAACATCTGATGATGAGTCAAAATTTGATCTAAACTCTATTTTGAGTTAAACACTGCTTTTGCATGATTTTTGTGAGTTAATTATCTCTGATTTCCTGATAACTCAAAAATCAACCTGAGTTTATCAAGAGTGATTTATGGCTTTTCTCTTGCATCCTCAAAGCCCTGGATTTCTATAAAATCAAGGCTTAGCTCTTCATAATTATGACCCTCAAATTTGTACAATTACTCTGGCAAATTGGCGATTGAAGGATTGAACACTTGCGACAGGCGATTTGTGAGATCTTTCATAGTTGATCATTAGCTTTTACATAGTTTCATATTCATAGTTTTATACTCATTCATAGCATTTCTTATATTAAATCTGCATTCAATTTCATTCATTTAGCTTAGATTCATACAATTTCCATATTATTGCACAAGAAATACAAAAATATAGATTAAATCTGCATTCATATAGTTTTTCAATTCTTTTCATTCAAATCCTTCATTTAGGTGTTGCATTGTCACTGGTCTCAGTCTAATCTGAGAGTATCATACTCGCACCTACTAGAAGGCAGTAAATCACCTGGTTAGTTTAGTTTCTATTTCATTGCATGATTTCAGTTTTCGCTAACCTCTAATGTTTTACTTAAGTGTTGTGTCTATAGCTTGGTACAAAATTCACACACATAATAGCATGTAAAGATTTAGAAAGAGGACTAAACGTACGATTTAATTGAAAAGTAGTGGATGCAGAAGTGGCATTATGAGATGCAACAACAACTTGATCAGTAACTGGATTCGCTTGTTTGTTTATCTTGACATCATTTTTGAATTTTTGAAACTTGTTTGGATTAGGAGCAGCATCACTCTTATCAACTAGAACAGGAGCCATTGGAGTGTTGCTCTCAAATTGACTCACTTGTAATTGATAATGATGAAGCGCTGCACAAAGTTGTTGAAAAGAGGTAAATCCAGTAAGCAGAATCTTATCTCTAATATCCTTTTGCAAATTTGAAATAAACATACGTTGAATATCCATATCAGGAATAGGATAGGAAATTTGAGAATGCAAATGCTTAAATCTACTAATAAATTCAGTCAATTTTTCTTTAGCACTTTGTTTACAATGCATCAAATTAGTCAAAGACACTTGCAGGCCAATGTTATTTTGAAATTGTTGAATAAAGGCATTAGCAAGTTGTGGAAAGGAATCAGTAGAATAAGGAGGCAAGGAAAAATACCATTGTAAGGCCTTGTCACAAAAAGTTCTAGCAAACAGTTTGGCTAAAATCTTATGGTCGTGAGCATAATCACTACAAAGGATTTGAAATGTTTTAATATGATGAACATGATCTCCTTTTCCATTATAACTCTCAAGATGAGGCATCTCACCTTGCTGAGGAATAGGAGTACGAATAATATCCCGGGACTAGGGACTTCCCATGTCACATGTAGGAATACTAAACTTGTTTTGAGTTAAGGAAGCAAGTTGTTGTTGTAAGGATGACACAGTTTGAGCCAAACTGATGATTGTTGAATCATTAGAGGAAATGGGAGGAGTAGCAACATTAGATACACTAGGTAAAGTGTAAGAAGCTACAGGAATAGAAGACACAAGTGGAGGAACACTAGGAACTGCAGTTGGAAGCAGATTGGAATAAGTAAAAGGAACATTATGATATGAAGGTTGTGATGTAGGAAGGGACATGGGAGGAACACTCATAGGAATAGAGGGAACCATCATAGTCACCAAAGAAGGAGTATAGGTAGGAAGACTAGGTAAAGGATTAGAAGGAGGTTCAACACTAGTGATAGGAGGAATCAACCCTAAGTCTTGAGCTTCTTGAACTAAAGGTTTAACATTTGAATGCACAAGGTGAGTAATACCACGCAAGAGTTTAACACCTTGATCAGTATCATGGAGAACTTTCTTAAGAGCCTCTATAGCTTGAATGGAATCTTGATTATGGTTCTCTTGAATTAACCAATTACCCATTTTATCAAGTTCGGTGGAAAGTTTTTGGACTTGTTCAAGAGGAACTCTTAAAGAGTCATCCTCATCATGAGATGAGTGAGAAGAGTTTTTCTCCATAATAGGATTGGAATAATGAAGAATCAAGTTATCATTCAGGATCCTAAGGAAAGGAGAGCAAGATTCAGGATCAAAGGCACCCATGAGTTTACGACTTCTTCTAACCAGAATGTTATAAGTAGGACTAGTGGTAGTAAAGCTCATAAACCAATGTAATGTAAATGAACTAAACTAAGAACATATAAAGCATGAATATGAAATCTAATTAGCATGCAAGATCTAACACAAAGGAAAAATCTAATAGTAACAAGATAAAAGGAAAGCACAATAAGGCATCCAATTCCACAAAAGAAAAAAGAGTAAGTACATCGGGTTCACCAAAATGAATAGTGGTAAAAATGGATTCACCTCTATTCAAATATGTGAGGGAGTGGATAGATAGATGTGTGGGGGAAATATGAGATTCACTCCTAAATCCAAATTTCCAAAGGAGAGATCCAATTTGATCAACCAAAAGGTTAATGCACAATCGAATCAATCTGTGAAGAATATGAAAGAGAGAGAGAAACCCTATACTTCCCTATAGTTGGATTATGCTTGAAATCTGAAATAATTGAAATATAAATCCAAAATCCCGCACCTATACCTACATGAAAATGGGGGTTTTTGTTGTATGGGGGGTTTGCCTTGGTCAAACCCCAATTTAGGAATTAACCTTGAAATTGAATTGAAATATAGTGTGCATAAACAAAGTAATTGAAACAAATCACCTCGCTCATGTTGAAGTCCTTGTAAAGGATTCAAATCCTCAAATCCACAAGTAGGAATGCTTCAATGGATGTAGAATGAATGTAGGATGTCTCCAATCAATGGAATTTGATCTTCAACACCAAACTTGACTTGATCTTTGCATATGAGAAGGCTTGAATGAATGTAGAAGGATGGATCATCAAAGGGGCTCCAAAGAGATTGAATCCTTCAACAACTAACAATGGATCTCCTTGATGGATGGATGCTTGAACACTTGAATTCTTGAAGACTTTCTTGCACTTGAGATGAGATGTGACTAATGGATGTCAATTTCTTGATTGTGGATGAGAAAATGAGAGACGAAGGCCTCCTTTTATAGTGAACTAGGGCACAATCCTCTAGAGGGGTCACCTTGGAGAATTAAATCCTAATTAGGTCCTAACCTTTATAAAATATACCTAGATTAAATGCAATTAGAGGATTTACCATTCCAAAACCTAAAATGGCTGACCCGGAGGTGGGAAAACAAATATCCTGAAAGCTCGATGCCCGGAAATCAAGGATTCTGGAAATTTGAAGGAAGGGGGCAAAATTGAGGTTGGGACTAACCTAGTCAAGTTTGAGTTTGAACCTGACCTAGTCAGGTTTGAGTTTGAACCTGACCTAGTTAGGTTCAAGCTTGATCCTGACCTAGTCAAGATCAACCTTGAATTTGACCTTGGGCCCAGATTCAGTCAGAACCAGGACAGGAGGTCCTAGGGATGCCCAGAGACCTAGAAATGATATCAGACAGGGATAGAATGCCAGGGATAAGCATAAAATCAAATGATAACTATGATGAAGGCTAGGAGGACCTATTTCTAAGTCCTACCTAGAAAATAGAGCCACGAAAGAGGGAAATTCAAGAGAATCCTTGAGATCCTATCCCTAATTTCACCTAGAATGAAGAAATCAAGTGCAGGAAAGAAGTAGAAAGTGGGGAGAAAGCCAAATACATGCAAAGACCCAGTCAAGGCACTTAACATGACCCATACCACTTACTCAGAGGGATAAATGCTCTTATCATGGAAGTGCTTCCATTTTAAGATGATACAAAAGTAATTAAATTAAACTATTTCCCCTCCTTCATGATAGACACCAAATTCCTTAAAATATCATGAACACCTCTAAAAGCATACTGCCAAGGTCTTCCCAACAAGACATGGAAAGCACCCATAGCCACCACATCACACAACCCTCATCCCAGTATGGACCAATAACAAAGTTAATCCAAAATTGCTCTTTCACCTCCACCGTGTGGTCATATTGAAACCAACTTAGCCCATAGGAACAAGAGTGTGTAAGTCTCCTCTAATACAAGGCTTTTTGTACTACCACTATCTATAATCACTTTGCAACATTTACCTCCTGACTTGCAGATTGTCTTAAACAATTGCCTTCTCCGCTCAAGGTCTAGCTCTTTGGTGCTCAAAATGACTCTCCTAAACATCATAGATTCTCCCATCTCAAGTGTTTCTTCATTTCCATCAATTTATCCTTCTACTTGTTCTTCATGTGCCACTAAGTTCTATTTTTCCTCACTAGAACTACCCAAACACTGAAAGCTCTATGTCCAATATTTACAAATTTCAAACAAGTGCCTTTGAAATCCATGTTCCCTCCACTCCTAACATGAATCTTCTGATCAAGTGCTTGTTAAATCATCAATTTATCCTTTCCCTTATCATTTACCAATTTACCCTAACCCTGGGGGTAACTTTTCTTCTTTTTAACTTATATTCTATCTTCAGGATATACTGATAAGCATCTTCAATTGTACTAATCTTCATGAACATACTTAACTCATCCTAAATATTAAGCCTCAAACCATTGACATACCTGGCCACCTTTTCCTTAGATAACTCTTTGTGCTTGGATCTAATTTTCATCTTGTAGAACTCCTTAGTATACTCCTTCATAGTTAATTCTTTCTTCTTTAGATTATGAAACTTATTGAACAGTTCTAGTTCAAAAATCTTTCGATATGAACTTAGCCTTAAGTCTAGAAACTATAAATCTCCATCTAGTGATCTTAGTTTCACAATTATCCTCTCTATCTTTCTAAAACTCTTTCCACCATAAGGCAGAATGAATTTTAAACTTAGCCTATGCTAACCTAGCTCTCTGTGGATCCTCAATATTTTTAAGTTAAAATTAGTCTAGTAGTTCATTTCCAATCTATCAATTCCTTTAGATGCAATGAACCAACAAAACAAGAAACATCTATTGTATGACTAGATTACCCATTTGTGTAATAGCTCTCAACAATATTTCTTCCTCTATAGGGATATCAACTTCTACTATTTCAAGATATTCAACAACCTCCTCATATTCATCTTCAGTCTCTAGATTCCTCCTAATGCCAGCCAGAGCACTTCAGATTTTTATCCTTATTTCAATTATGAATCCCTCCATCATTTTCTCTAGCCTTATAGGGTTCATTCTTCTAGGTGACATGTTTACAAGGCTATCAATCCTCAATCTCTGTAGGTTCAACAATCTAATTACAAGTGTTTATTTCCCTAATATGATCTAGCAATTTTCCAACACCAACAATCTACCTCAAGCAACTAGGTCAACCGGTAACCCAGAAACTATGAACTATCTCTTTCCAATTACTCACCAACCCTTGCTTTAGGTCCTTCTACAATTATAATTTATATCTTGCTACTGCCACCCCCACAACCAAAAATTTCAAGATCTACAACTATTGAAACTCAGCCTAACCAATCCCTTAATTATCATCACCCTCTACTATGTTAGTCAGTAAAAAAACCTATTACTAACCATGTTTCCCTAGCTAATAGTTGATGTAGGTCAAATCCATAGTTTTTCCATTCCACAAATAATAAGGAAGAAGTCATGCAAGAGTAGTAACTTAGTTATATGCCTGCCAGAATCTGCAACTATCTCTAATACCACTTGATGCATTCAAGGGAGGAGAATCCCTAAAGGATATGTCCAACCTTATAACTAAAGATTACACAACAAATATTAAAAGACAAGAAAAGACAAAAATAACACCAAAAAATTAAAGGGAATTAAACTTCACATCATAAGCTTTCAAGAAGCTACTGTAGATTCAAGAAACAAGCAATATGTCTTCATACATCCTGAGCTATAAGGCCTACCCGGTTGCAACCTTACAATATGACTAAATCAACCCTTCGATCCTTCACAAATCTTCTACCTCTATTCCATATTCTCTTTGTTATTCCCTCTCCCTAAAAATGAACTAGGCCCCTACTCATATACAAGATTGCTAGCCACAAGTTGTCTTATCTGATCATCAATCCCAAAATAAAGAAAATGTTTTGCAAGAAATAGGGCAGACCCCAAATCCATAAGAACAAAACCCAATAAGTATATCATGATGTGTGATTGTACAAGGAGGTTGGCCAATAACATAAGAACATCGTACAATGTGCCACAAGAAACAACAAACCATGAATTTTTTTTGCAAGTCAGATCTCACCAGCCTGGTCATTAGAAAAGGAAACCAATATAGGATTGAACCCAATCATAAGATAACTTTATCTAGAAACACCAGATTGAGACATGGTCATAGATATAATATCTTCACAATGTTAGGAAAACATCATAGAAACTACATAAGATGACATGCCAATTGGATCGAATGCACCTAGAAATAATATAAATTGCCCAGTTGGAATAGTAAACAAACAAACTGAAATGAAATATTTTTGGGTGATGCAAGATTTCCAATGACCCAAGGATGCTCTTGCATCATTATCAAAAGGAGTTAACAAGAAGGTTTTTCATTTCAGTCTTCAAGAAGCTTCTACTCTAGTCTAGAAAGAGACGAAGAAATCTTTTTTTGTTTTATTTGTTTTTTAAGACAAAGAGGACCTACTACTATGACAACAAAAGAGACCCATATTATCTTTAAGGAATTTTGTATCATGGGTGGTCCTTTGAAGAAGATGGAGCTGAGAGACTATAGGGAGCTAATGCAAAATGTTGAACTTTAGGAGGAATTTAAATGGGCTAGGCTAATTAATTATATTCAAGCGATGAAGGGTTTTAACTATTCCTTATCGATGAAGTTTGTTAACTCCTATCATAAAGGGAATGTGTCCATTGGGATTGTTAAATTTAGCGTGATGTCAGAGCTAATTTTCAAGGCTATGGGGATTGAATGTGATTGAGACAAGGTTGAGACAAAGAGCACTAGAGATTATAAGAAATATTTGAAGAAATTCTTCAGTGAGAAGGGAGAGAAACTTGTGATTGTGTCAACTGGTAATGGGTATGATCATTCCTCCCTTCCTCTCCTGTATGCTTTCATTTTCCTATATTTGATGAAATAATTTATGCTTGAGGGTCGGTTTACCACAATTCATGGGTATCATTTTTCCATTTTGAATCACATTAGGCATGGTGAAAAAATTAATGTTCCTTATTTTCTATTTTTTTCACTGAGTAAGAGCATAAATAAGGGTGAATCTCTTCCTATGCATCAGGTTTTGATTTATGTCTTGTATCAATTTGTGTTTTAAATGTATCAGCTTGTGTTTTAAACCTCTCCTATAAGTAGTATCTCTCTTACATATACCTAGAAGGAAGAACATCAGAATGAAGCAACACCTAGAAGAATAGTTAAAATTGAGCTAGTTAGTAGCAACTCACTCCCTGAGAGTTCAAACCCTAAATGCAAAAGAAAAAAAATTAGAAAAATCCCATAGCCTTCTACTAAGGAAAATCTCTCCCCTGGTGTGTCATTTGAAGAAACCATCCTAGATACCACACCTATTAAAAGAAAAGCTCTTGTTAAGAAGTTCCTCCTTGCTAAGATTAGAAAGACCAATCTTGGAGATAAAAGGAACTACATTGATGTGGAAAAAGAAGAAATGGAAGAAGCAAATGACTCTCAAGAAGGCCAAAAATTGGATTGTACGAGAGAGAAAAGATATGATACCATCTCTAGGGAGCGTAGGTTTGCTAGGTTGAGGAATAGATAGGATATTAAAGGGAAAAAACTTGAGGAGGAGGTGGTCCCTAAAACTGACCAGGAGTATGAACCTGAGGGGAGTGAAGGAATGGATAGCTCAGATGATGACTATGAAAAGGAGACTGAAGAGGTGGATGATACTAAGGAAGAAAAATCCTTAGAGATCATTATTAATTTGGAGGATGATGAGGAGATGGTGAAAATGGCTTGTACCTCCTTGGTTATTCATGAGAAATATTGTATGAAAAACATGTCCCCTAACCACGACTAGGAATGTGAAAGGGATAATACCATGATGATTCAGATTAAGGACCTCCATAATAGATTGATCACTCTGGAAAATTCCATTCCTCCTGTTGTTTCTAAAGAGGAATTTAATTCTGCTATATCTTCATTATGCAAGTTAATGAATATTATAATTATTAAGGTTGGTTTTGGAGTGGCTATGAGAAAGAGTAGAATGAGGAAAAGTGCTAAGAAGAGGAAATAGGGTGTAAAAAATGAAGAGGAATAAAAGGATGTTGATGTAGATTCCTGGAGGAAGGATCTCAACCGCCTCTAAAAGGATTGGGAGGCTAGTTCCAGTTCTATATGATCTCTTGTTTATTTTTGTCTTGTTACATCTAGAATGTTGTTATGCATGTCGTTGTTATGGTTAAACTTTGTGATGTTATTATGTTTTTTTGTGATAACTATAACTGTGTGTTTTTTGCTCTTAGGCAAACGAGGTCTTTTTCACACTAGCAGTTGATGTTAGATAGTAGTATGGACAAGTATAGTGCTATTTATAGTTTAGAGTTAGTAGGTGGAACTATTTATATGTTTTTAACTAATTTTGTTCATTGATGGGTTTTGTGGCTTTCTACTGTAATGGCCCGAAGTCTATTTCTCTAGTTTATGATGTTATCTAAGCTCATGGCCCTTTCCCTGCCATGTTAATCAAAAACTTTCTAGATGTTTCAATATGAGCTAGAGAAAATGAGAACCAACCACAAAGTGGAAGAATCTGTTGCCCAAATTATCTCTCTAGATTCAACTAATAGAACCAATAATAAAAAGAAGAAAGAGAAAAGTTAAATCCTTGATGTAACATGATAGCCTCTTTATTCGCAATGAATACCACAATACTATTCTTAAAGAGTTATCATTTAAGGAGAAAATAGACCCCCCTTGATAAGGAATGGGAGGTCATTAAAGGCCTAAAGTTTCCTCGTGACCTATAGCCATTTTTTTCTAGTCATCTCCTAGTCCTTTTTTCTATGGTTGGTTTTCTTTTATTTTTTATAGTATTTAATTTTTTTTAAAGTCTCACTCTTGGTGAGAATGATCATGATATCTTTCTTGGTTATTTTTTAACGGGTCTGAGCCTTTTCCCATGTACATCTTAATCAAAACATAAATAATAACAAACCCACAAATTTTCTTATATTATTGTGTTTACACATATAACCCAAATCACAAAATAGGAACATAATGGAAGATAAAACTATTTATTATAATTATATTTAATAGATCAAAATTAATTAACATTTAATGTTGCTACCATAGAAATAAAATTATGGCAATTACAATAATAATAGACTCATGGTCATATAATCACAATAATTAACTAAAAAGATGAAATACTTATATAATAATCAGATTACAGAAAATCTTTATCCTAAATAAGTAAAATATTACAATATTTTGCTATGCAAAATGTGGAAAATATAATCCATTTGGCCACCACTAAAGATCAAATGTGACCTAGATACATGAGAACACTTTTTTATTCGAAGGGATACAATCCTTCAATGAGGGATCTATGTGGTACTCATCCTTCAACCTTCATATATTCATATTCTCAAATTTATATGCTTAAACAATGAATGTTCATGGTTAGTTTTGGTTAAGTTTTGTGTTGGTTTTTTCAAAGTTGATATGTTGATCCCATGTCAACAATCTTAAACTTTTGTGAAGGGTGTCAAAAATTGTGTAATAGTCTCTATCTTGGGCATGGTACATGAAAATAGCTTCTCCTATCATGTATGAGTATTATATACCATATCACATCAAGTGCCAAAAAAAGTACATTATGTAAAAATTGGCTTAGAAGAAGTTGAGGAAGATCCCATATGAGCTGCAATTATATAAAGCAATTGAAATTTTAGGAACATTATACCACGTAAAATGAGAGATATCGAGTAGTCTCTAAAATTTATTAGGTCGAAGTTAGATTGCTTTTGCATCTCGCTAGAGATGTATAACCTCATCCATTAAAGTTTTGATGGCCCTGCATTCAATGAGACTTCATTCTTGGTGAGCTCATAAGACCATTTGACTTTACCAACATATAGACGGTTCTTTGAAAGGTAATTTTGAATTGATAACCATCACTAAATAATTGCTTGATGACAAGGTCAATTGTCATAATCAAAACTTAGCTCTACATTCAATAAAGTGCTTATGCTCATACATTTTTTATTGACAAAAATTGAGTGCCATAATGTATCTATTTTTATATTTAAAAAAATATGAAACGAAATATATTTAATAAATGAAAAATATTAAATTGCATTCTATTGTATAAAGGCATGAATAGAAAAAACATGATTAAATACATATAATTAAGTATTGTATTTTATAATCTTGAAGAAATTCAAAAAAACTTGACATGATATTTAATAATCTAAACCTGAATTTAATATAATCTGTTATAATTAAAAAAAAATGAATTATTGGAAAATTCCAAAGATGGGACCTTACAAGAACTTAGGGTGCCCTTTACCAACCTTACTTTTAATTTGATAGGAAACAGAGGTATTTTAACTTATTAAGCAAATGACACCCGAACAGTCCGCCATTTGTAATATAAAAATCTGACCCACGTGGATAATTTTTTTTATTTTTTGATAAATGCCTCCATTTTGATAATGGGTTTGGGAGCTCATGGAAAGCTGCAAGTGCTACATGAAAAAGAGAGGAAAACAATTTGAAGATTCATTTAATAATAAATGGTTAAGTGAAAATACGAAAAATCAGAGTCCAAAGAAAAATCGCGTTGCAGAATCGCCAGGTGAAATTAGGGTTAATTCACCATGACCGGGCAAAAGTTAGTAACCTAGATTCTGCTTTAGCTAATCTGATTTCCAAGCATTCTTCAAACTCGACAACCAGATCCTCAAGCCTGGACAAGGAATTCACCAGCTATTGTTTCAATTGCTGGTCATATGGGCACAAATACAAAGATTGTAAACGGAGGGATGTTAGACATCTTCACCCCACTTACGATCACCTCAAGGAGTTTATCGCAAAGCAGAAGGCTAAAAGCTTGCTGGAAGCCCAGAAAAGTGAACAATCTTCGGTCAAGGTCTCTGCTCCTCTCGGTGAATTAAATAATCTTACAGATAATGTAACCAAGGATCTTAGCTTGAAGGAAATAGATTATTTTCCAGCGCCTAAAACTAGGGTTTCGAAACCCAATTTGGAATCCCAGACTCACTATGGCCACCGGTTCCAAAACAAGATATTAGAATAAAAGATTTTCTCTATTAATACTTGGATGCACAAATGGCTTTCTTTGAAAAAACTAAATATACAAATGTGGGGAAAGTTAATTTAGAGCCGGTCAGGGTAAAATATACTGAATGGGTCTCACCTCAGGCCATCTCCAAATTGGGGAAAGGTGGAGTGGCACCCACTCAGGCCCTTATCGCCCGCATAGTAAATAAATCCCCATCATGGCTACCGGCATGTAGAAACACTGGGACCACAAAGGCTCTGTCATCCAGGACAATTCCAACTATTAGCTCCAATGAACCTCTATCTGTTGCGAGGGGAGGAGGAATGCCAGAGACCAAGGCATCTTTCGGTGGTGGAAAATCAAGAAAAGAAGAATGGCACACGGTTAAAGGCAAGAAACTAGTAAAATCTTCTCCTAAAAATTACAATAGCAGTACTATTGTTCTTAAAAACTCCTTTGATTTACTAAGCAGAGATAATACTCCTTGTAAAAAGCTTCCGCATATAGAAAATCATTAGAGCAATAGGGTTTTGGGAGGGGGAGAAGTTCCCAGGGGGAAATCACATCTGGATTGTAAATTTGCACAATCCGATGTGAGGAATTCTCCCCTCCCCCTACCCAAAACCCTAGCTATGGAGAAAAAAGCTTTAAAAGATAGTATTGATTTAATATGTATTCATAAATATCCAAATGTGTACAACCCTCCTCATCGTAGGAAGGAAAAAATGAGATCATTTAATAGTAAGCCACAAAATATGGTTAAACCTGGTAATGAGGGTAACCCGTCACATGCTAAGTGTAATGATTATGTTTACACTCCGCCACATAGGCGTTCAGCTAACCATAAACATTCAATATTTCCAATATATGGTAATCACGATCCTAATCATTTTATGGTGACATTGGATGAAAGTCACATTTTGCAAATTCAAAATGCTTATGCAGAGACAGGTGTCATATGCAAGTGGATGGGAATAGGTGTCCATATAAAGGATATAATCAAAGGTCTGTTATCTCTTCTGCCCTCAGAGGTAAGTATTACTATCTTGGCAGACAACTTTATTTATGTAGATTGCAAAAGCAGTAATCTTAAAAATGAAATTTTAGAGAAAGGTTATTTGAAATTCAGAGAAATTTCTTTTTTCATATGTTCTTGGTTCCCTTTATTTAATCCAATAAAAATAGCGGATTTCCAAGTAGAAAAAGCAATTATGTTAAGAAATATGCCACTAGAGTGTAATCATCTAGAAATTGTGAAAAGAAAAGGAGATAAAATTGGAACTTTTAAAAGGATGGTTAAAGCTGAATATAATAAATCAAATGTGATTATCATTGTTAAGGTAAATTATCATGACAGTTACATTCCCCCCCTCCAGTTGTGTTTTAATTCAAACACCATAATTATAAATCCCAAGATCCCAGAGGACTTCATAGAAGATTCTGAGAAAGGAAGGAATCCACCCTCACTTACACTTAAAAATTGTGCAGATGTTTTCCATGACCCTGATATTAGGGTAAAAATAAAGTTCGTAAACAATAGAGGGGGTTTTGAGCTCTTGAACACTAAATTTGGGCACTCTGAAGCTCCACCTCCCAAATTGTGTGAAATTAATGCTCTGGTTAGCATTAATAATCCCCAGGAATCCTCCAAATCTCCTACTTTGTTAAGGAGGCTGGAAACTCCCCTCTTCAATAACTTTGAATATACTAGTTTGAATAATGCAAATGTTAATGATAATCATAAAATTTTAGACTATGGCTGTAAGAATAGTACCGTAGAGCAGTTAGAACTAAATCTTACTGACAAGACCATTGTAAATGTGCAAGAAAAGACTGATATATTTATAGAAGAGGCAAGCCCACAAGCAAGTCAGCCTATGATTTTCAATGGTATTAATACAATTGCTTCCAAACCAGCAGATATAGACCAAAAGAAAATGGATGTATTTAAGAAGGATACACCAATAGAATAGTCTTTGAACACAGAATATTCAAGCCCAACAATAGTTAGGCCCTTTCCCCCACTATTGTCTGACACAGGTCTGTCCAACATGGTACCAACCTATTCTCAGAATAAGAAGGAGATACATACTCCTTTCAATACCTTTGAAATGGGGGTAGATATGGATAAAGATTTTAGTAATGTCATCCAAAATGATAAAGGTAATTTCAAAAACATGGTATTTGAAAATACCTATGTACCCCCTCTATCACATAGCAACACAACCAGCTCGCCACAAAAAATTTTGTCTCCAAAAAATATTTAGGAAGATAATATTATAAAGAATTCATTTAATATACCTATTGAAAAATTAATTATTCCTCAAACTACTGAAGCATCATCTCAAAGAATCGATAATATATCAAGAATTAGGTGTGAATCTAATAATATGGAAATTGAACTAGAATATATAGAAATAAAAGAAAATATTAGAATCTGTATACAACCTGAAGGAAACAGGACTGATCTTCAAACAGAATAGTCTTTGACACCAAAATGTGCTAATATAGTAGAACTAATGGATCAGGTAAATAAAATAGAAGAGGAGGTAAACCAAATTATTAATTACTTACGAGAACCACTAACGGATGAGTTAATGGACTTGTTTCTAGATGAGATCTGTGACTTTGATGAACTAAAAGTTCAAAAAGAAATACTAATCAAACAGATTCAGGAATTTATTGTAGAAGAAAGTAAGGATGAGGGAAATAGACTGAATCAACCTTCTCCTATCCCAGATAAGGAAGTATCAGATAATGAACTGCAAAGCAAAAACATATTAAAAAATGATCATACCATTGAAGAGGGGACAATACAAGCTGTCTCAATACCTCTTGAAATAGAAACCTTAAATCTGGACATACCAAGAGAAACGAAAGATATTATAGAAATTTATGGTAAGGAGATTGTAGATAGAGTGGAACCCTTAGCTTATACAATTAATGAACAAAATAGCCCAGGTAATCAGGATAATTTGATAATAGGGTCTCCTGGAGACTCAACTTTGGTTAAAGAAGCAATTGAAGGTCTCTTTGGAATAACTAATGAAAATAGAGAATTGGGCATAGCCTTGACCAGAGGCAGTCTAAGCACTCCTAATATTAACAAACATAAAAAGAAAAGAGGCAGTAAATCAGCCGTAGAACTGAGATCTCTAGATGGCAATGCAGACAATCAAAAAAAGATAGCTGACATTCTGAACACAGGGAAGGGGAAGTTCCTTCTCAAGGAACAATGAGAGTTACTACTTGGAATGTTAGGGGTCTAAATGCCCCTAACAAACAAAGATTAATCAAAAGATACTTAAAAAAATTTGAATCCAAAATCATCTTATTACAGGAAACTAAGCTTAACAAAGAGGACAACTCTAAATTTAGTAAAAGATTAGGTATTTGGAAGTCAGAATATGCCTGGTCAGCAGGTCAATCAGGTGGACTTGTTGTCCTATGGGATCCTTGTAAAGTGGTGGCTTTACCCTTGCATACTAATGATAATTGGATGACACTAACAATTAAGAGCCTAAAATCAGATTTAAAATTTAACCTGATCAATGTATATGGGCCAATCTCTAATGAAGAAAAAAGAAGAGTTTGGCAGGAATTACAAGACCTTTTAACGAATAACCGAGAACACCCCTTTGTTATCAGAGGAGATTTCAATGCTATACTAAATCTAGAAGAAAAGTATGCGGGTTCTCAATTCATATCACAAGCCCATAAAGATTTTAGCAAATGGGTTGTGGATAATCATCTAATAAGCATCAATACAATTAATGGAGTTTATACATGGAATAACAGAAGAGCTAGATTCAGCTACATAGCAGAACAACTAGATAGATTCTTTATTAGAACAAACCCTGATAACTTTAATCAGTTAGTCAATGCAGAGATCCTCCCAGAAGTAGGATTAGATCACTTCCCTATTAGGCTTACCATTACAGAGAATTCCAAACCATCGAGAAATCCATTTAAGTTCAAATTTTTGTGGTTCCAAAATTCAGAATTCATAAACCTCTTAGAGGACTGGTGGAAACATATCTCGGTAAAAGGATAAAAAATGTTCTGCTTAACCTCCAAGTTAAAAATTATAAAAAATAAAGCATTAGAGTGGAACAAGAATAACTTTAATAATATATTCGAAGAGAAAACTCAGTTAGAAAAAGAAATATCTGATTTAAACAATATAGTAATAGAACAAGGTATGAATGATCTTAGCTACTACAAGGAAAAAGAGTTGATGGCCAAATACAATGATATCCTCCTCAAAGAAGAAATCTTCTGGAAGCAGAAATCCAGGGAGTCATGGCTCAAGGAGGATGACAGTAACACCAAATTCTTTCATAATAAAACTAATTATAAAAGGAGTATTAATAGAATAGCCAAATCAAGACAACCGAGGGACTTATTAGGATCCTGTTCAAATCTCAACTGTTCTCACAAATTTCTATAAATCCCTTCTCAATAAAACTGAGGCAGTTGACCTCAATGCCCAATATGAAATGCTTAAAGCCATTCCTAAATTGATTACTGAGTCAGACAAAAAAATAATGAACAACAAGCTATCCCTAGAGGAGGTCAAAACTGCAGTGTTTCAACTCCATTCGGATAAAGCCCCAGGACCAGATGGTTTCCAAGTTGGCTTCTTCCAAAAATGTTGGCATTTTGTTGGTGAAGAGGTTTGGCAAGTAGTGGAAGCAACCATAAATTTGGGTTCCCTACTTAGTGAAATCAACAACACCTTCTTTACCTTAATTCTGAAAAAGAATGAAAGTACGGATCCAGGGGATTTTAGACCGATCTCCCTATGTAACACCATATATAAGATTCTTTCCAAATGCTTAGCAAATAGATTAAAAACCTTTCTTCCAACTATTATTTCGAAAGAGCAGATAGGATTTGTAGCAAATAGATCTATTTTGGACGGAATTATTATAGTGCAAGAAATAGTTCATACTGCCCAATTAACAAAGGAACCTAGTATGATAATGAAAATTGATATTCAAAAAGCATATGATAAAGTAGACTGGAGATTCCTATGTAAATGCTTGGAAGCTCTTGGTTTCTTGAAACAATGGGTTAACCTTATCTTTGACTACATCTTGACCCCCAAAATTTCAATACTTATCAATGGCACTCCGGAAGGATTTTTTAGTATTTCCAGGGGCATTAGGCAAGGGGATCCGCTTTCTCCCTTTCTCTATATCATTATGGCGGAAGCATTAGGTAGATCAATTACAAAGAAACAAGAGGAGGGGAGAATCTTAGGTTTGAAGGCGTCGAAAAATGTGCCTAACATCACTCATCAACAGTTTGCAGATGACACGATTCTTCCAGGCTATGCTAACAGACAAGAAGCAAGAGCCTTTAAAGAAGTCCTTAACTTATTCGTGAAAGCTTTTGGACAATGTGTTAATCCTACCAAATAGGAAATTTTCTTTATTAATACATGCCTGAAAATCGAAAAGGAAATTTGTAGTATGATGGGATACAAAATTGGCAATTTCCCATGCAAATACTTAGGAATAAACCTTGATAAAGGTATCCTATCATCCAAACTTTGGCAACAAGTCATAACCAAAGTTCAAAATAAAAAAAGTTCATGGAAAGGTAAATGGTTAACTAAAGCAGGTAGGTCGACAATGATCAAATCTGTCCTTTTAGCCATACCCACTTATCATCTGTCTATCCTACCCCTTTCGATGAACGTTAAAAAGGATTTAGACAAATTGTTTCGAGAATTTTATTGGCAGGGACCTTCAAAAGACAAAAAAATTGCCCTAATTAAATGGGATACCCTATGCAAACCAATTGCAAAAGGGGGTCTAGGTATCAAAAACCTACTTTGGCAAAATCAAGCACTAGGGGCTAAACTTATATGGAGAATGTACAAAGAATCAAGCAGTAAATGGGCTTCCATATTATTAAACAAGTACATCCCTGACTTGAATCCCATCAATATCTTCAGGTCACACTCCCATGTGAAAGGATCGCGGATATGGAATTTTATTAAGGACTGCAGAGGGATTATTAGAAAACATCTCTCTTGGGATGTAGGTTTAGGTAATCTAGCTCTTTTCTGGGATGATTCGTGGGCAGGCCTTACTCCCCTTAACAAACTGGGCTTCTCAAAGGAATTTATGGAAGAATGCAAGAGAGGCATAGGATTATATCTTAAGGATTACCTATGTAATGCGAAAGATTCTAAGTGGAGTGATCTTAAAGAAATAGACAAAGTTTGGGATGAGAAGCAAAACCTTTTGGCAATATTGAAGGATAGGGAGATATCACTCAAAAATAGATCGGATACTCTAATATGGGCAGGATCAAACAACGGTAATTACTCAGTCAAGGAGGGTTATAATTCAATTATTAGGGATAAAAATATGGATAATATAGACATACCTTTGAATCTTTGCTGGAATAAAGCCTACCTCCCTAAAGCTGGTATGTTCCTATGGGCGGCTATGCAAAATAGAATTCTCACAGCAGACAGACTTAATAAGCTTGGATTTGAAGGGCCATCTAGATGCCCTTTATGTGAAAACCAATCTGAGGATGTTAACCATATCCTTCTTAATTTCCCTTTCACACAAAGATGTTGGAATTGGCTACATCAAAGCTTAGGATGGAAATCTACCCAGCATTGCGATCTAATCAGCAACCTTAAAGCTTGGCCTTCTCTTTACAAAGATAACTTATTTAAGGATATTTGGACAATAGCACTTTTGATTGTAACATGGGAAATATGGAAAGAAAGAAACAGAAGGATTTTTACGAATCAAAAATTAACATGGAATTCAGTTACAAATAAGATAGAAGAGTCTATCGTGGAAATTATTAATAGCAAACTCAGGGACAAACTAAGCTATGAGGATTCATTTAAGAGCTGGGACAACAAGATTAGGAGTAAATGGCCAAAATTAGCAATCCCTACCCTTTATGGCAAGGGGGGCCCCAAAACTAAAATTGACAGAGCTTCCTGTAAATGGGTACCTCCGAAAGAAGGTTGGTACAAACTCAATTTTGATGGAGTGTCGTGGGGAAATCCAGGGGAAGTGGGTATTGGAGGGATCATTCGAAATTGGAAGTCAGAAGTTGTTGCTAAATTTCCTAAACCCATCAGTCCTACAACAAACAACATGGCTGAGTGTATAGCGGCATTAGAAGGGCTTAAATTATGTAAGAAACTTAATATAACAAAAGTAATTATTGAAGGAGATTCCCAAATTATCATCAACGCCATTCGCACTAAAAAACTCCCAACTGGATGTTGAACTCTAAAATAGAAGAGATTAATGTACTAATGGAAATTATTTCAAAGTATGAAATCAGACATACTTTCAGAGAAGGCAATACAGATGCGAACAAGCTAGCTAATCTAGGGGCTAACAGATTGGTAACAATGGATCAATATATCTAAAAAATTTCTAAAGGATAAGTCAATACAAGAATGGGACTAAGAACTATCCTTTAGATAATCTTGGGAGGTTGTCTATTAAACATAGCAACCATTAGTATCATTAACTAAATCTCAACTGATTAACATGCTTTGAAAACTTAGACCAAGTTCACTAATCACCCCTTTCGGTAGGATAGCGCATGTGTAATTCATAATATCTTAATACAATAGACACCTTCAGCCTGTAATGAATAGAAACAATGCTCTGTATAACAAGATTAGCATTAACATAACTAGGCTCACTTTGTAATAATTATAAGATCTAGCCTTAGATCAGCATAGGTTTTAAAGATACTTACTAAAATAATATAATCATAAAAAGACATCAATAATAATATACATTTGTATCAACTTGATAAGGATAACCTCCCTTGGTCAGATTTCTCAAAAGATATCTTATAGATAATATGTACAAATGGATCAAAGAATAGAGTATAATAAATATAAAGATAGGAGACCGGGATCTTAGACTGTCCCTGGTCGTGTAGTACCTTTATATATACATAAAACTCTATATCAAAGATATACCTTCCCCTTCAATTATTGGATCTAACCCGTAACTTTCTAAGGGATATATTCTAGAACATTAGAATATTCTTAGAATATTTGAAACTTCTTAGGATATTTAAAAGTTTGTGGGACCCCTGACAGGTCAACCTCCATGTCACCATTCATCGACCAACCAGAAGCCGATACATCATCATCTTCCCTGACAACGTGACCACCAACCTTCTTCCATCAAGGGGCCCGCAGCATACATGGCTCCCTTGTCGCATGATCACAAGCAGTGAAAATGGCTCTTGCGATCATGCGACAAGGCCAAAAGATGACACCTCCCCCCCCTTTTTTTGATAGCGGGACCACCGATCACATTTCCTTTGATCCGGATCGAGGGCTCTCGCTGAAACTCATTGGTTAAATAGCCCGCAGCTTTCCATCGCGGTGTAGCGAGGATCGTTGATTCTGCACACCCATTAATTCCTGTCAGACCCTCCTACCGATGTACCCGCTGAGACAGATGGCAACCGGTCACATGGACGCATGTCAGAAATTTTTGACATGCAATCATGCAATAACCAATCTCAGTAGTCCTTGCAGACCTTATGAATTTTTAATCCCGGGGAACATAAGTCTTAGGGGAATATCAGAGGGGTCCCCTCTCGACCAGTTAACCCCAGTCACATGATCACATAGCATGAAAAAAGGCTATGCGACCATGCAACAAGGGTTTTAAACCTTATCCGGAACCTTAGGATAGATGTTTTATTTTTAGGCGCTTAGTCTTAGGGATAGGGTAGTTACCAAGGGGGACCCATTGGAACATTAGTCATATGATCGCATAGGCCGTAAATAGCTTATGCAATTATGTGACTAACCCTTAAGACTTGTGCAATGGTTTATTTAATTTTGCTCACGGGTCTTTAGGATTTTAAGTGGCCAATAGTAACCTAAAAATAAAACTTGGCCCGGGAAGACTTAGGTAATTTTTTGCTTTTTTAAATTATAACAGCTACGTTTTGAAAATGCAAAGGGCCTATGCCATGGACACAAATATATATATATATATATATATATATATATATATATATATATATATATATATATATATATATATATATATATATATATATATATATATATATATATATATACTAGACTGTCAACCCCTTTCAATCTTAACTAAGTTTGCTTTCTAGACATGGATATAGGCTTATATCCTTCTTGTTCGGATTATAGTAGGCAGAGGTAAATCAAGATAGTAGTACAACTAATATTTTGGTTTCTATTGTTAATTTTATTTGATTGATTAAATTGCTAATAGATTACATATGGTTATAAAGGAAGATGTTCCAAAGTAAAATTAGTCCTGTAATTTGAATGGGTGCATATTACTTTTAAAGTGTTATTCAATATCATAATCTGCAATTCCAAATAGAAAATGCACAATTGTAGGAAATATCTATATTATTTGATGTGGGTTAACCATTGGAGATGGAAGTTTTGTCTGTCTTATTTTTCAGGTACCAAGATTTGTAAGGGGGATAGGTACTTCATCCAACCAATGAATTAAAAATAGAAGGGATCCGTTAAAACAGCATTTGTAATGTTTTACTCCGATCTTATAAAGCGGTGGGTATGCCCACTGAAATCATGTACTTGTAGTAAATCATAGAAAATCATTGAGCAGTGGGAATGCCCATGGAAATTATGTATCAAACAAATCATGTCAAATGTCGAGGCATGGGTATGCCCACGAAAATTATGTATCTAACAAAACTCGACAAGTGTCGAGTCATGGGTATGCCCACGTAATTGTGTATAAGTACAGGACCTAAGGTCCTGGCAAGGCTGGAGGTTTTCTCAACCCCACTCTTTCCTACCAGCGCTTGCAGCGAGTGGGGTCACATTGTAAAATTTATTTATATTAATAAAAAACTTCAGGGCTTCGGCCTTTTACCGATCAAAAAAAAAGAAAAAGAGGCAAACAATTTCACTGTACACAGATACCCAAAAGCGGCTAATTAGGAAAAACTTCAATAATAGACTGCAATGCTAGTATCGCAATAACATTGAAATGAGGAAATCCTCCTTCCTTCAACAGATTCTTCCATTCCTCTTCAATTCTCTCTTTCCCACCAGAAGTATGTGCAATCATTACCAAATCAAACACAACACCTATACTAGGATCAAGCACCGTCTTTTCTCGGGCGTTCAAAACTGTATCCACAATGATCACTTTTCTTGTCTCTGGAATCGCCTTTCTACATTGCTTTAGAATCCTTACGCAGTCCTCGTCTGACCAATCATGCATTATCCACTGCAAATTTTCAACAAAACCACACACACCCATTAAGAAACTTAAAACCAACCCTTTTTTTTTTTATAGAAAAAGCCAAGCACCAGATTCGACCCACCCACCTTCATGAACATAGCGTCTACGGATGGTACTTCTTTGAACATGTCTCCTCCCACATGCTTTACCCCTACAAGAAAAAAAAAAGACATTTTGCGTCCATGAAAGAGAAATCGAGTCCATTTAAGGGCACCCATTATGTTGTATAGTAAAATTATTTATACCTGGGAATTTTGGAGCCATAGCTATGACGTGGGGGAGATCATAGTTGATGCCCTTTATATTTGGATAGGTTTTCATAATCTCTGCAACTGTTGTTCCAGTTCCACCCCTGACATCTACCAAGGAATTCAACCCCCAAAACCCCTCGTATTTAGACAAAATGGCTTTTATCACAATGTTGGCGTTACAGGCCATGGCTTGGTTGAAGAGGTCATTGTACTTAGGATGTGCCACACCGTAGTCCCAAATATGGAGGCCGTGAGCCTTCTCGAAAGCCACACTGCCTTCCAGAATGCACTCGTTGAAATGGTGCCACGGTGCCACGCTCCTCACGTCATTCTGCATGAGTAGCATGTCAGTCATCTTGAGCAACGGCGCCACCGCACAGTCTTTCACGAACCATTTTGAAGCCGGCGTTAGCCCGTATTTCAATTCCACACCCACCTCGGCCCTAAAAAAATTCTTGGCGACCAGAAAGCGCAGGATTCTGAAGAGGCAATTGACGTCGGCCTTTTCACTGCGAAGCTCCGCTACAATTTGCGAGAGGGAAAGCATTGCTTTGGGGCCGCGGCGAGCAATGATGTCAGGGATTTCAAGCAGAACGATGAATTTCTCTGCCAAAGACTCCACGAATGCAAATGTGTATTTCCATGCCTCCACTTGTCCGGTGAGTTGTTCTTCCTTGCTCTCGAACATTCCATCGCAGATTTCTCCATTCTGAGCATTCATGTTTGCAACTTTCGAAAACTCTCAATCATTGAGATGTGTACACCAAAAAGGCCTAAGGATTACAATATATATAGCCATTTGAGTTACCTTAATGACAACTCTCCTCAAACACATAATGGGTTCTACGGTGGGCATCGAAATCAACGCAACCTTTTTTTCTATTTTTTTGGGCTTGCTAGATGTATTTTAAATTTTATTTTGGATTTAGCCGGTTTTCTCATCTACCCCAATGCCCATGCTGTAAGCATTATTATTTATAATAACATATAGCAATGTACCATTATGTGTTCAAATCATTTATTTTGCTTTGATCTAACCCACCATTGACTATTTTATTCTCTCTCTTTGTCACTTATGTGTATATATTATACTTATGAGTATATATTATGAATTTTTCATTAAAAATGTGGAATTTGTCATTTATATATTTAAAAAATGAGTCGCTATAATTGAAAGCATTAATACAACCTATGGTCGGTTAACTAATAAACAAAATTCAGATTAAAAAATTCAACATATTTATTTTAAAAATAAATATCTAATTAAATATTGGTTACATATGAATATATTTTATTAGGCCAAGAGGTGTAATCCTAGAGTGGCATCAAACTCCATATAAGAGGTCATTCATGAAAAATGGTGTAAGAAAAAAGAAACTATTCAAATTCCACTGCCAACTCATAATTCTCTATCCATATATAGAAAAAATAAAAAATAATGGGACTCACAAATGCGTCATTGATTAATAGAATGTAGAAGGTAAAGCAATTCGTGCCAGCTCATAATTCTCTATCCATACATAGAAAAAATTGAAAATAATGGGACTCACAAATGCGTCATTAATTAATAGAATGTGGAAGGTAAAGTGATTCAACTAGTATTCGTATTATCTCTGTGTATAATATTAAGCAGTTACAAAATGCTTCACCATCATTCCTAGACACATAACAAGTGGAAGTGGTATTTGTATTATCTCTGTGTATAATATTAAGCAGTTACAAAATGCTTCACCACCATTCCTAGACGCGTAACAAGTGGAAGTGGAAATAAAGAAGCTGGAAACATACGGTAGTGGAAAAGATATTTTGGTAGGAGATATATTTTCGTACCCTGCGTGTGTAGATTGACTGCATTTCATTCAGATTTTGCTTGAGATTTTCTTTCCTCGCGGCTGGAGTTTTTGCCAGGGTAACAAGACATCCTCTTTCCAATTTTTTATGTTTTAACAAAAAAATCTGTTCTATTTTTTATTCAAAGTTATTTTCAGTCTTGAGAAAATTTATAGTTTTTGTCCTGGAAGATAAAATAAAAGTTGTAATTTAAAAGTCATATTTTAATATATATTTTCATACCCTACGTGTGTAGATTGACTAATTCATGCATCTCATTCAGATTTTGCTCAAGATTTTATTTCCTTGTGGCTGGAGTTTTTGCCACGGTAACAAGACTTTCTCTTTCCAATTTTCTACATTTTAACAAACTAAGTGTTTGTTAATTATGGCAGCATGCTCCGCAGTTCTGCTTCCAGCAAGGATTTTGCCCATATGGTATGTTCCTTTAACCGTGTGAAGAATCAATCTCACTTTTTAAAAAAATAGTATTCATATGGGTTTTATCTCTTGTTTTTTTTCAATTGAGATGAATACATTTGTGTGTTTCTGCCTTTTTTTGTGAGGAAAAATGAGAAGCGTCAATCTATCAGTGGAGACAACTGGTAATGGTAGCATTTAAAAGTGTTGTTTCTAAAATTTGACTGTGTAGGATTCTTTTACATTTCACATCGCTAAATCAGCAAACAGTGATGTGAATTTCATCATCCATCATAACAATTCTTTAATGATAATATTTTGTGGTTTTTGGAATACATTTACATTTTGTATATAGAAAGTGTGAAGTTGTGGTGATGCATAGATTTCATTAATGGCAATCACTCTTGCCGTCTTTATTTTATTTTTTTGTCTGTTCATCCTCTTTATTTAAATTACCAGGTAATATTTTATTCTGAAGCTTGATTGTGTATTTGATAATGTCTGTCTAATTATCCAACATTTGATGAAGGTCCTAAACAGTTGAGCATTAGGGTATGTGCAAGATCATGAGGGGCCAAACTATGCCCTTAAGTGGCAATGAAAAATCAGAAAATCAGGGTTAGTCAACTTGACGTGAAAATTTCAACTAGCTATCAACCTAATATCAAAAAGTTGTAAGAACAGAATCTGTAGAAAATTGAATGTAGTTTCTAAAATACTAGGCCTTTTTTGAAAAAAGTTAGTATGATTAGTGAAAAGTATAGATTTCAATGCAGCAATACAAAAATTTCAGGAAAAAAGAAGTAGGTGTATGTCTGACCACCTTAATCATAATCAAAAGATAATATTTTATTATAAGATTTTATATATAAGTAGTAGACTCATGCTCGGATGTGACACATATTTTTTTGTAATTTTATTTCAAAAAAATAATTAATTATGAATTTTTTGCTACAACATTTTCAGAATTAAAAAACTCCCGTGTCTGACCACCTTAACTCATTCAAAACTTTACAAAATTTTATTTTATTTTATTTTCCTTATAGTAGGTGAAGCATAGAATGTGACTCATTTTTCGAATTTCAAAAATGTTATACCGTTTGAAAGTTATAGTCATTTTTCAATCAGTATATAAATCGGCACTTTAGAGGTAACTCCATTAGAAAATAACTAATAATTACTTACCGAATTTAAAATTTGACAACAATTATATCAATAGAAAGCTGATAATCTCCTTAAGATACCCTTTTCGTTTCATCAAATTCGGGTGAAAAAAAAGTCGTTAGCTACATGGTCGAATTCTAGAACTCAGAGAAACAGGGGAAAAACACGTTTTTGAGACATTTCAATAGTTGACCATGTAGGTTTGGTGCACAAAGCAATACTGAGCCTAATCGGGTACCTGATATTTTTGTGTACCCGATATTTTTGGGTACCTGAAAAGGCCGACAAAATTTTGATTTTTCACTTTTCCCTCCCCTTTCTCTCTCCCATTTCTCCATCCTATATTAGATTAGATTATAGATTAGATTATATATTATATATATTAAATATTATATAATATACATTTTACATTAAATATTATTATTTAATATATATTAATATTAAATGCTACATTATATATCATATATTACATATTATTTTATATGTATATAATATATATTAATATGTATTTTACAACTATGTACGAAAGGTTGGAAGATTGTAGAAAAATCATCGATGGCCATTGAAAGAAGCAAAGGAAATCAATCAGCCATTTAAAAAATTCATGGGCGGCCATTGAAGAAGAGAGAGAGTGAGAAGGTGGTGGGGGCTGAGAGACAAAGAGAGAGAGTGAGAAGATCAGAAGGAGAGAGAGAGAGAGAGAGGATGGGGAGAGAGTAGGAGAGATAGAGAGAAGGGGAAGGGGAGAGAGTAGGAGATATACATATATATATATATATATAGAGAGAGAGAGAGAGAGGAATGGGAGGGGGAGAGAGTAGGAGAGGGAGAGAGAGAGAGAATGGGAGGGGGAGAGAGTAGGGGACAGAGAGAGAGAGAGAGAGAGAGAGAGAGAAGGGGAAGGATAACCAATTCATTACAATATTAATTAGTAAGGAGCAAGGCAAACTTAAATAATATCACAACAGGCATTAGAAATCCAAATTCTAATTAGGAGTTTTAAGCAAAGTGAGTAAGGTCCTGGATAGGGACATTACAGATCCACACATTGCTCAGTAGATACCTCCAAGAACCCACATACACGAGAGTAGGTTTGAAGTAAGACTAAGATTGTTTATTGGCTCAAAAATATTATTGTGCTATACTTTTGATTAACATCCAATGATTGGATGTGAAATTCACAAATTTGATTATATTACCACTGGTTCTATTTCAAATTCTGGAAAAAATGGATATTTGACATATGTTCATAAATTTCAGTCAACACCATTTTAAAATAACACATCAGTTTATTTTTACACATTGAGAATATCATCAAATTATCAATAGGAATTGAACTGAAATTGGCATAGGTCATAGGAAATAAATGCCCCAACTATTTGTTGTCTTCTGCATTTTGAGTTTCTTATTACAATCAGGAGAAGAATATTACTCTCGAAATGGTTTTGGATAGTAACATTTGTACTTCCTCTTCTCAAATATTTCTTCCCTCATCTTGTTGCCTATTGATACCCACAAAGTGAATCTAGGCATTTATGCCATGTAATGGGAGAAAAATGGTTTCCTAATTGATATGTGTCTAAATAATACATGCAATAACCTTTTCTTTGATATTGCTCACTAACCCTTTACAAAAGAAAATATTTACAAAAACTATAATGTACTTGCATGATGACATTATCTATTACAGAAATCCTGCAGAGAAGCAGCTGGCAAGCCGCTCAAAAAGTAGTAACTGATAGCAAGTGGGTTATTGCAGATGCTTTAATAAACCACTATCTTCTTTACTCAACCAACATCTAGTTCATCTGCTCGACTGGGGCATGTTTGGGAACAGACAGTCTCCATTTAAACTCAAGTCTCTAGAAGCATTTATATTTTTCAGTGGAGGAGATACACCCATTGGATCTGCAATAACTTTATGCTCACTAGAATTTCAATTTCTCTTCAATTGGGATACTCTTTCCAAAATTACATCTACCCTTTTACCAATTTGGGAAATCAATGGATCTATTTGTGGACCTCCAAGGTGTTGGTCACCTAAACAAGAACCTTGAGATGAATCAAGAACTTCTCTACAAAAGAGATCAATACCTTGAGAAGCTCTCCACTTGTCAACTGAATTAAAACCTTGGACCATAGATGGCTGCCCTTTGTTGTAAAATGAGGAGTGAGACTGCCTTGCCAAAGGTGGCAATGAACTTACATTTGAGGGATAATGCCCAACATGAGTAACCTGGTTTCCCAAGTCCCCTAAATGCAAGGTCATTGATGAATAGGCATTTCTAATAGAAATATTTGTGGTGCTAGAATGAAGTGCATGACCAAATTCTTTGCCTAATAAACCAATTTGAGGCTTCATTTCACATTGCTTTATGGATAATTCCACAACACTTGTTACTTGAGCTACTAGCAAATGGTGAGTACTCATCATCATCATCTGACATAGGCTCACACATGCATATCTTACTTCTTTCCTTTTTTGTTTTCCCCTTCCTAGCTCTTCCTCCTTATCTGTAACTTCTATCATGGGTCCAAGAAGCTCTTCCCACTCTTTCCCATTAATTTATACAAATATTTTTGTCCGTAACAATATTTTGTGAATATATTATGATATTGATCTGATTTGATGCACCTTCGCTATTTGATCCATACTTCCTTTTCATTTCACTTGCTTCACTCATTTTGCATGACATAGGCCATGATTTGACAGCGGGTAAGCATTTTGCAAATTTTGGAGAATCTTTGTTAAAGAGAAGGTAAGCATGGCTAAGCTGAGTGTAGCGGAGAGGGAGAGCACTAAATTGAGAGAGCAGAGGTGGAGAGTGATAATGACAAAAATATTTTAGGGCTCGCAGAAATATGGAAATTATAATCTTCCTCCTAGAAAAGACATAAATGAAGTAATGCATGAAAATAATATGACTTCCTAGGGGTCCTAGTACGCCTTATCACGCATTAGGACCCCTAGAATGTCCCCGTGACCCCTTTTGACACTTTAGAATGCTCAAGTGTGTCCTAAGAGGTCCTATGATGCCTTCAGACACACTTGAGCATTCAAATGTGTCAAAAGGGGTCATGGGGAATTCCTAGGGGTCCTAATACGCCTTATCCTACGTTAGGACCCTTATAAAGTCCCTGTGACCCCTCTGGACACATTGGAATGTTCAAGTTATTCCTAAGGAACCCTACGGCCACTTTGAACATACTTGAGCATTCAAATGTGTCAAAAGGGGTCATGGGGACTTCCTAGGGGTCCTAATAGGCCTTATCAGGCGTTAGGACCCCTAGGAAGTCCTCGTGATCCCTATGGACACATTGGAATGCTCAAGTCTATCTGAAGGGGCCATAGGACCCCTTATAGACACATTTGATTGCTCAAGTGTGTTCTAAGGGGTCCTACGATGCCTTTGGACACACTTGAGCATTCAAATATGTCAAAAGGGGTCATGGGGACTTCCTAGGGGTCCAAATAGGCCTTATCATGCATTACGACACCTAGGAAGTCCCCGTGACCCCTTTTGACACATTAGAACACTCAAGTGTGTCATAAGGGGTCCTACGGCCCCTTACAACACACTTGAGCATTCAAATGTGTCAAAAGGGGTCATAGGGACTTCCTAGGAGTCCTCATACACCTTATCACATGTTAGGACCCCTAGGAAGTCATCGTGACCCATGTGGACACATTGGAATGCTCAAGTGTGTCCTAAGGGGTCCTACGGCCACTTCGGACACAATTGAGCATTCAAATATGTCAAAAGGGTTCATACGGACTTCCTAGGGATCCTAATAGGCCTTAACGTGCTTTAGGACCCCTAGGAAGTCCCCGTGACCCCTATGGACACATCAAAATGATCAAGTGTATCCTAATGGGTCCTACGACCCCTTTGGAAACACTTGAGCATTCAAATGTGTCAAAAGGGGTCATGGGGACTTCCAAGGGGTCCTAATAGGCCTTATCATGCATTGGGACCCCTAAGAATTCCCCATGACCCCTTTTGACACATTGGAATGCTCAAGTGTGTCATAAGGAGTCCTACGGCCCATTTGAACACACTTGAGTATTCAAATGTGTCAAAAGGGGTCATGGGGACTTCCTAGGGATCCTAGTAGGCATTATCATGACTTAGGACCCCTAGCAAGTCCCTGTGAGCCATTTTGACACATTGGAATACTCAAGTGAGTCCTAAGGGGTCCTACGGCCCCTTCGGACACACTTGAGCATTCAAATGTGGAAAAAGGGGTCATGGGGACTTCCTAGGGGTCCTAGTAGGCCTTATAAAAAGTTAGGACCCCTAGGAAGCCCCCGTAACCCATTTTGACACATTGGAATAGTCAAGTGTGTCCTAAGGGGTCCTACGATGCCTTCAGACACACTTGAGCATTCTCATGTTTTAAAAGAGGTCATCGGGACTTCCTAGGGGTCTTAATAGGCCTTATCGCGCGTTAGGACCCCTAGGAAATCCCTGTGACCCCTTTTGACACATTGGAACACTCAACTATCTCCTAAGGGATCCTATGACACCTTCAAACACACTTGAGTATTCCAATGTGTCAAAAGGGGTCATGGGGATTTCCTAGGGGTCCTAATAGGCCTTATCATATGTTAGGATGCCTAGGAAGTCCCCGTGACCCTTTCTAAAATATTGGAATGCTCAAGTGTGTCCTAAGGGATCCTACGACACCTTCAGACACACTTGAGCATTCCAATGTGTCAAAAGGGGTCATGGGGACTTCCTAGGGCTCCTAGTAGGCCTTATCACAAGTTAGGAACCCTAGGAAGTCCCCATGACCCATGTGGACACATTGAAATACTCAAGTGTGTCCTAAGGGATCCTATGGCCCCTTCAGACACACTTGAGCATTCAAATGTGTCAAAATGGGTCATGGGAACTTCCTAGGGGTCCTAGTAGGCCTTATCGCATGTTAGGACCCCTAGGAAGTCCCTGTGACCCCTTTTGACATATTAGAATACTCAAGTGTGTCCTAAGGGGTCCTACGACACCTTCAGACACACTTGAGCATTCTAATGTGTCAAAAGGGCTCATGGGGACTTCCTAGGGCTCCTAGTAGGCCTTATCGAGAGTTAGGACCCCTAGCAAGTCCCCGTGACCCCTGTGGACACATTGGAATGCTCAAGTGTGTCCTAAGGGGTCCTATGGCTTCTTCGGACACACTTGAGCATTCAAATGTGTCAAAAGGGGTCATGGGGACTTCCTAGGGATCCTAATAGCCCTGATCAAGTGTTAGGACCCCTAGGAAGTCCCTGTAACCCCTTTTGACACACTGGAATGCTCAAGTGTGTCCTAAGGGGCCCTAGGATGCTTTCGGACACACTTGAGCATTCCAATGTGTCAAAAGGGGTCATGGAGACTTCCTAAGGGTCCTAATAGGCCTTATCATGTGTTAGGACCCCTAGGAAGTCCCTGTGAACACTTTTGACACATTGGAAGGCTCAAGTGTGTCCTAAGGGGTCCTACGATGCTTTTGGACACACTTGAGCATTCCAATGTGTCAAAAGTGGTCACAGGGACTTCCTAGGGGTCCTAATAAACCTTATCACTCATTAGGACCCCTAGGAAGTCCCTATGACCCCTTTTCACACATTGGAACACTCAAGTGTGTCATAAGGAGTCATACGGCTCTTTCAAAAAAACCTAGACATTCAAATGTGTAAAAATAGGACATGGTGACTTCCTAGGGGTCCAAGTAGGCCTTATCACGAGTTAGGACCCCTAAGAAGTCCTTGTGACCCCTTTTGACACATTGGAACACTCAAGTGCATCCTAAGGGGTCCTAGGATGCCTTCAGACACACTTGAGCATTCCAATGTGTCAAAAGGGGTCATGGGGCCTTCCTAAGGGTCCTAATAGGCCTGATCACATGTTAGGACCCCTAGGAGGTCCCTGTGACCCCTTTTGACACATCAGGATGCTCAAGTGTGTCCTAAGAGTTCATACGATGCCTTCCGACACACTTGACCATTCCAATGTGTCAAAAGGGGTCATGGGTACTTCCTAGGGGTCCTAGTACACCTTATCCCACATTAGGACCCCTAAGAAGTCCCCATGACCCCTGTGGACACATTTGAATGCTCAAGTGTGTCTTAAGCGGTCGTACAACCCCTTTGAACACACTTGAGCAGTCAAATGTGTCAAAAGGGGTCATGGGGACTTCCTAGGGGTCCTAATAGGCCTTATCGTGTGTTAGGACACTTAGGAAGTTATCGTGACCCCTATGGACACATTGGAATGCTCAAAATGTGTTTGAAGGGGCCGTAGGACCCCTTATGGACACATTAAAATGATCAAGTGTGTCCTAAGGGGTCCTACGATGCCTTTGGAAACACTTGAGCATTCAAATGTATCAAAAGGGATCATGGGGACTTCCTAGGGGTCCTAATAGGCCTTATCACGCATTAGGACCCATAGGACATCCACGTGACCCCTTTTGACACATTGGAATGCTCAAGTGTGTCATAAGGGGTTGTACAACCCCTTCAGAGATACTTGAGCATTCAAATGTGCCAAAAGGGGTCATAGGGACTTCCTAGGGGTCCTAATACACCTTATCACATGTTAAGACTCCTAGGAAGTCACCGTGACCCATGTGGACAAATTGAAATGCTCAAGTGTGTCATAAGGGGTCCTACAGCCACTTCAGACACACTTGAGAATTAAAATGTGTCAAAAGGGGTCATAGGGACTTCCTAGGGGTCTTAATAGGCCTTAATGTGCATTAGGACCCCTAGGAAGTCCCCGTGACCCCTATGGACACATTGGAATGATCAAGTGTATCCTAACGGGTCCTAGCGCCCCTTTGGAGACACTTGAACATTCAAATGTGTCAAAAGGGGTGATGGGAACTTCCTAGCAGTCCTAGTAGGCATTATCACGCGTTAGGACCCCTAGGAATTCCTTGTGACCCCTTTTGACACCTTAGAATGCACAAGTGTGTCATAAGGGGTCATGGGGACTTCCTAGGGGTCCTAGTAGGCCTTATTGCAAGTTAGAACCCCTAGGAAGTCCCCGTGACCCATTTTTACCCATTGGAATGCTCAAGTGTGTCCTAAGGGGTCCTACAGCCCCTTCGAACACACTTGAGCATTCAAATGTGTCAAAAGGGGTCATCGGGACTTCCTAGAGGTCCTAGTAGACCTTATCATGAGTTAGGACCCCTAGGATGTCACTGTGACCTCTTTTGACATATTGGAATGCTCAAGTGTGTCTTGAGGGGTCCTATGGCCCCTTCGGACAAACTTGAGCACTCAAATATGTCAAAATGGGTTATGGGGACTTCCTAAGGGTCCTAATAGGCCTTATCATGAGTTAGGAACCATAGGAAGTCCTTGTGACCCCTTTTGACACTTTGGAATGCTCAAGTGTGTCCTAAGGGGTCCTAATAGGCCTTTTGACACATTGGAACACTCAAGTATGTCCTAAGGGGTCCTACGACACTTTTAGACACACTTGAGCATTCAAATGTGTCAAATGGGGTCATGGGGACTTCCTAGGGGTCCTAGTAGGTCTTATCACGAGTTAGGACTGCTAGGAAGTCCTTGTGACCCCTTTTGACATTTTGAAATGCTCAAGTGTGTCCTAAGGGGTCCTACAATGCCTTAAAATACACTTGAGGATTCTAATGTGTCAAAAAGGGTCATGGGGACTTCCTAGGGGTCCTAATAGGCCTTATCATGTGTTAGGAACCTTACAAAGTCCCCGTGACCACTTTTGACTCATTGGAATGCTCAAGTGTATCCTAAGCAGTCATAAAATGCCTTCGAACACACTTGAGCATTACTATGTGTCAAAAGGGGTCATGGGGACTTCCTAGGGGTCCTAATAGGCCTTATCATGCATTAGGACCCTTAGGAAGTCCCCGTGACCCCTTTTGACACATTGGAATGCTCAAGTCTTACTTAAGGGGGCCTACGGCCCCTTCAAACACACTTGAGCATTCAAATGTGTCAAAGGGGTCATGGGGACTTCCTAGGGGTCCTAGTATGCCTTATCCCACGTTAGGACACCTAGGAAGTCACCGTGACCCATGTAGAAACACTGGAATGGTCAAGTGTATCCTAAGGGGTCCTACAGCCCCTTCAAACACACTTTAGCATTCAAATGTGTCAAAAGGGGTCATGGGGACTTCCTAGGGGTCCTAATAGGCCTTATCGCATGTTAGGACCCCTAGGAAGTCATCGTGACCCCTATGGACACATTGGAATGCTCAAGTGTGTCTGAAGGTGTTGTAGGACCCCTTATAGACACATTCAAAATCTCAACTATGTCCTAAGGGGTCCTACAATGCCTTCAGACACACTTCAACATTCAAATGTGTCAAAATAGGTCATGGAGGCTTCCTAGGGGTTCGAATAGGCCTTATCATGCATTAGGACCCCTCAGAAGTCCCCATGACCCCTTTTGACACATTAGAATGCTCAAGTGTGTCATAAGGGGTCCTACGGCCCCTTCAGACACACCTGAGCATTCAAATGTGTCAAAAGGGGTGATGGGGACTTCCTAGGGGTCCTAGTATGCCTTATCACATGTTAGGATCCCTAGGAAGTCCTCGTGACCCCTGTGGACACATTCGAATGCTCAAGTGTGTCCCGAGGGGTCCTAAAGCCCCTTCGAACACACTTGATCATTCAAATGTGTCAAATTTGAATGCTCAAGTGTGTCCTAAGGGGTCCTAAAGCCCCTTCAGACACACTTGAGCATTCAAATGTGTCAAAAGGGGTCATAGGGACTTCCTAGGGGTCTTAATAGGCCTTAACATGTGTTAGGACCCCTAGGAAGTCCCCGTGACCCCTATGGACACATTCGAATGCTCAAGTCTATCCTAACAGGACCTACGGCCCCTTCGGACACACTTGAGCATTCAAATGTGTCAAAAGGGGTCATGGGGACTATCTAGGGGTCCTAATAGGCCTTATCATGCATTAGGACCCCTAGGAATTCCCCGTGACACCTTTTGACACATTAGAATGCTCAAGTGTGTCATAAGGGGTCCTACGGCCCCTTCAAACACACTTGAGCATTCAACTATGTCAAAAAGGGTCATGGGGACTTCCTAGGGGTCCTATTAGGCCCTCTTGCATGTTAGGACCCCTAGGAAGTCCCTGTAACCTCTTTTGACACATTGGAACACTCAAGTGTATCCTAAGGGGTCCTACGATGCATTAAGACACACTTGAGCATTCCATTGTGTTAAAAGGTTCACGGGGACTTCCTAGGGGTCCTAATAGGCCTTATCACATGTTAGAACCCCTAGGAAATCCTTATGACCCCTTTTGAAACATTAGAATTCTCAAGTGTGTCCTAAGGGGTCCTACGCTACCTTCGGACATACTTGAGTATTCCAATGTGTCAAAAGGGGTCTTGGGGACTTCCAAGGGGTCCTAATAGGCCTTATCACATGTTAGGACACCTAGGAAGTCACTGTGACCCATTTGGAAACATTGGAACACTCAAGTGTGTCCTGAGAGATCCTACGACACCTTCAGACACACTTGAGCATTCCAATGTGTCAAAAGGGGTCCTGGGGACTTCCTAGAGCTCTTAGTAGGCCTTATCATGAGTTAGGACCCCTAGGAAGTCCCCTCGACCCATGTGGACACATTGGAATGCTCAAGTATGTCCTAAGGGGTCCTACGGCCCCTTCAAACACACTTGAGCATTCAAATGTGTCAAAAGGGGTCATGGGGACTTCCTAGGGGTCCCAGTAGGCCTTATCACGTGTTAGGAACCCTAGGAAGTCCCTGTGACCCCTTTTGACATATTGGAATACTCAACTGTGTCCTAAGGGGTCCTACAACCCTTTAGACACACTTGAGCATTCCAATGTGTCAAAAGGGGTCATGGGGACTTCCTAGGTCTCCTAGTAGGCCTTATCATGAGTTAGGGCCCCTAGGAAGTCTCCGTGACCCCTGTGGACACATTAGAAAGATCAAGTGTGTCTTAATGGGTCCTATGGCCCCTCTGGACACACATGAGCATTCAAATGTGTCAAAAGGGGTCATGAGGACTTCCTCAGGCTCCTAATAGGCCTAATCATGCGTTAGGACACCTAGGAAGTTCCTGTGACCCCTTTTGACACATTGGAATGCTCAAGTGTGTCCTAAGGGGTCCTACGATGCCTTCGAACACACTTGAGCATTCCAATGTGTCAAAAGGGGTCATGGGGACTTCCTAGGGGTCCTAATAGACCTTATCATGTGTTAGGACCCCTAGGAAGTCCCCATGACAACTTTTGACAAGTTGGAATGCTTAAGTGTGTCCTAAGGGGTCCTACGATGCCTTCGGACACACTTGAGCTAATGTGTCAAAAGGTGTCATGGGGACTTCCTAGGGGTCCTAATAGGCCTTATCACACATTAGGACCCCTAGGAAGTCCCCATCACCCCTTTTGACACATTGGAATGTGTATACACCTAAAAATGGTCACCTAGACTATTAGCCCCTTTTGCTAAATCATAAATTGCTTATTCTTGATCAAATCCTAGTTCTATCATTTATTCGATTATTTTCTATGGTCTAACCATCTTATCCTAAGTTTTTATTTATTTAAAAGGAATTCCCTCCCCTTTTAATAAATAAAAAGCCCCCACTTTTCCTCTTATCCTAAGTTGCACAAATAAAGCATTATTCTTATTTTATAAAAAGGGAAAAAGTACTTTTTGTCTCATATGAACACAAAAGTCAACTCCTATTTTCTCATTGGAGGATACTTGTGCAAATGGATTGCTCCTCTTTCAAGCTCCACCGTTGATTAAATCTTTTGCCTCTTAATCTCCATGGTCGATTCCTTCTCATTTCCTTTAAAAGGAGAGCTCTCTTCTTCATTCTAGATCCCCAACTTTTTATGCTAACTTTATGCTGCAGGATTTCTAGGTCACTTTGGAGCTTTTGAAGATTTGGAGCATTCTTAGCATCTACATCTCATTCTTGCATTCTACATCTCATTCTTGCATTCTACATCTCATTCTTGCATTCTTAGTTTAGCTTCATATTTATGCTTTCTTAGATTAGCTTCATTTCTATGCTCTAGATTAGCTCACCTAGATTAATTAGCTTGGGTTGTAACACTTGCATATTTCCTTTCATAGCTTAGCTTGCATTTCCATTTCTAGCATAGCATTGCATTGCATTTTTATTCTTGATTCTTGAGGATATTGGCATTCTTTCCCTTGTCTTCCTTGAATCTCCCATTGCATGGTTTACTAGCAAGGTTATAGGCTAAATAGCTCTAGCTGAGAGCATTCTTAAAAACCCTTGCACTCCATGCCTAGGGAGCTATGGATCAATTTTTGAGGGCTCATTCTTGAGTTTCCTTGCATGTAATGATCCATAGAAGTGTGACACATTTATAGCACACAGAATGTTCAAGTGTGTCATAAGGGGTCCTACAGCCCCTTCGAACACACTTAAGCATTCAAATACGTAAAACTGGGTCATGGTGACTTCCTAGGGGTCCTAGTAGGACTTATCAAGAATTAGGACCCCTAGGAATTCCTTGTGACCCCTTTTGACACATTAGAATGCTCAAGTGTGTTCTAAGGGGTCCTCTGGCCCCTTCGGACACACTGGAGAATTCCAATGTGTCAAAAGGGGTCATGGGGACTTCCTAGGGGTCCTAGTAGGCTTTATCATGTGTTAGGACCCCTAGGAAGTCCCCATGACCCCTTTTGACATATTGGAATGCTCAAGTGTGTCCTAAGGGGTCCTACGACCCTTCAGACACACTTGAGCATTCCAATGTGTCAAAAGGGGTCAATGGGACTTCCTAGGTCTCCTAGTAGGCCTTATCATGAGTTAGGGCCCCTAGAAAGTCCCTGCGACCCCCGTGGACACATTAGAAAGCACAAGTGTGTCCTAAGGGGTCCTATGGCCCCTACAGACACACATGAGCATTCAAATGTGTCAAAAGGGGTCATGGGGACTTCCTCGGGTTCCTAATAGGCCTGATCATGCATTAGGACACCTAGGAAGTTCCTATGACCCCTTTTGACACATTGGAATTCTCAAGTGTGTCCTAAGGGGTCCTACCATGCCTTCAAACACACTTGAGCATTCTAATGTGTCAAAAGGGGTCATGGGGACTTCCTAGGGGTACTAATAGGCCTTATCATGTGTTAGGACCCTAGGAAGTCCCCGTGACCATTTTTGACAAGTTGGAATGCTTAAGTGTGTCCTAAGGGGTCTTACGATGCCTTCGGACACACTTGAGCCAATGTGTCAAAAGGGGTCATGGAGACTTCCTAGGGGTCCTAATAGGCCTTATCGCACATTAGGACCCCTAGGAAGTCCCCGTCACCCCTTTTGACACATTGGAACATTCAAGTGTGTCATAAGGGGTCCTACTACCCCTTCGAACACACTTAAGCATTCAAATGTGTAAAACTCGGTCATGGTGACTTCCTAGGGGTCCTAGTAGGACTTATCAAGAATTAGGACCCCTAGGAATTCCTTGTGACCCCTTTTGACACATTGGAATGCTCAAGTGTGTCCTAAGGGGTCCTATGGCCCCTTCGGACACACTTGACAATTTCAATGTGTCAAAAGGGGTCATGGGGACTTCCTAGGGGTCCTAAAAGGCCTTATCATGTGTTAGGACCCTTAGGAAGTCCATGTGACCCCTTTTGACACATTAGAATGCTCAAGTGTGTCCTAAGGGGTCCTATGATGCCTTCGGACACACTTGAGCATTCCAATGTGTCAAAAAGGGTCATGGGGACTTCCTAAGGGTCCTAATAGGCCTTATCACATGTTAGGACCCCTAGGTAGTCCCCGTGACCCCTTTTAACACATTGGGATGCTCAAATGTGTCCTAAGGTGTCCTACGACACCTTCAAACACACTTGACTATTCCAATGTGTCAAAAAGGGTAATGGGGACTTCCTAGGGGTCCTAGTAGGCCTTATCATGAATTAGGAACCCTAGGAAGTCCCCGTGACCCTTGTGGACACATTGGAACACTCAAGTGTGTCCTAAGGGGTCCTACGGCCCCTTCAGAAACATTTGAGCATTCAAATGTGTCAAAAAGTGTCATGGGGACTTCCTGGGGGTCCTAATAGGACTTATCACACATTAGGACCCCTAGGATGTCCCGGTGACCCCTTTTGACACATTGGAATGCTCAAGTGTGTCTTAAGGGGTCTTACGGCCCCTTCCGACAGACTTGAGCATTCAAATGTGTCAAAAGAGGTTATGGGGATTTCCTAGGGGTCCTAGTAGGCCTTATCGCAAGTTAGGACCCCTAGGAAGTCACCGTGACCCATTTTGACACATTGGAATGCTCAAGTGTTTTCAAGGGGGTCCTATGGCCCCTTCAGACACACTTGAGTACTCAAATGTGTCAAAAGGGATCATGGGGACTTCCTAGGGGTCCTAGTAAGCCTTATCGTGATTTAGTACCCCTGGAAAGTCCCCGTGACCCCTTTTGACACTTTGGAATCCTCAAGTGTGTCCTAAGAGGTCCTAAGATGCCTTCGGACACACTTGACTATTCAAATGTGTTAAAATGGGTCATGGGTACTTCTTAGGGGTTCTAGTACACATTATCTCGCATTAGGACCCCTAGGAAGTCCCTGTGACCCTTGTCGACACATTGGAATGCTCACGTCTATCCTAAGGGGTCCTACAACCCCTTTGAACATGCTTGAGCATTCAAATGTGTGAAAAGGGGTCATGGGGACTTCCTAGGGGTCCTAATAGGCCTTATCAAATGTTAGGACCCCTAGGAAGTCCTCGTGACCCCTATGGATGCATTGGAATGCTCAAGCATGTTTGAAGCAGCCGTAGGTCCCCTTATGGACACATTGGAATGCTCAAGTGTGTCCTAAGGGGTCCTACAATGCCTTTGGACACACTTGACCATTCAAATGTGTCAAAAGGGGTCATGGGGACTTCCTAGGGGTCCTAATAGGCCTTATCATGCATTAGGACCCCTAGGAAGTCCCCGTAACCCTTTTGACACATTGGAATGCTCAAGTGTGTCATAAGGGGTTGTGCGGACCGTTCAGACACACTTGAGCATTCAAATATGTCAAAAGGGGTCATAGGGACTTCCTAGGGGTCCTAATACGACTTGTGACATGTTAGGACCCCTAGGAAGTCACCGTGACCCATGTGGACACATTGGAACACTTAAGTTTGTCCTAAGGGGTCCTACGTCCACTTCGGACACACTTGAGCATTCAAATGTGTCAAAAGGGGTCATAGGGACTTCCTAGGGGTCCTAATAGGCCTTAACACATGTTAGGACCTCTAGGAAGTCCCTGTGGCCCCTATGGACACATTGGAATGATCAAGTGTATCCTAACCGGTCCTATGGCCCCTTTGGACACACTTGAGCATTTAAATGTGTCAAGAGGGGTCATGGGGACTTTCTAGGGGTCCTAATAGGCCTTATCACACATTAGGAACCCTAGAAATTCCCCATGACCTCTTTTGACACATTGGAATGCTCAAGTGTGTCATAAGGGGTCCTACGGCCCCTTTGGACACACTTGAGCATTCAAATGTGTCAAAAGGGGTCATGTGAACTTCCTAGGGGTCCTAGTAGGCCTTATCATGAGTTAGGACCCCTAAGAAGTCCCCGTGACCCATTTTGACACATTGGAACGCTCAAGTGTGTCCTAATGGGTCCTACAGCCCCTTCAGACACACTTGAGCATTCAAATGTGTCAAAAGGTGTCATCAGGACTAACTAGAAGTCCTAGTAAGCCTTATCACACGTTAGGACCCGTAGGATGTCCCTGTGACCCTTTTTGACAAATTGGAATGCTCAAGTGTGTCCTAAGGGATCCTACGATGCCTTCGGACACACATGAGTAGTCCAATGTGTCAAAAGGGGTCATGGGGACTTCCTAGGGGTCCTAATAGGCCTTATCACATGTTAGGACCCCTAGGATGTCCCTATGACCCTTTTTGACACATTGGAATGCTCAAGTGTGTCTTAAGGCTTCCTATGATGCCTTCGAACACACTTGAGCATTCCAATGTGTCAAAAGGGGTCATAGGTACTTCCTAAGGCTCCTAGTAGGCCTTATCATGAATTAGGACCTCTAGGAAGTCCTCGTGACCCATGTGGACATATTGGAATGCTCAAGTATGTCCTAAGGGGTCCTACGGCCTTTTTAGACACACTTGAGCATCCAAATATGTCAAAAGGGGTCATGGGGACTTCCTAGGGGTTCTAGTACGCCTTACCGTACATTAGGACCCATAAGAATTCCCCGTGACCCCTTTTAACATATTGGAATGCTCAAGTCTGTCCTAAGGGGTCTTATGATGCCTTCAGACACACTTGAGCATTCCAATATGTCAAAACGGGTCATGGGGACTTCCTAGGGCTCCTAGTAGGCCATATCATGAGTTAGGACCCCTAAGAAGTCCCCGTGACCCTTGTGGACACATTAGAGCATTCAAGTGTGTCCTAAGGGGTCCTATGGTCCCTTCGGAAACACTTGAGCATTCAAATGTGTCAAAAATAGTCATCGGGACTTCCTAGGGCTCCTAATAGGCCTGATCACACCTTAGGACCCCTAGGAAGTCCCTGTGACCCCTTTTGACACATTAGAACACTCAATTGTGTCCTAAGGGGTCCTACGACACCTTCGGACACACTTGAGCATTCCAATGTGTTAAAAGGGGTCATGGGGACTTCCTAGGGGTCCTAATAGCCCTTATCACGTGTTAAGACCCCTATGAAGTCCCCGTGACCACTTTTGACACATTGGAATGCTCAAGTGTGTCCTAAGGGGTCCTACAACACCTTCAAGCACACTTGAGCATTCCAATGTGTCAGAAGGGGTCATTGGGACTTCCTAGGGGTTCTAATAGGCCTTTTCAAACATTAGGACCCCTAGGAAGTCCCCGTGACTACTTTTGACACATTGGAACACTCAAGTGTGTCATAAGGGGTCCTACAGCCTGTTCGAACACACTTGAGCATTCAAATGTGTAAAAAGGGGTCATGGGGACTTCCTAGGGGTCCTAGTAGGCCTTATCACAAGTTCCCCTAGGAAGTCTCCGTGACCCCTTTTGACACATTGGAATGCTCAAGTGTGTCCTAAGGGGTCCTATGGCCCCTTCGGACACACTTGAGAATTCCAATCTGTCAAAAGGGGTCATGGGGACTTCTTTGGGGTCCTAATAGGCCTTATCACATGTTATGACCCTTAGGAACTCTCTATGACCCCTTTTGACACATTGGAACACTCAAGTGTGTCCTTAGGGGTCCTACAATGCCTTCGGACACACTTGAGTATTCAAACGTGTCAAAAGGGGTCATGAGGACTTTCTATGGGTCCTAATATGCCTTATCATGCGTTAGGACCCCTAGGAAGTCTGTGTGACCCATTTTGACACATTGGAACATTCAAGTGTGTCCTAAGGGGTCCTATGAAGCCTTCGAAAACACTTGATCATTCCAATGTGTCAAAAGGTGTCATGCGGACTTCCTAGGGTTCCTAGTAGGCCTTCTCACAAATTAGGAACCTTAAGAAGTCTTCGTAACCCTTGTGGACACATTGGAACACTCAAGTGTGTCCAAAGGGGTCCTATGGCCCCTTCGGACACACTTGAGCATTCAAATGTGTCAAAAGGGGTCAATGGGACTTCCTAGGGGTCCTAATAGGACTTATTGCGCATTAGGACCCCTAGGAAGTCCCCATGACCCATTTTGACACATTGGAATGCTCAAGTGTGTCCTAAGGGGTCCTACGGCCCATTTGGACACACTTGAGCATTCAAATGTGTCAAAAGGGGTCAGGGGGACTTCCTAGGGATCCTAGTAGGCCTTATCATGAGTTAGGACCCCTAGGAAGTCACCGTGACCCCTTTTGACACATTCAAATGCTCAAGTGTGTCCTAAGGGGTCCTATGGCCCCTTCGAACACACTTGAGCACTCAAATGTGTCAAAAGGGGTCATGGAGACTTCCTAGGGGTTGTAATAGGCCTTATCACTCATTAAGACCCCTAGGAAGTCCCCGTCACCCCTATGGACACACTGGAATGCTCAAGTGTGTCCTAAGGGGTCCTACGACCCTTTCAGACACACTTGAGCATTCAAATGTGTCAAATGGGGTCATGGGGACTTCCTAGGGTTCCTAGTAGGCCTTATCATGAGTTAGGACCCCTAAGAAGTCCTTGTGACCCCTTTGGACACTTTGGAATGCTCAAGTGAGTCCTAAGGGGTCTTATGATGCCTTCAGACACACTTGAGCATTCCAATGTATCAAAAGGGGTCATGGGGATTTCCTAGGGGTCCTAATAGGCCTTATTGTGTGTTAGGACCCTTAAGAAGTCCCCGTGACCATTTTTGACTCATTGGAACACTCAAGTGTGTCCTAAGGGGTCCTACAATGCCTTCAGACACACGTGAGCATTCCAATGTGTCAAAAGGGGTCATGGGGACTTCCTAGGGGTCCTAATAGGCCTTATGACACATTAGGACCCTTAGGAAGTCCCCGTGACCCCTTTTGACACATTGGAATTCTCAAGTGTGTCTTAAGGGGTCCTACACCCCCTTTAGATGCACTTGAGCATTCAAATGTGTCAAAAGGGGTCATGGGGACTTCCTAGCGATCCTACTACACCGTATGCTGCATTAGGACCCCTAGAAAGTCACCGTGACCCCTGTGGAAACATTGGAATGCTCAAGTCTATCCTAAGAGGTCCTACGGCCCATTCAAACACACTTGAGAATTCAAATGTCTCAATAGGGGTCATGGGGACTTCATAGGGGTCCTAATAGGCCTTATAACACGTTAGGACCCCTACGAAGTCCCCGTGACCCCTATGGACACATTGCAATGCTCAAGTGTGTCCGAAGGGGCCGTAAGACCCCTTATAGACACATTCAAATGCTCAAGTGTGTCCTAAGGGGTCCTACAATGCCTTCAAACACACTTCAGCATTCAAATGTGTCAAAAGGGGTCATGGAGACTTCCTAGGGGTCCTAATAGGCCTTATCACGCATTAGGACCCATAGGAAGTCCCTGTGACCCCTTTTGACACATTGGAATGCTCAAGTGTGTCATAAGGGGTCGTACAACCCATTAGGACACACCTAAGCATTCAAATGTGTAGAAAGGGGTCATGGGGACTTCCTAGGGGTCCTAGTATGCCTTCTCACGTGTTAGGACCCCTACGAAGTCCCCATGAACCCTATGGACACATTCGAATGCTCCAGTGTGTCCACAGGGGTTCTAAAGCCCCTATGGACACACTTGAGCATAAAAATGTGTCAAATTTGAATGCTCAAGTGTGTCCTAAGGGGTTCTAAAGCCCCTCTGGACACACTTGAGCATTCAAATGTGTCAAAAGGTGTCATAGGGACTTCTTAGGGGTCCTAATAGGCCTTAACACGTGTTAGGACCCCTTGGAAGTCCCTATGACCCCTATGGACACATTGGAATGCTCATGTGTGTCCGAACGGGTCCTATGGCCCCTTCAAACACACTTGAGCATACAAATATGTCAAAAGGGGTCATGGGGACTGCCTAGGGGTCTTAATAGACCTTATCGCGCATTAGGACCCCTAGGAAGTCCCCGTGACCCCTTTTGACATATTGGAATGCTCAAATGTGTCATAAGGGATGCTGTGGACACATTTGAGCATTCAAATGTGTCAAAAGTGGTCATGGGGACTTCCTCGGGGTCCTATTAGGCCTTATCAAGAGTTAGGACCCCTAGGAAGTCCCGTGACCCATTTTGACACATTGGAATGCTCAAGTGTGTCCTAAGGGGTCCTACAACACCTTTAGAGACACTTGAGCATTCTGATGTGTGAAAAGGGGTCATCTGCACTTGGTAGGGCTCCTAGTAGGCCTTATCATGAGTTAGGACCCCTAGGAAGTCCCCGTGACCTCTGTAGACATGTTGGAATGCTCAAGTGTGTCCTAAGGGGTCCCACGGCCCCTTTGGACACACTTCAGCATTCAAATATGTTAGAAGGGGTCATGGGGACTTCCAGGGGATCCTAATAGGCCTTATCACACATTATGACCCTTAGGAAGTCCTCGTGACCACTTTTGACACATTGGAATGCTCATGTGTGTCCTAAGGGGTCCTACGACACCTTCGAACACACTTGAGAATTCAAATTTGTCAAAAGGGGTCATGGGGACTTCCTAGAGTCCTAATAGGCCTTATCGCATGTTAGGACCCCTAGGAATCCCCATGACACCTTTTGACACATTGGAACACTCAAGTGTGTCCTAAGGGGTCCTACAACACCTTTAGACACACTTTAACATTCCAATGTGTCAAAAGTGGTCATGGGGACTTCTTAGGTGTCCTAATAGGCTTTATCACATGTTAGGACCCCTAGGAAGTCCTCGTGACCCATTTTGACACATTGCAATGCTCAAGTGTGTCATAAGGGGTCCTACAGCCCCTTCGAACACACTTGAGCATTCAAATGTGTAAAAAGGGGTCATGAGGACTTCCTAGGGGTCCTAGTAGGCCTTATCACGAGTTAGGACCCCTAGGAAGTCCCCGTGACCCCTTTTGACACATTGGAATGCTCAAGTGTGTCCTAAGGGGTTCTATAATGCATTCAAACACACTTGAGCATTCCAATGTGTCAAAATGGGTCATGGGGACTTCCTAGGGGTCCTAATAGGCTTTATCATATGTTAGGACCCCTAGGAAGTCCCTGTGACCCCTTTTGACACATTGGAATGCTCAAGTGTGTGTAAGGGGTCCTACAATGCCTTCAGACACACTTGATCATTCGAGTGTGTCAAAAGGGGTCATGGGGACTTCCTAGGGTTCCTAATAGGCCTTATCATGTGTTAGGACCCCAAGGAAGTCCTCGTGACTCCTTTTGACACATTAAAACACTCAAGTATGTCCTAAGGGGTCCTACAACGCCTTTGGACACACTTGAGTATTCTAATGTGTCAAAAGAGGTCATGGGAACTTCCTAGGGGTCCTAGTAGGGGTTATCGTGAGTTAGGACCCCTAGGAAGTCCCCATGACCCTTGTGGACACATTGGAATGCTCAAATGTGTCCTAAGGGGTCCTACAGCCCCTTCAGACATACTTGAGAATTCAAATGTGTCAAAAGGGGTCATGGGGACTTCCTAGGGGTCCTAATAGGCCTTATCATGCATTAGGACCCCTAGGAAGTCCCCGTGATGCCTTTTGACACATTGGAATGCTCAAGTGTGTCCTAAGGGGTCCTACAGCCCTTTCAAACACACTTGAGCATTCAAATGTGTCAAAAGGTGTCATGGGAACTTCCTAGGGGTCCTAGTAGGCCTTATCACAGGTTAGGACCCCTAGGAAGTCCTCATGACCCCTTTTGACACATTAGAATGCTCAAGTGTGTCCTAAGGGGTCCTATGGCCCCTTGGGACACACTTGAGCATTCCAATGTGTCAAAATGGGTCATGGGGACTTCCTAGGGGTCCTAATAGGCCTTATTTTGTGTTAGGACCCCTAGGAAGTCCCTGTGACCCCTTTTGACACATTGGAACACTCAAGTTTGTCCTAAGGGGTCCTACGATGCCTTCAGAAACACTTGAGCATTCCAATATGTCAAAAGGGGTCATGGGGACATCCTAGGGGTTGTAATAGGCCTTATCACATGTGAGGACCCCTAGGAAGTCCCCGTGACCCCTTTTGATACATTGGAATGCTCAAGTGTGTCCTAAGGGGTCCTACAATGCCTTCAGACACACTTGAGCATTCCAATGTGTCAAAAAGAGTCATGGGGACATCCTAGGGGTCCTAATAGGCCTTATCATGCATTAGGACCCCCAGGAAGTCCATGTGACCCATTTTGACACATTGGAACACTCAAGTGTGTCCTAAGGGGTCCTACAGCCCCTTCAGACACACTTGAGCACTCAAATGTGTCAAAAGGGGTCATGGGGACTTCTAAGGGGTCTTAATAGGCCTTGTCACACATTATGATCCCTAGGAAGTCCCCGTGACCCCTATGGATACATTGGAATGCTCAAGTTTTTCCTAAGGGGTCCTACAGCCCTTTCAGACACACTTGAGCATTCAAATGTGTCAAAAGGGGTCATGGGGACTTCCTAGGGGTCCTAGTAGGCCTTATCGCGGGTTAGGACTCCTAGGATGTCCTCGTGACCCCTTTTGACACTTTGGAATACTGAAGTGTGTCCTAAGGGGTCCTACGACATCGTCAGACACACTTGAGCATTCCAATGTGTCAAAAGGGGTCATGGGGACTTCCTAGGGGTCCTAATAGGCCTTATCATGCGTTAGGAACCCTAGGAAGTCCCCGTGACCCCTGTGGACACATTGGAATGCTCAAGTGTATCCTAAGGGGTCCTACGGCCCCTTCAAACACACTTGATCATTAAAATGTGTCAAAAGAGGACATGGGGACTTCCTAGGGGTCCTCATATGCCTTATCATGTGTTAGGACCCCTAGGAAGTCCCCGTGACCCCTTTTGACAGATTCAAACGGTCAATTGTGTCCTAAGGGGTCCTACGATGCCTTCAGACACACTTGAGAATTCAAGTGTGTCAAAAGGGGTCACGGGGACTCCTAGGGGTCATGGGGACTTCCTAGGGGACTTCCTAGGGGTCTTAGTACTAGTTTCTAGGACAGATGATGACATCTAATTATTCAGTATAGTTAGACCGCCGAAATTACAAGGGGTCCTAGTACACCTTATCAAATACATTATATATATAATATGTATTATATATATTGTAAACATTAGTATATATAATATGTATTAGTATATATATAGAATATTATAAATACTATATACATTAGTATATTATAATACATTAGTATATATATAATATACATTATATATATATCATATGCCTCTTATATATATATATATTATATACATTATTATATAATACATTCTAGTATATATATAATATACATTTTATATATTATATACCCCATTTTATATGTTAAAGTTCAATTTTTTCATTTGCTCCCACCCTTTTTTCATGTTCTTGGAAATATCGTGTACCTGATTTAGAATCGGGTACCCGATTTGTCACTGGTCATATTTGACCAAAATATTCCCTGTCCCCACAGACCAGACAAGCATGGGATTTTAGACTTTTTCATGGGTTGTAGGAAAAAGCAACATGATTTGGGTCCCATTTTTTTGTTTTGTCAACTTGTGGTCTCCCCATGTGATCAGGATTAAATTGGGAAAATACTGAAATCTAATTTTTCAAAATTTCATATGTTTTAGTAAATTGCAATTTTGAGGGTCTTCAGTGCATTTCTAGGCAAAAATGATGCGCAAAGGTTCAAAATTTGGTTCAAGATTATTTGAATACCTTTCCAACACATCAAACGGTTCGTAATTCAAAGCTAGGATGAGAAAGTAATGCCTTCTCCAAGCGGACCTAAATTTTATATATAGTTTTTTGATAAATTTTGATAGTTTTAATAGTTTAATTGTAATAAACATTATGATGACTCTTCATTTCAATTCCAAGGGATTTGTGTGACCCTTGGGATCCATTCAACTTGTATAAACTCCAATTTTGAATAGAATGGAGACATTTTTTGGTTTGCAATCTTGTTGTTCTCAATTTTCGTGTTGAATTCTACAATACTACAAGTATCACACTAGGTATTGTAATATGGTTTTCATAAATTAGATTAGTGGTATCAGAGTGGGAATGCTCCTATATGCCAATTTACACAAGGTCTTCCTACCAAAGATTAGGATTGTATACACAATATTTGTCAAAATACCCACCTTTGAGACGCACACGATCAAAGATGTCAGATGATGATGTTAAGAAGTTGGTCGATGAAGCTTTAAATAAGAAATGAGAGGATATGATGAGTCAATTTTCATGCCTCCTACAGAATAAAAAACCCTTTGAATCAGAAACATCATTTCGTGGAAATACCCCTTTCAAAGTGTAGGTCAATTTCGACATCCCCAATTTTGAAGGAAAGGTCGATTCTGAAGCTGTTGATAACTGGTTATCAAAGTTGGATAGATACTTTTCTGTAAATAATTTCTCAGATGTAGAAAAGATAACATTTTCTCTCCTCAAAGATGAAACCCATGTGAAATTAGCATGGGAAACCAAAGTCACAAATAAAGAACGAGAATCATTTGTTGAAGATGTTTTTGAAATTTCTCTTGATAAGAAGCCCACATGGGGAGAATTTGTGGAATACATAAAAGAAGCTTACCTTCTCGAGGATGTGTATGAACAAAAATACATAGATTGGAAGCTTCTTTGATAAAAGAGGGATCAGTCTATGCAAGATTACACCAATACATTCCATTCACTTTCAGCAAAACTCGGTAGTGATGATTCAGAGAAGCATCAAATTTTGAAATATTGGAGTGGACTTCACAGGTATATTCAAATAGAGATAGAATTTTTGAATATTGAGACATTGGCAACTGCCTATAAATATGCTACAAAAATAGAAGATAAATTCAAGAAGAAAGGGAAGAGGGACTACTTTGCAAACAACAAGCCAAGGGTTGAAGGTGGCAATAAATTTTTAGGAAAAAAGGTGACCAAGGAACCTCATTCAAATTCATCCAAGAATACATGGTGGTCTACTAAAAAGACACAAACAGACACAGGCATGTGGTGTGAGATGCATAAGTCCCCAACCCATAACACAAAGGATTGTCAAAGTATTAAAATTTTGATGACAAAAATATGAGGAGAGGAAGCTGAACCTGATTCGTCACCAGTAAATAATTCTAAGAAAGAGGAGAATGATTCCATCATAGAAGCAAACCCATATGCCATAGTTGGAATTTCTAAAGTATTTCCCTGTGAAGATGAAGAGAGACTTTTTCATTCACAGATGTGGGTTGATGGAAAGCCTCTACATTTTATTGTTGATAGTGGGAGTCAAAAGAATTTGATCTCTAGGGAGACAGTCAAAAGATTAAATTTGAAAGTGACAAGACATCCACAACCATACTCTATGGGATGGGTAAATGAGGGACAAGATATTCAAATAAATCAATAGTGTTGTTTGCCATATTCAATCAAGCCTTTCAAGGATGAAGTGATATGTGATGTAGCACCATTGGATGTATGTGATGTCTTGCTAGGGCAGCCATACATGTATTAGAGGCATGGGGTGTATGAATCCAGACCACGTAGTGTTATAATCAAGCTTGGTGGGAAGAGGTATCGAATACCAGAGGTATGTCCAACACAAACTACTTCTTTAATTAGTGCTAAACAATGTAGACGCTTGATTGCTCAAACTGGAGCTTTTGTTGTACTCATGATTCACCTTGAACAAACAAAGTCAAATGTTCTTAATACACATGCTAAGGTAATAGAGAATCAACAAAATCAGATGGATTAAATTTTGAAAGAATATCATAATGTGTTTAAACCACCAGTGGGAGTACCAACACATTATCAAGTCAAGCACTCTATTGAATTAATCCCAGGCACACCGCTACCACATGAGCCAATATATAAGAGGTCAGTTTTGGAAAATGATGAGATTAAGAGACAAATTTGGGAGTTGATTAAGAAAGGACACATTCATCCAAGTGCTTCACCTTGTGGAAGTCCAATTGTCCTTGCAATACCATCTCTACACTCTAATAGTCCATTGAATGGTGACAAGGAGGTAGATAAAGAAAAAAAATTCATTGATGACATTAGACACCTAAAACAACAAGTTTATGAGATCTTGGAGTAGAGTAATCAGAAGTATAAGGAAAGGCATGATAAACATAGAACTCCTCATCAGTTTTAGATTGGTGACAAGGTATGGTTACATCTTCAGAAAGAGAGCCTGCATGGACCAAATAGGAAGCTTCCTCCTCTTCGTTATAGACCATACACTATTTTGAGACAAGTTGGTGAGAATGCTTTTGAACTTAATTTTCCATCCTTTTTGGGACTACATCCAGTTTTCAATGTGGAATTGTTGAGACCCTATTTTCCTCCTTTATTGGATATCTCCCAAGCTACTGAACACATTCAAGCTGGAGATTTAAATCCCTCTACTACTGCTCCAGTTCAGTGTGACCATGTTACTGAAGCCATTTTAAAGACTTTGAGAAACCAGAACATTCCTTTGTATCGGGTGGTTCAAGCTGGTCAGCATTCTCATCAAGGCAAGTGGTTTACTAAGGAACAAATTGAAGAACAATTTCCTCATTTGTTGTAGCAGATTAGTGCAATGGGGCCCATTGCCTCTTAAGGGGGTAGGAATGATTAGGATTAAATTGGGAAAATACTAAAATCTAATTTTTCAAAATTTCATATGTTTTAGTAAATTGCAATTTTGAGGGTCTTCGGTGCATTTCTGGGCAAAAATTTGGTTCAAGATTATTTGAATACCTTTCCAATGCATCAAATGGTTCGTAAGAGCTAGGATGAGAAAGTTATGCCTTCTCCAAGCGGACCTAAATTTTATATATAGTTTTTTGATAAATTTTGATAGTTTTAATAGTTTAATTGTAATAAACATTATGATGACTCTTCATTTCAATTCCAAGGGATTTGTGTGACCCTTTGGATCCATTCAACTTGTATAAACTCCAATTTTGAATAGAATGGAGACAGTTTTTGGTTTGCAATCTTGTTGTTCTCAATTTTCGTGTTGAATTCTACAATACTGCAGGTATCACACTAGGTATTGTAATCTGGTTTTCATAAATCAGATCACCATGGGAAGCAACAGTCGTCGAAAGGCTAAATGAAAGAGGAAGGTGATGAATGAAGAAATTCAAGCATATAGGGAAAAAGATAGGGAAAATCACCGAAGAAGGAGAGAAGATATGTTAAACATTAGTCAAGGTGACCGCGTAAATGTAGTTGTAAGTGAAGAGGATGTTGAATTTGAAAATAATATGGAAATTAATTTTGTGAATAACAATGTATGGAGTGAAGATGAAAATGTAGAGATGGAGAATGAAAATGTAGACTTGGGGAATGAAAATGTAGATTTGGGGAATGACAATGAATGGAATGAAGATGAAAATGTACAGATGGAGATTGAAAATGTAGACTTGGGGAATGAAAATGTTTCACAAGAACCACATAAACGTTACACATCTCCAAATTATATGCGAAATGAAGTCCCTTGCAATAAAGATAATCAATCTTCAAATTTGGGGCTTTCAAGAACACCTAAATGGTTAATTGAAATTGAGGAGAACATTATGAATAATTGGGAAGGAAAGAGGTCACATAGAACCATTAGGTTGTGGGCTTTAAGACTTTATGATCAATTTTTTGGAAACAAGACATTGGTTGAGCAATGTCAAATTTTTGTGCAGTTGTTAAAGATGCAAAAGATGAGACCTGTGCTTGTGAAATTGAAGATTCATGTGAACAAGAAAATGTACAAAAATTCTATTGTTGTGAAGAATCTTTTCAATGCTCTCAATAGCATCGGGAAGACTAGTAGAGAAAAAAACAAGAGAGTTTCTCAGAGGGTTAATACAACCTCCTTAGTAAGTCATTAGTTGAGAAAGGCTCGTTTGATGAGACAAACTTGTGTTGACTTCAATATAGACCGTAAAAATTTGGGTAGAGCACTTGCAAGAAGAGAAATACTTGATGATCCGCTTCAAATTGAAACATGGGCTTATGGTGGGAGACTTCCACATTTCGATAAGAAGCTAATAGATGTTGTCAAGGATGAAATTCAACAATTTTGGGATGCTAACTCAAGAGTGTCACCAAATGTGAAGGATGTCTTGAAGTTGAGAGTTGGCAATCGAGACCGCACTCCACATCCTAAACATTATGTGGAGGTAAGTCAAACAATGTTGTATAAAAAATTTTGTGAGACACATCCAACATTGAAAATATCACAAAGGTCTTTTGAATCTGTGCAGCAATTTTATTGTGTACCCCTTAAGATTTGGAATGCATGTTGCAAATATCATGTTGAGTTTTCAATGCATCATGAATTATTATGGTCCATTCATTCTACTTTGCATACTAATGAAATGCTCGAGGATTGTGGTGCAAGTGGTCTTCCCAAATCATGAAGAGACTTGCTAGATCAATTTTTATGTCATAGAGATGATGGTTGTTTATTTTATAAAAAAGACTGCTTAAATGCCAAGTGCTCAGAATGTGGTGGCTTGTCCAAGTTTAGACATTTTTTCATGAGGTTTTGGAACACAATTTTGGAAAGACACTCGTCCAAAAAAAGGTATATGAAACAGTGAAATATACATTGAAGAGTGGAGGTGAAGGCTCTAGATGTGAGTTAGTTGCAAAAGAATACAATGTTGCTGATTTTATCTCAAATTTCAAGACAAATCTTTTTTACAAGTATGCAAGGCATAGTCACAAGTCTTAATGGTTAGATCAACAATTCAGGACATGTAAGGACACTTTCCCCATTGGAACTATTATATCCGTTGTATACTTTGCGGAGAACTATACATTGCAGCCCCAAAATGAGACTCAAGCTCCATATTACAATTCCATTTAGGTTGCTATTTTTGTACACATCACATATAGACATTCCCCTGATAGCACAAAAGATGAGTGAAAGATAATCAGAGAGTACCATTTTTATATGAGTGACAACAGGTCTCACTCTCATGAGTTTGTTCAACATTGTTTCCAGAACTATTTTGACTTCTTGCAGGAAAATGGTATTGCTATGGATAGGCATCTCATTTGGTTGGATAATTGCACCGGTCAATTTAAGAATGCCAGAATGTTTTATTGGTTGTGTAGAATGCATGTGGAGAGAGGTGTACCTCATATTTGGAGTTTTTTTTAGTCATGGCATGGGAAAGGGGAGCATGACAGAGTAGGTGCATGTGTGAAGAGAGGTCTAGTTAAGGAGCAATTGAGGATTTCAGGTGATGTACTTCTTGATGCTTGTTCTATTGTTTATTGGTGTACTTTAGCATTGTCACAGGGGGGACTCTTGATTCTATAGTGCATAGATTCTTTTGGTTAGTTGAGGAGGGAACTATAGGAGATAGATTGGATTGTCAAATAGTGAAAGACTCTTCAAAAATGCATTCATTCTAAAGCTCCAATAGTAGTACATGGACCATTTGGACATGAGATTTGGCTTGTTTTTTCCCCATGTGTTTTCAGTATGATTGGGATCATTGTGAGTCAAGTGAGTGGGTGGATACATGGGTTCCACAGTATCTAACTCCTTTATCTTTGACACTCTCTATAAGAAATGATGACATGGACACTTCAGTTGAGTATGACCATCTTTCAGATCTTCTGAAGCCAGGAGATGTTTTTGCATTAGTTGCACCGCAAGGGAATGATGAGAGGTCAGATTATTGGTTAGCACGTTGTGTACAAGGTAAACAGAAGCTTTTACAACCGATGACAGATGGTGATGGGTTCAAATATCCTACTGGTTCAATTGTTATTGCAAGAACATGGCTGCGAACATACATGATTAGAAAGAATGGAATTCCCGCATTTGAAGACTATGAGAAGCACAAAACTATTCTAATGTATTCACACCTTGTTATAGCAACAAATGTCAAGTTGTCAAAGCATCAAGGAAGACCAAAGACAAAAGAACTTTGGACTATTAGTACTGCTAATCATGATGCACTATTGGAGACCCTGAAGCAAAGAGATGACCCTTCAGGAACACTTGACTAGGTAATAAGTTAACTTAGTGCATTGTTTTCTAAGTTCGTTAAGCTTAATTTCGATACATTAATTTCACCTTTCTTAGATTTCATTTTGAGTCAATAAACTTGGTTTTGTATGTGGATTGTAACTTGTGTAGGAGAACCTATGAAGATGCCTACGGTCGCCATGGATCCAATCAGAGATAGAAGGACAAAAGGATCCTTAATGGTTAATTGAGATCTTTTGAAGCCTATAATGGCAATTTGTAACAATCAATTTGATTTAAAAGTTAAATGTCCTAGAAGTCTTGATAAGGACTTATGACCAAAATCATGTATGGGTGGCCAATAGTGCCAAGAAGGGATCCTACATGTCATTTACTTATGTCATTTGCATGGTTTGAAATCTTACATGTTTGATTGTTGTTTCTAATGCTTTAAGGATATTATTTTTTATCATTTCAAACAATCTATCGAAGTTAAACCTCAAACATAATAAGATTCACAGTTCAAATTTCACAAGCTTAATCATGATTAGTTTCATAGTTCAAATTTCAAACATACCACTAGCAGTCATTGCAATGGAACTGGGTCAAGAAAAGAAGTGTGCATGCTTTCCCATTTGGTTCTTCTCTTGTTTAAGAATGAAAACCAAATTGTTTCCACTACAGACAAGGACATGTTCCCAAGGACTACTTACTCAATCTATAAAATACAACTTCTTGCGAGGTCTACAATAACCTCTCTTAGTTTTGGGTGATTCAACTTCGTTTGCATTTGGCAAGACGATCTCAGTCGATGCCAAAACTTGCAGTGAGGATCAGTTGAAAGTGGCTCATCAGCGTATCTTTCAAACCATCTGACATTGCAACAAACCGTCAGCTCCATTAGCTCCAGTTAGTTGGGTAAATTCCAGTGACAACCCAGTTACACCCACAGAGTCATTGGAATGCTCGTGACCACACTTGACCCAAATGACCCCATGGTGCACTAAGCACGATTGGGCAGCGATCTTCCAGGGCTCATATCTAGGATGTTATGAGAGGTATCAACAAGCCATTAGGTGCTATGGGATCATGTTTTTGAGGTCTACAATAACCTCTCTCGGTTTTGGGTGATTCAACTTCATTTGCATTTGGCAAGATGATCTTAGTTGATGCCAAAACTTGTAGTGAGGGTCAGTTGAAAGTGGCTCAGTAGCGTATCTTTCAAACCATCCAAAATTGCATCAAACCGTCTACTCCATTGGCTCTGGTTGGCTGGGTAAATGCCAGTGACAACCCGGTTTCACCCACGGAGTCACCAAAAAACTTGCGACCATGCTCGACCCAAGTGACCCCAAGGTGCACTAAGCACGATTGGATAGTGATCTTCCGAGGCTCGTATCTCAGACCTCGTGAGAGGTATCAAAAATCCATCAAGTTCTACAGGATCATGTTTCCAAGTTATACAATAACCTCTCTCAGTTTTGTGTGATTCGACTTCGTTTCCATTTGGCATGATGATCTCAGTCGATGCAAAAACTTGTAGTGAGGGTCAATTGAAAGCGGCTTAGCAGTGTATCTTTCAAACTATCTGACACTGCATCGAACCATCTACTCCATAGGCTTTGGTTGGCCAAGAAAATGCCAGTGACAACCCCATTCCACCCATGGAGTCACCAGAACGCTCGCAACCATGCTTGACCCAAGTGACCCCAAGGTGCACTAAGCACAATTGGGTAGTGATCTTTCAGGGCTCATATCTCAGACCTCGTGAGAGCTATTAACAAGATGTCAGGTGCTACAAGATCATGTTTCTAAGGTCTACAATAACCTCTCTCAGTTTTGGGTGATTCAACTTTATTTTCATTTGGAAAGATGATCTTAGTCGATGCCAAAACTTGCAGTGAGGGTCAGTTGAAAGTGGCTCAGCAATGTATCTTTCAGACCGTCTAACATTACATTGAACCATCAGCTCTAGTTGGCCGGGTAAACACTAGTGACAATCCCATTCCACCCATGGAGTCACCAGAACGCTCGTGACCACGCTCGACCCAAGTGACCCCAAGGTGCACTAAGCACGATTGGGCAGCAATCTTTTGGGGCTCGTATCTTAGACCTTGTGAGAGGTATCGACAAGCTATTAGGTGCTACAGGATTGTGTTTCTGAGGTCTACAATAACCTCTCTTATTTTTGGGTGATTCAACTTCATTTGCATTTGGCAAGATGATATCAGTCAATGCCAAAACTTGTAGTGAGGGTCAGTTGAAAGCGGCTGAGTAGCGTATCTTTCAAACCATCTGACACTGCATCGAACTGTTTGCTCCATTGGCTCCAATTGGCTAGGAAAACACCAGTGACAACCCCATTCCACCCACGGAGTCACCAGAATGTGTGCGACCATGCTCGACCCAAGTGACCCCAAGGTGCACTAAGCACAATTGGGCAGTGATCTTTCGGGGCTTGTATCTCAGACCTCATGAGAGGTATCGACAAGCCATCAAGTGCTATGAGATCATGTTTCTAAGGTCTACAATAACCTCTCTCAATTTTGGGCGATTTGACTTTGTTTGCATTTGGCAAGATGATCTCAGTTGATGCCAAAACTTGCAGTGAGGGTCAGTTGAAAGTGGCTTAGCAGTGTATCTTTCAAACCATCTGACATTGAATTGAATCATCAACTCTACTGGCTCTGGTTGGATAGGTAAATGCCAGTGACAACCCCATTCCACCCATGGAGTCACCGGAATGCTCACGACCACGCTCGACCCAAGTGACCCCATGGTACACTAAGCACGATTGGGTAGTGGTCTTCCAGAGCTCGTATCTCAGACCTCGTGAGAGGTATTGACAAGACATCAGATTCTACAAGATCATTTTTCTAAAGTCTATAGTAACCTCTCTTAGTTTTGAGCGATTCAACTTTGTTTGCATTTGGCAAGATGATCTTAGTTGATGCCAAAAATTGTAGTGAGGGCTAGTTGAAAGTGGCTCAGCAATGTATCTTTCAAACCATCTAACATTGCATCAAACCATCTACTCTATTTGGCTGGGTAAATGCCAATGACAACCCCATTCCACCTACGGAGTCACCAGAACACTTGCGACCATGCTAGACCCAAGTGACCCCATGGTGCACTAAGCACGATTGGGCAGTGATCTTCTGAGGCTCGTATCTGAGACCTCGTGAGAGGTATCAACAAGATGTCATGTGCTAAGAGATCATTTTTTTGAGTTCTACAATAACCTCTCTTGGTTTTGGGCGATTTGACTTCATTTGCATTTGGCAAGATGATCTCAGTCGATGCCAAAACTTGCAGCTTTCAAACCGTCCAACACTGCATCAAACCATCTTCTCCATCATCTTTGATTGGATGGGTAAATGCTAGTGACTACTTAATTCCACCCACAGAGTCACCAGAACACTCGTGACCACGCTCAACCCAAGTGACCCCAAGGTGCACTAAGCACGATTGGGCAGTGATCTTCCGGGGCTCGTATCTCAAACCTCATAAGAGGTATCGATAAGCTGTTAGATGCTATGGGATCATGTTTCTAAGGTCTACAATAACCTCTCTCATTTTTGGGTGATTTGACTTTGTTTGCATTTGGCAAGACGATCTCAGTCGATGCCAAAACTTGCAGTGAGGGTCAGTTGAAAGCGGCTCAGCAGCATATCTTTCAAACCGTCTGACATTGCATTGAACCATCTGCTACATCAGCTCTGATTGGCTGGGTAAACACCATTGACAACCCCATTCCACCCACTAAGTCACCAGAAGACTCGCGACCACACTTGACCCAAGTGACCCCAAGGTGCACTAAACACGATTAGGCAGTGATCTTCCAGGGCTCGTATCTCTGACCTCGTAAGAGGTATCAACAAGTCATCAGATGCTACAGGATTTTTTTTTTGAGGTCTATAATAACCTCTCTTGGTTTTGGGTGATTCAACTTCATTTGCATTTGGCAAGATGATCTCAGTCAATGCCAAAACTTGCAATGCGGGTCAATTGAAAGCGGCTCAGCAGTGTATCTTTCAAACCGTCTGACATTGCATCGAACCATCTTCTCCATAGGTTCTAGTTGGTTGGGTAAATTCCAATGACAACCCAATTTTTCCCACAGAGTCACTAGAATGCTCGCGACCATGCTCGACCCAAGTGACCCCAAGGTGCACTAAGCACGATTGGGCAGTGATCTTCTGGGGCTCGTATCTCATACCTCGTAAGAGGTATCGACAAGCCATTAGATCTTATGGGATCATGTTTTTGAGGTCTACAATAAATTCTCTCAATTTTAGGTGATTCAACTTCATTTTCATTTGGCAAGACAATCTCAGTCGATGCCAAAACTTGCAGTGAGGGTCAGTTGAAATCGGCTCAGCAACGTATCTTTCAAACCATCCAACATTGCATCAAACCGTCTTCTCCATAGGCTCCAATTGGCTAGATAAACGCCAATGACAACCCCATTCCACCCACGAAGTCACTGGAACACTCACAACCATGGTCGACCCAAGTGACCTAACAACACAAGTGCTACATTTCTCTATGCATTTAGTAAACCCCAATATGATGAGTTATATACATAGTGAGTATATACATAGTATTGAAACAATGTAGTACTAAGTGGCTCAAGTGAGTATATATAATGATATGAAACATAAGAACATAGAAAATCTATAAAATTTAAACCTTAAACATAATAAGCTCCATGAACAGGGTATTCCAGAGGAAAGAAAAACAAATATAAGTTCAACAAGATATAATTTAAATCATAATGATAATCATAGTCAAGATATAACTTCACCATTCAATTCCATTAACATGAATAATAAATATGTATACAAAAGATGATGCAAATATAACATAAAAATGAACATGTTCTATATATAGAAAGTATCAAATGTATCAAAAGTATGTCCATATACAAATATGGCACATGCCATTTCAAAATGTCTACAAAATCAATGTTTCAAGATGTACAATGTGGCATATATGCCATCTCAAAATGTGCCAAGTGGCATCTCTAAATGACCACAAAACTAAAACTACATCCTATGTCGTAGGGGGATCATCAAAATGTAGCCTCTTTGAAGAAGTGTTAGGCTCTGATTGATCCTGCAACAAAAATGAGTTCAAACCCAAGTTAGAATTCTTATGTTATATGATTTGTACACACACACACACACACAGATATATATATATATATATATATATATATATATATATATATATATATATATATATATATATATATATATATATATATATATATATATATATATATATATATATATATATATATATATATATATATATATATATATATATATATATATATATATATATATATATATATATATAATTCATAATTCAAACACTAATTTAATTAAAATTATAACTAAATACAAATATATGTACTTGGCCTCTCATTCACCTACCACGATCAGCTATCCTAGCATAAGTCCTTGGTAGCGAAGGGACCATGCCAACAATACCAACTCTAACCTATAAATATATATTTGCAATAATGAGATTAGTAGAGTGGTGCAACATAGAGTAATAAATCTACAAAATAGGACATGATTTGAACTAAAATTAAAACTTACATCTGGTGATCCCTCCTCTGGAATAGTGGGCTGGGTCAACAAAGATACGAAAGATTGTCGTGGGCCCTCCCTCACACTAGGAGTAACCTATGAGAGTAAAAATATTGTCAATTATATATAAATTTACTTCATCATAACAACCCTAGTTACAAAATACAAATAACAATATGTAAAAGTCTACGTACAATCAGACCATCACTCCGAATCAAGATGCCTGTCAGCCTAGGCTCTCGAACACGTGTTGGAACATCATCGATAGCCAAACCCTATACAATAAATTCAAGTAAAATATTTATTATGTACATACAAGTGGCATACATATGCATGCATAATTAATCTTAAACAATTAATTACCTTTCGTTTGTCGACACTTGATGAAGGAACCCCCTCGTGCCCCCCACTGACATCGGTTGTAGTCTACAAGAGTACAATAAGATGACAATATATTAGTAAATGTATGAATTTTATTGCTCTAATTGATAGAGATTTAAGCATGTAAACCAAATGATATAAAAAAAACTAATGGGTATATAATTTATAATATACCGTATAGGCATCAAGGCCAAATGAAATGGCTGAAGCTGTGGACTCATCCACCTATCTCAACTCCTCCTGTGTCATCAACTAAACATAAATGGAAAAAATATATATACATAAGTGCGTGCAATCATTAAAACTAATCTAAATGAATAAATTAAATAAGTCATGTGACAAATTTATTTATAATGTTTACTCTTACCGTATCAACAGGAGTCCATGGCTCTGCGTACACCTCCTGAGCACTCTCATGAGATGTAGATGCTCCATGAGGTGTTGCAGCCTCTACAACTGCATCTCCTATATCCTCCTCATCAATAACATACTGATATGTATCGAAATCAATAAGCGGTCTGAGGCACATATTCTTGCATATAATGCAACTATGGGGCTCACATACATGTGAACTCCGATGAGATGTCGATGTGATAGCATCATCCACACCAGGAGGCAACACTGACCTGGTCTGTGTGATCAACTGATCACTCAGCAAATGAATGACCCTAATAGTCTATGAGGCAGCCTCTGCAATGATATCGGGCTACTGTACTCGAGGAGGGGGTGTGACATCAGTGGGGGGGACAAAGGTAGTGGCCTTTTTGTGCTCGGCAAATGGCCTAGTCTGAGGAGCTCCTCCACCTACACCCATGTTGGGCCTCATAATCCAATAATCAACATGGTGACCAAGCACAAACTCAGCATACAATTTTTTTATGAAATAAAGTGGGACCTCCAAATTTCTATGGGGTGGTTTATCAAAACCCATCCACCAGCGATCCCAAAAGTGTGTGCACATTGCTTCATTTGTGCACCATTTTATTGATAATTTGGGCTTTTTGGGGTCAACTTGTATTCCAGTTTTAGGATTGACAAAAAGGGTGGCTATATCTTCCTTATATTAAGGGCCACAATCCCATCATGGTCAAGCCTGTCATCAAATTGGGCATGCATATCATCACGCCAATGAAGAGCAGCATTATGTTGCTGCATGAGTGTGTCAATATTTTCAACAATTGTATTTAGTGTGGCAAGCATGGGACCTAATGTAGGTATATTTTGATATGTGTTTTGGAAACCTCGTAGTGTGTTCAAATTATCTTGTATCAAATCTTCTAAAGATCGAGGGTTTTGACATGGGGGATTGTTTTTGGGATCGTTATTTGGTGCGGGAGGGTTATTTTCTTCATTGTTGTCAGCCATGCCTGATTAAATAAAAAACAAATCTAAATTTCAATCTAATTTCATATATTATTACAAATATAAATACAAAACCCTATTTCAACAAAAAAATGACATTTGGCATGAAAATGAAATAAAATAATCAAAATATACAAATAATTTACTTACCGAATACTCTGGGGAGTCAAATTTGTTGTTGCCAAAATCAAATACCCGAAAATATATCGTGTATATGATATTTCAAGCTATTTTCCCAAGCAAAAATGTGAAAAGAAATGAGAAGGGCTCGCAAGTATCGGGTACCCAATTAGGCCTGTGCTTTGGTGGTAGGTTTGCCTAGGTGTACTGACACCCAGGCCTACTAAAAAGTCAACAAGCATTTTCATGCGCTTTTGGATGAGTGGAAAGTGAATATTTTTCACATCACCACTTTTTGGCCCCTCATGATCTTGCACATACCCATTATTAGCATATCTTTTTAATTTATATTTTAAAAATAGTTTATAGTTTGAGCTTCATTTTATGAAACATTTTTAAAATTTTGTTTACCAATTACATATGCAACTATCGTTAGTAGCTCTATTATGTAATGATCTCCATATAAATTGTACATAGAATATTATCCAGGTTTCCTCTTTCTTGCAATATTTTTGTTTGAGTTTTTATATTTTGTGGTTATGGAGAATATTGCATGCTGAAAAAGAAAAATTGGTTACTTTTTAGCTCTATTATGTAATGATCTCTATATAAATTGTGCATTCTATTAGGTAATAATCTCCATATAAATTGCGATAGAATATTACATGCTGAGAAAAGTTTGGTTTCTGAGAGGACTGGCTTTTGTAGTTTCTATATTATTCAGGTTTCCTCTTTCTTGAAATATTTTTGTTTGATTCTTTATATTTTGTGGCTGTGGAGAATAAATTTCATGCTCAAAAAGAAAAATTTGCTACCTTCTTCTCATATAGTCACATACATATCTTTGGTATTAGGGCTACACATTATATTTTATATAAATTTAAGTCTGTATAAATAATGAGTGAGAAAATTGGTGTATATTATCTAATTTGGAGGATTTAGTTTCCAATATAAATGATTTAAATTAATAAAAAAAGGAAAAATAGAATATTAGTAGATTTTGGAATGTTAAATTATTTGCAAGAAAAAAAAAAGAAAACAAATAATAGAAAGTTCTTTAAAGCTACGTTTTTGTCATAATTTATTCTAAAATATTGTTGATTTAAATGGAAAAAATGAGCTTCAATTTAACACAATTTAATTATAATATTAATCAATGTGAGACTTCCATTTTAATTTTATATTACCATGTTAAAAAATAATAATAAATTTTTATTTAGATTTTAGTATATTATTCTAAAATTATAATTAATATTTGTTTTCTTAATACATTTGTATTAGAAAAATAGTATAATTGAATTATTTCAAACTACATAATAAAATATAATCTATCATAAACCTAACACTAAAGCAAAAGAAAATTTAATCTTAACCCTAGAACACTAAATAAAAAGAAAACATAATATTAGATCATGGTATTATCACATGCCTTCCACGACTAGGGTATAGCTAGATTTTAATTTTAGATTTTAAAAATTAAAAAGATAAAAAGTTAGTTTAATTTTATTGAATTTGAATTGATTTGATGCAAAAAGTAAAAAATGCTATATTGAATATAAAGTCATATGAGATGTGGATGAGATTGATTAATGCCTAAACAATATAACTTTCACTTTAATAAAAATACATTAATAATATATTTTGTATAAATATAAGTATAATGAAAAATAGAAATGTCAAATTATTATTTGATAATAATAGTTTATTATTGTTTATCCAATATATTTATTATTTATAACCTTCATTAATATAATCCTAACCCCAATATAACCCAACTTGAAACCTAACATTAAACTTAACCCTAACTCCAATTAATCTCTACCTCAAAATCAAAACATAATCTAATTATAATTGAACCTAACCCTACACTTAACCCTTACCCTAATTAAACCATAATCCTATATAAATCCTAGGTAAAAATGTAACCCTAATTAAATATTAATCTTAATTAAATTCTAACCCTCATATAATTATGTCATAACCCTAATTCTAGCCCTAATTGAACTATATTCCTAACCCTAGCTATAACTAAACCCTCATAATCATCAAACTATATCTACAATCAAACCATAACTATAATTAATTTTAACCCTAATAATAACTTAAACATTTCCCTCTTATTGAAATTCAAAACTAATCTAACCTTAAGTCTAACACTAATTGATCTTCAACCATAAAACTAATTTAACTATAACTTTATCCAGGTATTTGAACCAAAACCATAATTTAACCCTAAATATATAACTACATTCTTAATCCTAACCAAACCCTAATCTAAACCCTAATCCTAACCCTAACCAAACCCTTATCTAAACCCTAAATAAAACCTAATATAAATACTAACCTTAATCATAATTAGAACTCTAACCGTAACCTTAGCCCTAACCCTAAAATTTATATCAATCATAACACTAACCATAATTCTAACCATAAGCCTAACTATAATCCTAACTCTAACTAAAACCATAACCTAAAAATTAACCCTAACCCTAATTTTAATAATTTCTCTAACCTGAGAGTGATGCTTTATCTAACTATATCACTAACCCAAAACCTAATCCAAACCCTAACCATGATGCAAATGCTAACCTTAGCTATAAACCCTAATCCTAATCCTAACGCTTACCCTAGCCATACCCAAACCATAAAACTAAATGTACCATTAACCCAAAACCTATCCCTAAGCCCAACCAAGATGCAAACCTTAACCTCAAAACTAAAGCCCGACTATAAACTTTATCCTAACCCTCAACCTAGCCTTAACCTTAACCAAACCCTAATTCAAACCCTAACTAAAACATAATATAAACACTAACCTTAATCATAGTTATAACCCTAAAACTAACCCTAGAAACTTCTAACCTAAACCCTAACCCTAACTATATCCAAACCCCTAACCCTAGCCCCAACCTTGATGTAAACCCTAACCCTAATTATAATCTCAACTAATGCAAAACCTTAACTAGATAATCCTAATCCAAAACCTAACCCTAAACTAAACCCTTATCTGGAAACCCTTTAGGGTATGTGTAGGATCATGGCATACCAAACTATGGCCTTAAGTGGCAATGAAAAATCAGAAAATCGAGGTTAGTCTTGACTTGACGTAAAAGGTTTAACATCTTATGAACCATATGTGAAAAATTTGTAAGAATAGAATCTGTAGCAAATTGAATGTAGTTTCTAAACTATTAGCCCTTTTCTGAATTTTTTTTATCTAATTGTTCAAAATTTTAGACTTCAATGCAGTAGTACAAAAATTTCAAGGAAAAGATAAAAAGTACATGTATGTCTGACCACCTTAATCACAATCAAATGATGATATATTTTCCCAAGATTCTAGATATAAGTAGTAGACTCATTCACGGATGTGACACATGTTTTTTTGTAATTTTTTGCCAAATAAATAATTAATTATGAATTTTCTACTACAACTTTTTTAAAATAAAAAAACTCTCATGTCTGACCACCTTAACTAATTCTAAACTTTACAAAATTGAAATTATATTTTTCCTTATAGTAGCCGAAGCATAGAATGTGACGCATGTTTTGGATTTCAAAAAGGTTAAACGGTTTGAAAGTTATAGTTATTTTTCAACCAGCATGTCAATTATGACTTTAAAGATAACTCAATTGAAAAATAAGTAATAATTACTTACCGAACTCAAAATTTGACAGCAATTATATTGATGGAAAGCTGATAATGTCTTTAAGAAACCCTTTTCGTTTCACCAATTTCAGGTGAACAAATAGTCGTCAGCTACATGGTCGAAGTCTCGATATCAAAAACTATCTCCTAAACACACCTAAAGGGTTGACTACCCACGTTCGGTATTGCCCAAGCAAATACCAAGCCTAATCAGGCATCTGATAAAATCAGATATCCGAAAATATCGGATATCCAAAATTTCCCACCTAGTTCAAAATTTCATTTGGATTAGTTTTTCCAATTTCAAGTTACATATTAAATTGTATTATATTAAATTGTATTTTTTTATGTTAATATTAATTCAGTTGAGTATTTTTTTCAATTTTAAGTTATATATTACAAATTATTATTTTTAATATTAATATTAAATAATAATAGCATAGCATTTAGAAATAGGAACTCAAAACTAGAATATTTACCTATCTTAACGACCTCCTTAAAAGATTTTGACTGAAGCTTGACAAATGGAAACTGTCAGACAAATCATTCTTCACACTTCCGATGGCATCATCTTTAGGGTTTCATTGCAGAGCATTAGTATTATAATATAAATTTTTATAATAGCATGTATTATATTATTATTATTTATTTCTCTATTGTATAATAGTATAATATTAACTTATTAAATATTTATATTATATGTTCAATATTATACCTGTGAGAGAGAGAGAGAGAGAAAGAAGGGTAGAGAGTAGGAGAGAGAGAGAAGGGGAATGGGAGAGAGCAGGAGAGAGAGATAGAGAAGGGGAAGGAGAGAGAGTAGGAGAGAGAGAGAGAGAGAGAGAGAGAGAGAGAGAGAGAGAGAGAGGGGAGAGAGAGTATTAGAGAGAGCAGGGGAAGGGGAGAGAGTAGGAGAGAGAGATAGAGAAGGGGAAGGGGAGAGAGTAGTAGAGAGAGAGAGAAGGGGAAGGAGAGATAGTAGGAGAGAGAGAGAGAGAGAAGGGGAAGGTGAGAGAGTAAGAGAGAGAGAGAGAGAGAGAGAGAGAGAGAGAGAGAGAGAGAGAGAGAGAGAGAGAGAGAGAGAGAGAGAGAGAGGGAATGGGAGAGAGTAGGAGAGAGAGAAGGGGAAGGAGAGAGGGAGTAGGAGGGAGAGAGAGAGAGAGAGAGAGAGAGAGAGAGAGAGAGAGAGAGAGAGAGAGAGAGAGAGAGAGAGAGAGAGAGAGAGAGAGAGAGAGAGAGGTGGAAGGGGAAGGGGAGAGAGTAGGAGAGAGAGAAGGGTAAGGTGAAGGTGAAAGGGAGAGAGTAGGAGAGAGAGAAGGGGAAGGGGAGAGAGTAGGAGAGAGAGAGAGAGAAGGGGAAGGAGAGTGGGAGTAGGAGAGAGAGAGAACTGGAAGGGGAAGGGGAGAGAGTAGGAGAGAGAGAAGGGGAAGGGGAGAGAGTAGGAGAAAGAGAAGGGGAAGGGGAGAGAGAGAGAGAGAGAGGAAAAGGGTAGATGCAATTTTGGATTGAGTATCTCTCTCTCTCTCAGATCTAGAGCCTTCACCTCCAATTTTTAATGTATATTTAAAGGTTTCATATACCTTTTTGTGGACAATGTACCTTACCCTTTTCCCCTTCTCTCTCTCTCTCTCTCTCTCTCTCTCATATCTAGAGCCTTCACCTCTAGTTTTTAATGTATATTTAAAGGTTTCATATACCCTTTTGTGGACAATGTACCTTAAATTTTCTTACATCAATTTTTATGCCACTGTTAGTTTCTAGAACTGATGATGAGCGTACAATGGTTCTACATCTGTGTGAAATTTCTTTTCGAGAGTTAAAAAATCAATTGATTATATTCAATCGAGGGGAAGTCCATTGACATGATCTACATATTCAGTATAGTTAGACCATTGAAATTACAAGGAGTTTGTACAAAAATCCTGTGCTGGATACTTTCAAGAGGATTTGGGCTGAAACTGTCTGTCCTCAAATCAACTGTGCAGGTATTTTTTTGAAATAATTTTGTATATCAAATAATATAATACATACTAAATATAAAAATTTATATTATAATATTAATGCTATGCTAATATTATTTAATATTAATATTTAAAATGAAATTAATATTAACATAACAAAAATATAATTTAATATGAAACTTGAATTAATATTAACATAAAAAGAATACAACTTAATATAACACAATTAATATAGTTCTTGATACCGAGACTTCGACCATGTAGCTGACGACTATTTTTTCATCCAAAATTTATGAAACAATAAGGGTTTCTTAAAGACATTATCATCTTTCCATCAATATAATTGCTATCAAAATTTCAAGTTCTATAAGTAATTATTACTTATTTTTCAATTGATTTATCTTTAAAGTCATAATGACATACTGATTGAAAAACAACTATAACTTTCAAACCGTTTAACCTTTTTGAAATCCAAAAACATGCATCACATTCTAGTGCTTTGGCTACTATAAGAAAAGAATTTTTTTTTTCATTTGGTAAAATTTTGAATTAGTTAAGGTGGTTAGACACGAGAGTTATTTTATTTTGAAAAAGTTGTAGCAGAAAATTCATAATTAATTATTTATTTGACCAAAAATTACAAAAAAATATGCATCACATCTGGGCATGACTCTACTACTTATATCTAGAATCTTGGGAAAATAATCATCATTTGATTGTGATTTAGGTTGTCAGACATACATGTACTCTTTATCTTTTCCCTGAAATTTTTGTAGTACTGCATTGAAATCTAAAATTTTGAACAATTAGACAAAAAAAAATTCAAACAAGGGCTAGGTAGTTTAGAAACTACATTCAATTTCCTACAGATTCTACTCTTACAACTTTTTTCACATAAGGTTCATAAGATGTTCAACCTTTTACGTCAAGTTGACTAACCCTGATTTTCTAATTTTCATTGCCACTTAAAGGCCATAGTTTGGTATACCATGATCCTGCACATACCCAAGTATCCTCTAATACAAGGCTTTCTATACTACCACTATCTATAATCACTTGCAACACTTGCCTCCCAACTTGTAGATTGTCTTAAACAATTGCCTTCTCTGCTCAGGCTCCAACTCTTTGGTGCTCACATGACTCTTCTAAACATCATAGATCTCCCATCTCAAGTGTTGCTTTATTTCCATCAATTTCTCCTTATACTTGTTCCTCATGTGCCACTATGTTCTATTTGTCCTCACTACGACTACCCAAACACTGGAAAGGCTCTATGTCCAATATTTACATATTTGAAACAAGTGCCTTTGAAATTCATGTTGCCTCCACTCCTGACATGAATCTTTTGATCAAGTGCTTCTTCAATCATCAATTTATCCTTTCCCTTATTATTTACCAGTTTACCCTAACCCTAGGGGTAACTTTTCTTCTTTTAAACGTATCTTCTACCTTCAGGGCATACTGATAAGCATCTTCAATTGTACTAATCTTCAACATGCATAACTCATCCTAAATATTAGCATCAAACCATTGACAAACCTGGCCACCTTTTCCTTAGATGACTCTTTGTGCCTAGATCTAATTTTCATCTTGTAGAACTCCTTAGTACACTCCTTCATAGTTAAGTCTTTCTAATTTATATTATGAAACTTATTGAACAATTCTAGTTCATAATATTCCGGTACAGACTTAGCCCTAAGTCTAGAAACTATAACTCTTTATCTAGTGATCTTAGTTTCACAATTATCCTCTCTATCTTTCTACAATTCTTTCCACCATAAGGTAGAATGACCCTTAAACTTAGCCTATGCTAACCTAGCTCTCTGTGCATCCTCAATATTTTAAGTTAAAAGTAGTATTCTAGTTCATTTCCAATCTATCAATTCCTCATCATGCAATGAAACAACAAAACAAGAAACATCTATTGTATGACTCTTACCCATTTGTGTAATAGCTCTCAACAATATTTATTCCTCTATAAGGATCTCAACTTCTAGTATTTCAAGATATTAACCAACCTCCTCATATTCATCTTCAGTCTCTGGATTCCTCCTAATGCTAGCCATAGCACTTCAAATTTTGGTCCTTATTTCATTTCTGAATCCCTCCATCATTTTCTCTATCCTTAAAGGGTTCATTCTTCTAGGTGACATGTTTACAAGGCTATCAATCCTGAATCTCTATAGGTTCAACAATTTGATTAAAAATGTTTATTTCCCTAATATGATCTAGCAATTTGCCAACACCAACAATCTACCTCAATCAACTAGGTCAACTAGTAACCCATAAATTATGAACTCTCTCTTTCCAATTACTCACCAACCCTTGCAGTAGGTTTGAGATCAGTGACCTTGATGACACCTAAACGAAGGATTTGAATGCAGAATCTAGATATGAGATGAATGCAAATTAATCTATATTTTTGGATTTTCTATGCAATAAGATGAGATAAAATTGATATGAATCTATTCTATATGAGAAACTGATATGGCATGCAATTAATCTAACAATGATATACTAAATGATATGAATGCTCAAAACAATGAAAATCTCATAATAGCTTTGATTCGTAAAGATTGATTCTTCGATCACCAATTCACCAGCATGAGGATGCAATTCGTGGATTGATCCAAAATGAAGAGTTGAGGCCTTAATTTATAGAAATCCAGGACTTTGGAGGTGCATGGAAAAAGCCATAAATCACTCTTGATAAACTCAGGTTGATTTTTGAGTTATCAAGAATTTAGAGATAGATTAACTCACAAAATCATGCAAATCAGCTTTTTAATTTAAATCAAAAGTTGAGATCAGCTTTCAACTCAAAAGAGAGTTGAGTTTATTTTTTAAAACAACTTGAATTAATTTTCTAATTTAAAGTTCAACTCTTTTTGGATGTGCATAATTAATTATGAATTAATTTAATAAATAAAGTGATTTATCCTCAACTTAACTGATTTTAAAAATAAAACAATTGATTTATGGGTTAGTCAATTATTAAATCAAAATTTTATCCAAAAACTATATTATTAAATTTGACAATTGACATTAATTAATTAAATAAGAATTTAATCAATTAGTCATAGGGTATTTGATTTATTGTCAAAATTTAAATAATACAATTTAGGAATAAATATAATTAAATCCAATTAAATAATTAAGTGGCAGTATTAAATCTAATTAATTAAATATTCAGAATATTTAATTAATCAAACTTTAGGATAAATAGGATTTATCACCAAATAATAATTAAATTAAAGATAATTAGCATAAATAGGACTAAGGAATATTCCCTGATGCAGAATTTAGGATAATCAATTAAGATTCGGTAATGTGTTGATGTGCCTTAGGTTAGGACTTTGATGTTGATTTTGTTCGATGTGTCAATATAGGAGGTTAATGAACCTATAGCCCATTTTTGGGGTATTACATTTTACCCCTCTTTGAATTACTGTGCGAAGCGCAGTGGTTGAAAGACAATCTGTGTATGATGTTCAAACTGATGTTTGAAATTGAAATTGATATGAAACAGAAATTGTGATATGAGATAGAAATTGATTGAAATTGATATGAAGATATTAGGTCCTGAATGACCAAAAATAATGTTAACTATAACAGCAATGAACCGATGATTGCGAAGAAGTGTCAAAATGCCTGATTCTGAACCTTATGATTGTGAAGAAGTGAGTGACCGATTCCAGACCCGATTGTTGATAAGAATCACATTGGTATCACATCTGAACCCTTTAGTTATGAAGAACCAAGGAAATAACACTAATGAACTGATGGTTATGAAAGATTGATACAATTTACAAGATTAAGAGAATACTAGATTGATATGGATCTCAATGAATCTGATATGCCCCAAGCGATGAGGTCTTTTTGATGAATCAACAACTAGACATGGTTGTTGTCTTGATTACTGAGGAGAGATTTGATTTCAAATTAGATTACAAACTTTGAATGATGTGTAATACCATGCCCCCTTCTGGATAAAAATTGAAATCTAACAAGAAAGGTCAGCGTTGTAGTTTTAGAAGCATGTTAATTGATTTGAGAAGTGGTTAAACATGTTCGAGAGCGTGTTCTGCATCGTTTAGAGGTCCTGGAGACCAAGATTGACTAGGTGAAACCATGAGTTGACCATGGGTGACCAAGTTGAAATTTTGATAGTTTGATGTAAGATAATCAGTTAAGTTGAATTCTAGATTTTTGTGATGATTGAAGGTCGATTTTGCAAGTAGTTTACAATATAAACAATCTTAGATTTTGATTTTGATCCCAAAAAAGGATTTTACTTGCTGTTTCATTGGAGGAACCTTCATACAATGCTTAGTCCTTGTATCATGTTTAGCATTTTTGGTTTTGAAGAATCGTTTAAGCTTTGAAGATTATTCAGCCATTGTGAGATCATGCAAACATGCAAAATGAAATGCAGAATGAAATGCAACCTATGACCTAGGACCTAGTCACTGATCATGTGTCGGTCATTTTCATCATTGAATTTTTTTAGGTAACCAGATAAATCAATACAATGCCCACTAGTTATGAAACCATAGACATATGAATATCGATTTGTAAATGCAGGAATCAATACAACACCCACTGGTCAAACAACCATGGATATATGAATATTGATTTCATTTTCAGAATGTCAAATTAGATATAAGCACCAAGGCACAAATGACAGGATGACCTGAATATCATATCCATTTTGATATAGCAATTTGTATAAGCATCAGAACATAAACGTCATGATGACCAAAATACGCCTTGCGTTCAAACACATCAAACAGTCAAGAGATCAGTCTAAATCCAATGTGAATTACCCATAGTGACCCTTTATCGTTCACATCCTTAGGTAAGATCGCATTTCACAATAGGAGAACTCACTCACTCAAAAGAGACAATAGTTAGATCAAACTTCCTTGAATCTTCTGGGTATCAATGGTCGAGGTACGCATGGCCATCCAATTCAAGATAGAGGCTCTTACAGTCGGACACCATTTCAATCCAAAATTTCCAAAGTTGTTAGATTTTCACATACAAACATAAGACAAAGAAAAGATTCTACCCCCAGTCATCACTCTCTAAATCCTGTAAAGGATATCATCGAAGAGCTCGTGGGAACAAAATATGGAAAATCTCAATGTGAATTAGTAAGCATACAAGGAGATAAAAGCATGTGAAAAGCATAGATTGTTTTCAGTTTGTGTTTGATGTTTGATTGCATTGTTGTAGATGCAAAATCCTTTCTGGAGACGAGACTGACTGACTAACTCAAATGAAGCTTCAAAGGACTCAAATTGGATATGATATGTCAAAGATACATTGGAGGCCATAGGATATGACTTTGATTGCCCCCAAGTTTGAACATTGATAGGATACAGACACTTTAGCTGATTGGTGTACAAACTGACTTATTGAAAATAGGAATGCAAAGACAAACCAGGAAATATGTACAAACTAAAGCAAGACTGAAAGCTGGGAAAGACCAAGATTGTGCTGATAGATGGAGCATTTTGAAACAAGTGGTGCCCATTTGCTGGGTTTTCACCATCTTGGTAGAGATTCTATTTTCTCTACCAAGGTGCCTGTTTCCAAGTTTTCACCAAGGCACTTTTTGTTTTTCTCATTTTTTTGTATTTTTCATTTTTTCAATTTTTTTGTACTTTTGATATTTTTTACTTTTTTTGTGAATCATCAAGGTGCCTATTGCTAGGTTTTCACCAAGATGTTCATTTTTTTCAAGACTTTTTACAATTTTTATAATTTTTTCAGGACATTTTACCATAGACTGAATGTCTTAGGCATAGAATTTCTTTAGATGGAGAACGTTGATTAGTTCTCAGAGTTGTTCTCCTTCAGTCGTTGAGAGTTGATAGGCACCAGAACCAAAAGTAGTAGTAATTACAAAGGGACCCAACCAATTGGGTTCAAACTTCCCCTTTCGTTCTCGATGTGATTGATTTTTAGGATTCTCTCTCAAGACTAGATCGCTAACCTGAAATTCTCTGTGTCTGATTTTTTTGTTGTAGCCTCTAGACATTCTTTTCTGATACACTCTGAGATGATCATATGCCACTTGTCTGCACTCATCTAGTAGTTCAAGTTCTTGCAACCTAGACACTCTGTAGTCATCATCAGTTACTAGACCATGCATTTTGATTCTTAGTGATGGAAGTTCAACATCAATAGGCAGTACCGCTTTAGATCCATAAACTAAAGCAAAAGGTGTAGCCCCAGTGGGCATTCTGATACTTGTTCTATAGGCCTAGAGAGATGGATTGATCATGAGATGCCAGTCTCTTCCTATTTTATTAATTGTACCATGCAAGATTTTCAACAGATTCTTGCTAGAAGCCTCTGCTTGTCCATTCCCTTGAGGATAGTAGATAGATGACCAATGTTGTGTAATCTTAAATTTGGCACATAGATCATCCAAGTCTTTGTTCTTGAATTGTCCACCATTATCTGTGATTATGGAATGAGGTATCCCATATCTGCATATGATATAGTTCAAGATGAACATAGATATTTGTTTTCCAGTTGCTTGTGTCAAAGGGACTGCTTCTACCCATTTTGTAAAATAATTTGTAGCTATGATTATATAGGTATGTCCATTAGAAGAATGAGGATGTATAGCTCCTATAAGATCAAATGCCCATTGGTGAAAAGGCCATTGTGTAGTAAAGGGGATTAGATCTCTCCTTGGAGCATGAATTAAGTTTCCATGCACTTGGCACTTTTGATAGTTCTTAGCAAACTTGATAGACTCTTTCTCCATTTCTGGCCAATAGTACCCAGCCCTAATAATTTTTTGAGCTAGTGTTAAACCTTTCAAGTGTGACCCACAAATACCATCATGGACTTCCTCTAACACACGTTGAGACTTTTCCCATTCTAAACATCTAAGTGGCGTACCATCTAGAGCTTGTTTGTACAGATTGTGACCAATGATGACATATCAAGAGACATTACAAATAAGGTATCTATTTTCATGATGGTTAAAGGTATCGGGAATGATTTGGTCTTTGAGATAGGAGAATATGTTTTTATATCTAGATGAATCATGACCTATAATAGTGAAAATCATGCAAGTTTCAAGGGAGTCATATGCAGGATAAGATAGTGCTTCCACTAGGAACTCATAGCGTAGCTCATGTTCAGGTTGTTGTAATAGAGTAGACAGCGTTGCCATTGCATCGACAACCTTATTCTCTGTTCGAGGTATTTGCTCAAATGAGATAGATATGAAATACTTCTTTAGATCATCTACCATTATTTTGTATGGAATAAACTTTTCATCTTTAGTCTGGTACACATCATTGAATTGATGGATAACAAGTTGGGAATCTCCATGAATGTGTAGCTCTATCACTCTCCACTCAATTGCTAGTTTCATGCCATTAAGAAGGGCTTCATATTCTGCAATATTTTTTGTGCAAGGGAAATTTAATCAGAATGCTTTAGTTATGGAGTATCCTTGAGGAGTTATAAATAATATGCCTGCTCCTGATCTATTCTGTGTATAGGAGCCATAAAAGAATAACTGCCATTCTCTAGAAGAAAGAGTCATGATAGAGGAATCTGGAAATTCCATTTGCATTGGTGTATCATCAATCATAGGTGCATCTGCTAATTGATCAGCAATAACCTGTCCTTTTATAGCTTTTCTTTCAACATATTCAATTTCAAATTCACTTAAGAGCATGACCCATTTAGCTAATCTACCCGTGAGGGCAACCTTGCTTAGTAGGTATTTTAGTGGATCAATCTTAGCTACCAAATGTGTGGTATGCACCAACATGTAATGTCTCAGTTTTTATGATGCAAAGATCACAGCTAGAAAAGCCTTCTCAATCATAGAATAATTCTTTTTGTATGCCACCAATGTCCTACTGATATAGTATATAGCTCATTCCTTTTTGTTCTCATCATGTTGTGCAAGCAATGCCCCCAGTGATGCATATGTAGTGGAGACATATAAGATCAAAGGCTTCCCTAGAATGGGAGGCATAAAGATAGGAGGATTTGATAGATACTTTTTGATATGGTTAAAGTTGTTCTCACATTCTTCATTCCATGCAAATGTCACACCTTTATGTAATGTCTTTGTAAAAGGTTGTGATATGTCTACTAGCTGAGATATGAAGCGTCTGATAGACTGAACCCTCCCTTGCAATGTTCTCATTTGACTAATATTTTTGGGAGGTTGCATCTCCATTATAGCCTTTACTTTAGCTGGATCAACTTCAATGCCTTTCTTTGAGACTATGTATCCTAAGAGATTTCTAGAAGTGACCCCAAAAGCACACTTCTTAGGATTTAGTCTGAGACTAAATTTTTCCATTCTGTCTAGTATCTTGCTCAAGTCATTTAGATGTTTAGTTCTAATCATAGATTTTGCTAAAGTATCATCAACATAATCCTCCATAGTCCTATGCATCATGTCATGAAAAATAGATGTCATGGCTCTCTGATATGTAGCACCAACATTTTTAAGCCCAAATGGCATGACATTCCAATAGAAGGTGCTCCATGCACATGTGAAAGCAATTTTCTCTTGATCTTCTGGAGCAATTTTTATTTGATTATATCCAGAAAAACCATCCATTAAAGAATACATCTAAAAACCCACAGTCATGTCCACTATCATATCAATGTTAGGTAGTGGAAAATCATCCTTAGGGCATGCTTTGTTTACATCTCTGAAATATGTGCACACTCTTATAGATTTGTCGAGTTTTGAAATAGGTACGATATTAGAGATCCATTCTGCATAATCAATCACTTGGATAAATCCGGCTTTTAGGAGCTTCTCTAATTCAGCTTTTACCAAGAGTGCAACATGAGGATGCATCTTTCTCAACTTTTGTTTAACAGGTTTTACTCCAGGAGCAATAGATAGATGGTGCATTATAAGATCAGGATCCAACCCTGGCATATTTGAATATTTCCATGAAAATTTTATCTTCTTCTCTGTTAGGAATGTTGTAAATTTTTTCTTTTCTTCCTCTAATAAAGATTGTGCTACATGGATCAATTGTGGTTCTTCTGTTGTTCCCAAATTGATAGATTGAGTGGGCTCAATTAGAACTAGAGATTTGTCTTGTAAATGACTCGGAAGGACATCAAATATCTCATCCTTAGGCACCTTAGAGAGGTTTTCACCTTAGGATACGTCTTTTATTTTTACTTTTGTAGGTTCTGAGACTGCCACAAAGTGGTTTTCACCATCAGAACTTCTTTTCTTTTTATTCTTATTCTTATTTTTCTGACTAAGATACTTGATGTCCGACTCCATCATGCTAACACTCGGTTCACTGATGGAAGTCTTCATAGGCTCAACTTCATTTAGGTAGCAAGCAAGGGTATAGTCATTCGGGAAGGTATAAATACCATGGCTCAGGTTTGTGGAGGTTTGATCAAGAAGTTCAGGATGTTGGATAGTCAAAGTGGTGAAAGATTGGGAAAGAGTGTTTACGGATATGGATCTCTCATCATCGGTCCTAACCCGATGCTCGAGTTCAAAGGTGATATTACAACTTAAGAAATTCAATTCGTGAATAGGCTCAATGTCATTGTGATAGTCCAATTCAGCTATCGATGGATCAAACTCGATAAGTTCATCATTTCTCTCTAGACTTACATTGGGTTTAGGTGCATATTGGTGAATAACATCAACATGTTTCTCTGTAATAATCTCATCTTCTTCTGTAATGGCTCCCCATTCATAGTCATTATATTCTTCATCTACGCCTCTAGGAAATTTAAGAACATGAGTAAAGTCAGGATAAATACCCCAAGAAGGGTTACCCTCAGATTCTGATTTGAATTCATACTCATGGGAATCTGTCTCAAAATAACTACCACCTTCCTCTTTTGGATTGTCTTCAAGATTAGCTGGTTCTTATGTTGTAACTATCTCTTGCTCTATAGTAGGTTCTTGTGTTTCTACTACATTAATTCTTTTTATTGGATCATCTTCAGCTTCAAGGAGGTCTTTTGTTTCTTTAAGAAAACACTCATAAGGAATGAGCTCATCAGTGGTGTCGAAATCATCACTATCAGATTGTTTAGTTATTTCCCCCTTTAGTTGATTTTCTACGGAAGGCTCAATTTGTTCTAGAACATGTGGGGAGTTCTTGCTAAGAAAGAAAGGCTTCTTCGTGTATCCTAGACCTGTCGTATTCTTGTTGGCTCAACCATGATGTTCAAGAGGTGATAGAAGACCTTTACCCTATAGTCCTAGAGGTCCTTTTCCTTTATATCCCATCTTAGCTATCATTTTATCCCCTAGGCCATATGACTTAGAAGGAACCTTCAATACTTTAGAGTCACTAGGTGGAACAACTTGGGATTCAGGTTCATCTTTGTAGAGCCATGCAAGCACAACTTCATCTTCTTCAAATTCTTTCTTAGGTACTTTTTCTACAACAAATTTTCCTTTATATGCCTCAAGAGGTTCCTTAGATTCTAGTTTGAATTGTTTTAGAGCTTGACCATAAGACTTAGGCGAGATAGGGAGAGATGTCAAAGACAAGACTAGCTCTATAGTATATTCTCCCATACCATTTTATTTGATGTTGACCTCTTTTGCAATATCTAATGTGGATGCTACATCTATTTACTTAATGGAAGATTATATGTTATTAGGAACAAGTTTATCCGCATTTTCCTTCAATGCATTGCAAGTTGTTGACATGTTAGCTAGAATGGTTACCTCTACTTCATCACAAGGAAATTTCAAGCACTGATGGTATGTGGAAGGAATAGCTTTCATTTCATGTATCCAGGGTCTCCCTAGAAGGATGTTGTAAGCCAAAGGTATATCAAGAACTTGACATATAGTATCTCTGATGACAGGACCTGTTCTGATAGGAAAGACAATTGTTCCCTTGGAGAATCTTTCTTCTTCATCATATGATTTGATATTTATTTTCTTTCTAGGATCAATGGCTATTTCTAAAAATCCCAATTGTGTGATCAAGCTGTAAGAAAAAATATTCAGACCAGCACCCCCATCTATCAACACACGTTTGACACGACGGTTTTGGATCAAGACTTCTATATGTAAGGGTTGGTTATGCAGATGAGTCAAGGAGTTATCATCATCCTCTGAAAAGGAGATATACTATGGAGGCGTAAGATGACCAACCATAGCTTGGAATCTGTCTAAATCAAGGCTATCAGGAACATTGGATCCAAGCAGAGCTTTATCCAGGATGGCTCTATGAGCTAGAGATATCCAAAGCAACTCAAACATGGAGATTTTTGCATTAGTATGTTGGAGTTGTTGGACGATACTGTATGAAGTAGGCCTTGTGTCCTTAGGATTTGAAGATTTAGATGTTGCCCTCTATTTAGAAGTGGAAGATAGATTGAAAGGCACCTTAGGGACATTTGATTGATCTGGGATTTGTCCTTGTAGGTGTGCATGAGATTGTGATTGAGTAACTACATTAGCTGATTGATTTTCTCTATCTCTTCATACAATTGTGATGACATTGCAACACTCAAATAGGTTTGGTTCAACTATATTGATAACAGTATTATTTCCAAGATAGGCATAATTGACCTTAGCACCCACATTAGGCTGAGAAGACAAATCTCCTTGGCTATGCTTCAGAAATGGTTCGGTGAATGTTGTGTGATCATTATTGCTTTTAGGATTATCAATCATGATTTCTCCATTATCAATCTTGTCTTGAATGGTATGCTTCAAGCGCAAGTAGTTATTAGTTTTGTGACCTTTACCCCGATGGAAATCATATAATTCATTCTCTCTCCACCATTTTGGCTTAGGGTCAGGATCAGATTGTCAGATCTTAGGCAAAGAGATGATGTTATTAGCCAGCAGAGTTCTCATGGCTGATTCCAAAGATTCTCCAAGAGGAGTGAACTTTCATTTATTATCAGCAGACCAAGATTTGTATTCTAGCTTCTTTTGAGATGATTCAGACACCTTTTGTTCTAAAGCTTTGAGGGCTTGGGTACCAATGGTTAGATTGAAAGCAAGTGCCTTAGATGGGGCATGGAGATTATCAACAACACCATCTGTGACGAAGCCCTTATTCTTGTTCCAATTTTTGTTCTTATCCTTAGAACTAGATTCATACTTGTCCTTTTGAAGTGTGACGTCTCCTTTTTTCACAAGTACTTTTTCAATTTTGATTGCATTGTCTACCATCTTATCAAAAGATGTATGATTTTGCATTTGTAAAGAGTAGTTGATTTCTGGAACAAGATTGTTGATGAAGATTTCCAGCTTCTCAGTTTCTGGAATGGGCCTAGCATATAGAGAGAATTTCTTTCTCCATCTTTTGAGAAATGTCAGGAATGGTTCTCCTGGATATTGTTTGAGATTGCAGATATCAATCATGGTGACTGGATGTTGGATGTTGTAGGAGTATTGCTGATAGAACAATTTGATCAACTCCTCAAAGGTTTTGATTATAGGAGGCATCCTAGAGAACCAATGAATGGCTGACCCTCCCAGAGATTGGGGGAAAGATGCATCAGATAGGTCGGTTCATGCATGAACTCCATAGATTGAGCACATAATTCTATGACATGATCTTGAGGATCAGAGTTTCCATCATACTTATCATATTTCGGCATTTCCACCCTCTTAGGGAATGGTGGCATATACAAATCTTTATCAAATGGAAAAGGACATAGGGCCTCCATGGAGAACTCCTTAGCTTTGTTTTCCTTTTCATTTTTGTTAAGTTTTACTTGCATGGCATGCATTTGTTTCATCATAGCTGAAATAGGAGTTTATTCCTCATGTGTAATGATATCTTCCACATTAAAGTTGGGAGGAAGTTTAGCTCCTTCATGAGCTAACTCTAGAAAGTATGTTTCTCTATCCTCTTTCAAGAAATGTTTCATCATTCTTTTGAAGTTATCATAGTTTTGATATTGAGCAATTTCAGCAGGTGTAGGTTCTCGATCCATACCATGTTGAGACTAAGCTCTTTGAGAGACATGATTTGTCCCTGCTTGAGACATGTTAGGAGTTTTAGGACTCCCTAGATTAGATTTAGGAGGGGTTTGTTGACTACCTCCGTGAGTTGATGGAGGGGGTATGTAACCAGTTTTTAATCAAAAATTGCCAAGACCGTCATCTTTGTAAAGACCAGAATTGTAGAGTTGCTCAAGAGTTGGACCCTAGATAGTGGTTATAGGTAAGGTATGAGATGTCTCCCCTAATTTCTTGTGAGAGGAAGCTCTAGTCTCCACCATTAACCTTGGGTGAAGCAAAAGAATACGATGAAGACAACTGAAGAAAGATTTGATTCAAGAAGATCAAATGACACAACCTTGTCAAGGTTTGATTGATTGAGGATAAGATTAGATGTAAATGAAGGATACTGTGCCCTGGATGTATGGGTAGATGCCCAAAAGATAGCAGACACGAGTTCACAACACTTAGCCATTTTGAAGATGGATTGAAGATTGATAGTTATGACAAGGTTTTGACACAAGATGAAAAAGACTCAAATTGATTAAATAGAAGGCTAAATCAGACTCAAGAGGCCACTTTAAGAAAATGATTGGATTCATTCTAGTTTCTGCTCTGTTCCTGACATAGTGATTTTCTTGACAGACTCTGGAAATAGGCTGTAAAAGTTGGGTCTTTGACAATTTTTCAGACTTTTCTCAAATGACTTTCTATAGGCTCATACGATAGTGGGTAGGCTATGAAATGGCAATTGAAGAGCTTGTACGACAGTTGCAAAACTCGCACGATAGTTGATAGCAGGATTTTTGTCTTTTGTTATTGACTGGCGGCAAAACTTATACGACACTATACAAGCTATCATACGACAATCTGGGGGTTCTGAAATGACAATAGCCAAAAATCATATGACTTTCTAACTTTATGAGATAACTTTTGACTCCAGAAAGGTGTTTGACATCAGATTTTGCAATTTTTAGGTTTTCAATTTCAAATTATTCACAAAATTGTCTATCCAGATTTGAAGATTGTACCAGATTGATTCATTCTTAGTAACCAGATAGATAAATAGGCACACAAAACATCAAGCAAGTGATTTCAAGTACATCTGAAAACAATGAACAGGGGACAAATCAAACCTGTGCATGAAAAAGCAAGTGATTAAATGTGCTAATCCCTAGGAGTGTTAATAGTGTATGTTCTAATTTTTTTTGCAATAACGCACATATTCCTAGAAAATGAAAATTTGGCCTCACTAGGGTTTGTAGTAATGGTCTAACTCTGCAACTTTTGTGATCTCAAGAGGGTGAACTCCAATCCAAGCGCACTAGGGTTTTGACACAGTCTAAGAAATTAATCAATCAGGAGCTACTAGGGAGATCTGACAGCCCAACAAGGGACCACACCTATGAAGATTTCCTCCACAAGGACATTTATATAGCAGCTACTGCTACCATGGCGAAAATAGCTATTACCGCTTGAGGTTCTGTCAACGTGGTTGACCCAATTAAGGGAATGTCCACTACGGTTAAACCTCTCTAAAGGTGACTCACAAAAGATACCACATGGAGACTGGTTCCAAATTCAAGGATCTAAGTTTCTAATACTACTAAAAAGGGAGTAGAGCATAGTCCTCTAGCCTTTTCACTTTTAACCAAAACAAAGTAGATAGATTAATACAACATGCTAAGACCAAGATTATCTCACAAAGATCTATGATGTCAACCACTTATGATCTATCAATCTCTCCGAAGAGAGAATGTATCAATCAGAAGCTAAAGACGCACAAATCTAGTAGAACGTGAGACACTCTCAATAACCTCCCTACCTACAAGGGTTCTCTTGTTGAGGAGAGCTTTGATGGAAACCCACTCTCTCAAGAACCACAAATAGTGTTCATAGGGCCTATTTACTATGTGTAATAGATATGCAGAAAGAAAATCTATGTTCATTTTATAGCCCAAAATGGAATCTGTGATATGAAAGTGATAAAGGTCACACAAGCTTGACACGCGAGAGTTTATTTTAGTCCAAATCAAAATGTTATTAGCTGAGAAGATTACCTGAATTCCTCACAACACGCTTAGTAGATTCTTACCTATTTTTAGCAATTCTCACACTTTTCCCAATTAGAACTAGCAAATAGCAATCAGAAACAGAAGATTTCAATTGTTAATGTTAGCTATTAGTCCAAATTTGGAAATTAAATCTGGAAAACTACCTAAAAATATGAAATGATAATTGAATCTGGAGTCAAAACTCGTATGACATTGGGTTACCTGCCAGATGACAGTCTGAAAACTCATACGACTATGGGTACCTGTTCATACAACAATCAAGATTTCAAATGACAATGTGTCCATTATGATATGAGCTTCGAAATATGAACTTGTCGTACGACAGCGAACACCTCCCGAAATGACTTTCTGACAAAATTCGTACGAAAATGTACGGACAAAAAAATAAAAATTGCAGTTTTGATAAGAAAATGACAAGAAATAGATATAAATTGATAGAATTGGAATGGAAACCCATTTCAGGGCCCCGCGGTGGGTGCCATAAATGTGTGTGTGAATTTTGTACCTAGCTGTAGACACAACACTTCAGTAAAACATTAGAGGTAAGTTAAAATGAAAATCATACAGTGAAATGGAAACTAATCTAACCAGGCGATTTACTGCCTTCTAGTAGGTGCAAGTATGATATTCTCAGATTGGACCAAGATCAGTGACCTTGACAACACCTAAACGAAGGATTTGAATGCAGAATCTAGATATGAGATGAATGCAAATTAATCTATATTTTTGGATTTTCTATGCAATAAGATGAGATAAAACTAATATGAATCTATTCTATATGAGAAACTGATATGACATGTAATTAATCTAACAATGATATACTAAATGATATGAATGCTCAAAACAATGAAAATCTCACGACAGCTTTGATTCGCAAAGATTGATTCTTTGATCACCAATTCGCCAACGTGAGGATGCAATTTGTGGATTGATCCAAAATGAAGAGCTAAGGCCTTAATTTATAGAAATCTAGGACTTTGGAGGTGCATGGAAAAAGCCATAAATCACTCTTGATAAACTCAGGTTGATTTTTGGGTTATCAAGAATTTAGAGATAGATTAACTCACAAAATCATGCAAATCAGCTTTTTAATTTAAATCAGAAGTTGAGATCAGCTTTCAACTCAAAAGAGAGTTGAGTTTATTTTTTAAAACAACTTGAATTGATTTTCTGATTTAAAGTTCAACTGCTTTCAGGATGTGCATAATTAATTATGAATTAATTTAATAAATAAAGTGATTTATCCTCAACTTAACTGATTTTAAAAATAAAACAATTGATTTATGGGTTAATCAATTATTAAATCAAACTTTTATTCAAAAGCTATATTATTAAATTTGACAATTGACATTAATTAATTAAATAAGAATTTAATCAATTAGTCATAGGGTATTTGATTTATTGTCAAAATTTAAATAATACAATTTAGGAATAAATATAATTAAATCCAATTAAATAATTAAGTGGCAGTATTAAATCTAATTAATTAAATATTCAGAATATTCAATTAATCAAACTTTAGTATAAATAGGATTTATCACCAAATAATCATTAAATTAAAGATAATTAGGATAAATAGGACTAAGGAATATTCCCCAATGCAGAATTTAGGATAATCAATTAAGATTTGATAATGTGTCGATGTGCCTTAGGTTAGGACTTTGATGTCAATTTTGTTCGATGTGTCGATATAGAAGGTTAATGAACCTATAGCCCATTTTTGGGGTATTACACTTGCTACTGCCACCCCACAACCATAAATTTCAAGATCTGTAGCTACTAAAATTTGGGCTAACCAATCCCTTAATTGTCGTCACCCTCTGCTATGTTAGTCAGTAAAAAGACCTATTATTGACCACTTTGCCCTAGCTAACAGTTCTTGTAGGTCAAATCCACAATTTTTCCACCCCACAAACAACAAGGAAGAAGCCATGCAAGAGTAGTAACTCGGTTATATGCAAGCCAGAATTTGCAACTAGCTCTAATACCACTTGATGTAGTCAAGGGAGGAGAATCCCTAAAGGATATGCCCAATCTTACAACTAGAGATTACACAACGAATATGAAAAGACAAAAATAACACTAAAGAATTAAAAGGAATTAAACTTCATATCATAAGCTTTCAAGAAGCTACCACAGATTCAAGAAACAAGCAATATGTCTTCATACATCCTGAGCTATAAGGCCTACCCGGTTGTAGCCTTACAATATGACTAAATCAACCCTTCAATTCTTCACAGATCTTCAACCTCTATTCCATATTCTCTTCATTATTCCCCCTCCCTAAACATGAAGTATGCCCCTACTCATATACAAGATTGCTAGCCACAAAATGGCTTATCTGATCTTCAATCCCAAGATAAAGAAAATATTTTACAACAAATAGGGCAGACCCCAAATCCATAAGAACAAAACCCAATAAGTATATCATGATGTGTGATTGTACAAGGAGGTTGGCCAATAACATAAGAAAATCATACAATGTGCCATGAGAAATAACAAACCATGAATCTTTGTCGCAAGTTAGATCTCACCACCTTGGTCGTTAGAAAAGGAAACCAATATACGACCGAACCCAATCATAAGATAACTTTATCTAGAAACACCGGATTGAGACATGGTCATAGATATAAGATCTTCACGATGTCAGGAAAACACCATAGAAACTGCATAAGATGATGTGCCAATTGGATCGACTGCACCTAGAAATAATATAAATTGCCCAGTTGGAATAGTAAACAAACAAACTGAAATGAAATATTTTTGGTTGAAAGATTGCCAATGACCCAAGGATGCTCTTGCATCATTATCAAAAGGATTTAACAAGCAGGGTTTTCATTTTAGTCTTCAAGAAGCTTCTACTCTAGTCTAGAAAGAGACCAAGAAATCTTTTTTTGTTTTATTATTTTTTAAGACAAGGAGGACCTACTACTAATGACAACAAAAGAGACCCATATTAGCTTTAAGGAATTTTGTATCATGGGTGGTCCTTTGAAGAAGATGGAGCTGGGAGACTATAGGGAGCTAATGCAAAATGGTGAACTTTGGGAGGAATTTAAATGGGTTAGGCTAATTAATTATATTTAAGCGATGAAGGGTTTTAACCGTTCCTTGTTGATAAAGTTTGTTAACTCCTATCATAAAGGGAATTTGGCCATTGGGAGTGTTAAATTTGGCATGATGTTGGAGCTAATTGTCAAGACTATGGGGATTGAATGTTATTGAGACAAGGTTGAGACAAAGAGCACTGGAGATTATAAGAAATATTTGAAGAAATTATTTGAGAAGGGAGAGAAACTTATGATTGTGTCAACTGGTAATGGGTATGATCAGTCCTCCCTTCCTCCCCTGTATGCTTTCATTTTCCTATATGTGATGAAATAATTTATGCTTGAGGGTCGGTTTACCACAATTCATGGGTATCATTTTCCCATTTTGAGTCACATTAGGCATGGTGAAAAAATTAATGTTCCTTATTTTCTATTTTTGTTTACACATATAACCCAAATCACAAAATAGGAACATAATGGAAGATAAAACTATTTATTATAATTATATTTAATAGATCAAAATTAATTAACATTTAATGTTGCTACCATAGAAATAAAATTATGGCAATTACAATATAATAGACTCATGGTCATATCATCACAATAATTAACTAAAAATATGAAATACTTATATAATAATCAAATTATAGAAAATATTTATCCTAAATAGATTGTATAATATTACAATATTTTGCTATGCAAAATGTGGAAAATATAATCAATTTGGCCACCACTAAAGATCAAATGTGACCTAGATACATGAGAACATTTTTTTATTTCAAGGGATATGATCCTTCAATGAGGGATCTATGTGGTATTCATCCTTCAACCTTCATATATTCATATTCTCAAATTCATATGCTTAAACAATGAATGTTTGAATGGTTATTTTTAGTTAGGTTTTGTGTTGGCTTTTTCAAAGATGATCTCTTGAGCCCATGTCAACAATCTTAAACTTCTGTGAAGAGTGTCAATTGTGTAATAGTCTCTATATTGGGCATGGTACATGAAAATAGCTTCTCTTATCATGTATGAGTATTATATACCACCTCACATCAAGGGCCAAAAAAAGTACACGATGTAAACATGGGCTTAGAAGAAGTTGAGGAAGGTCCCATATGAGTTGCAATTATATAAAGCAATTGAAATTTGAGGAACATTATACTACGTAAAATGAGAGATATCAAATAGTCTCTCAAATTCATTATGTCAAAGTTAGATTGCTTTCGCAACTCGTTAGAGATGTATGACATCATCCATTAAGGTTTTGATGGCCTTGCATTCAATGAGACTTCATCCTTGGTGAGCTCATAAGACCATTTGACTTTACCAACATATAGATGCTTCTTTGAAAGGTAATTTTGAATTGATAACCATCACTAAATAATTGCTTGATCACAAGGTCAATTGTGATAATAAGAACCTATCTCTACACTCAATAAAATACTTATGCTCATACATTTTTTATTGACAAAAATTGAATATATCTATTTTTATATTTAGAAAAATCTTAAATGAAATATATTTAATAAATAAAAAATATTAAATTACATTTGTTATATAAAGACACGAACAACAAAAAACATGACTAAATAAATATAACTAAGTATTGTATTTTATAATCTTGAAGAAATTCACAAAAACTTGACATGACATTTAATAATCTAAACCTGAATTTAATATAATCTGTTATAATTATAAAAAAAATGAATTATTGGAAAATTCCAAAGACGGGAAGTTAGAGGAACTTAGGGTGCCCTTTACCAACATTACTTATTAAGCAAACGACACCCGAACAATCTGCTATATGCAATATAAAAATCTGTTCCACGTGGATATATTAAATTCCAGCAATGTACCATTATGTGTTCAAATCACTTATTTTGCTTTGATCCTCGATCTAACCCACCATCGATTATTTTATCCTCTCTCTTTGTCACTTATGTGTATATATTATACTTATGAGTATATATTATGAATGTTCCATTAAAAACGTGGAATTTGTCATTTATATATTTAAAAAATGAGTCGCCATAATTGAAAGCATTAATACAACCTATGGTCGGTTAACTAATAAACCAAAATTCAGATTAAAAAATTCAACATATTTATTTTAAAAACAAAAATCTAATAAAATATTGGTTACATATGAATACATTTTATAAATAAATTATCGTTGACAAGATTAAAGATTAAAGTTTAAATCTTAAAGAGAACAAGATTTCTAGGAGAATCTTCATATTCTAATTACCGATTCAGTTTATAAAAGTTAACTAAAATATAATTGATGGGTTAATAATTGTTCATTGATATATCTAATCGTCATAAAGAAAATTAGTAATTAAATCAATTACTCAACTTTATTGGAACTTAAAGTGGAACTAAAAGTACAAGATTTTATTCGGATATTTGTACACAAACATTAGATCAATTGTACAAATAACCACTTTTAGACTCTTTTAGAGGATTTTGTCTTCCTTTAGCCAATTTAGACTCATCCATACTTTGAGAGAGGGGAACTCTCTTGTGGATTTTATGGCGAATTGGGGCCTCAATGCTCAAGATTGGGATCATGTTACCTTTGATGTTATCCCTCAAAGGTTAAAGGAAATTCTTACTAATGATAGAAAAAAGTGTTAGTTTGCTAATCCATTTGTCGTGGAATATGGGGATCTGTGTTATCAGTCTGACTATGCAGGATCAGTTTCCTTTTAATATCAAAAAGGAGAAACAAAGTATGAGAGAGAAGTGTGTTTGTCACTTAATTTTTATGAAAAAACCAAAGTGTTTAAAAGTCTCTATGGCAACGGCTATGTTCAAAATAACTATATGGAAAGGGCGAGAAAGAGATTGCTTTGATTTTAAAGATCAAATGTCATCAAATAAATATTGATGAGGTGGATATTAAAAATAAAATATGTATTGGTAGAAATTTGCATGATAAAAATAAGATGGTGGATGTTGAGGTGGACATCCCTAATTTGGGTCCCAATTGGTTTGGCATTTGGTTTAGTGTGAGATGGATTAATAATGATTGTATGAGGTGATATGATTTTCGCATAAATTATGAGGATTCCTCTTTTATTGATAAGGATTGTGGCAGGAATAATCACATGGCTTACATTCCCCTTACTCATGGAAATTGTCACTTCAATTCTCTAAAAGATTATGTTATAAGAAGTCTGAAAATTAACTTCATTATTAATTGTCATTATTTGATGCAGTTGTATAGGATAAAATATGGATGAGGTCCTAGGACAATGATTTGCACATAAAAGAGACCCCAAAACCAATATTTTATACTTACATGGAATTGTATTGATATGGAAAGTAAATGTAAATGAATAATATTGAAATTAGGAAATAAAAGTACTTACCTCTGAAAATGAATCGGCTGAAAACCCTGTCAATCAGTCTTAGAAACTATCAATTTTTGCATTCTAAAATTGAAACTGCGAGATCTACAAAACCCAAAAAAAAAATTCTGAGATCAAGTCATCTCTGCCCTAGGTTAGGGATGAGGTCATCTATGTCCTAGGTCAGTGTCTAGGTAGTCTCCAACCTAGGTTGGAGTCTAGGTCGTCATTGACTCAACTGCTCTGACGGAAAATCTGTTCGCGGATCCTGAGAGTTTGGTGAAAAGGGTATCCAGATCTACACTTCAATTCGTTGTCATGTACCTATACCTGCAAGAAAAATGATTTTGTTTGTTGGGGGAAGGGGTTTGCCTTAGTCAAACCCCGGTTTGGAATCAACCTTAATAATGAAATTGAAATGGAGAATGCTAGCAAGTAGTAGAAGTAGATCTAACAATGAAGCTATGAAATTCAATAGACATGTAATTGTATTTGAAATGTAAATAAGTATGTTGATATGAAAGCTTGAACATGACATTAACAAATGTAAATCAAAACCTCCATGATTGCATGCTTGGAATCCACCTTGATAGAATAATAAATGGATCTTGAAGATGAACAAAGGATCTTGAAGGAAGATCACACCATCATGATGGCTAGATCTAGGGTTTTGAATGACGAATCTTGAATGCTTGAACCAAATCCCTTCAAAAGCTTGAATACTTGAATCCTTGATCTTCAATGGAGAACTTGAATGGAGAAGAGGACTTGATTTCTTGAATCCTTTCTTGATCTTTCTTGAGAGAGAACTTGATGGCTTGTGAATATCTCCTTGAGAGCTCTTGATCATGAAAAGTGGATGTGAAAATGAGAGAGGAAGGCTTCCTTTTATAGTGATCTAGGGCACAATCCTCTAGAGGGGCCACCTTGGGGAATTAAATTCCAATTAGGCCTTAACCCTTTAGAAATGGACCTAGATTAAATGCAATTAAGAGTTTACCATTTTGGACACCAAAACAATCGATCTGGAAGTGGGAAAATAAATCTTTCTGAAACCCGACATCTGGAAATCATGGAAACTTGAAATTTGGAGTTGGAGTCAGAGATGAGGTAGTCTCCACCGTAGGTCAGAGATGAGGTAGTCTTTGACCAAAAAATGTCACCCTTGACCCAAAAGTCCAAAATCTCAGAATTTCGGTCTAGAATGCTAGGAAAATGCAGCCGAAAAGTGGAAAAGGGGAAAAATCAGGGGAAAAATGCCAGATCCAAGAAAAGACCAATTTGAGGTGCTTGACATGATCCCAAATCACTTACTCAGAGGGCTAAATGCTCTTAACATGGAAGTGCTTCCATTTTAAGATGATACATTAAGCCCCCACTTTAGCAAGAGTATGGATTCGATGCAAACTCTTGATAAAGGAGAAGAAAGAAGAGATCCAATTGGATTCACAATGAGATAAAATAACACTTAGCTAAGGACACAAGCCCCTAGGCTAAGGATTCTAACTCAACATACATGCAGGAGGGTGCAAAAAAGAGAAAACCAAAAGAATAGGGGTTAGTACTAAACAACCCAAATCAATTAACATAAGAAACCTCGCTAAGAAATATTTCTATACTAATATCATATTTGGAAAGCTATCATAAGAGCATAAATGATTACATAAGAAAGACAAGAGAAACACTATAAATAACATAGCTTCATGATCTAGTCTTACTAGCATGAAAGCGAAAAGAGAGAAAGGAGAAAGTGATTACCTCACCCAGTAAGATGCCCACCTTACCGTCAATCACCCTGGAGGGAGAGCCCAACAGGTTCACCCATAAAATGTGCTTTGTAATTGTAGTGTATCTTCTAACGGCTTCTGGAATACCCATAGATCCACCTTCTTGTATCACTATGAATATGAAATGCATGCCTCCTCAGGATTTAGCAACTTATGTGTGTTACCTTCGGAAGATTTAGTATATTAGAAATGCATGTCTTTTCAAGATTTAGCAACTTATGTGCGTTACCATCCAAGATTTAGCATATTTGAAAATTAAAAAATGCGTGTCTCTTCAGGATTTAGCAACTTATGTGCATTACCTTCCAAAATTTAGCATGCTACAAAACAAATGGTTAGAAAAAAAATGTATAATATAAAACGAGGGAGGCCGTATATATGCCCCCCTCCTTAATATGTCAAAAACATACTATTTTGACATGTTAAGGAAAGAAAAAAACAAGGATAAAGCCCTCTTCAACATCAAGACAATATCTACAGACAACACCCAGTCCAAGCCAAGAAGGTCGCAACTCCTATGAGGTCATGGAAGGGACGAATGTAAAGAGATATCATGCAAGAAGTGAAAAAGTAACCCTTCTGAGGGATAGCACACTATTCAGTTTCCAAGGTGAGAGATATATCAACTGTGGAAACCCAATGTCAAACAACGAAAGAGGTTTTGATTAAGGACAAAGATCCTCAATGCAAACCAAAATTTTCATGTATGATTGGATATCACATAATACATAGATACTGCTTAACCAAGGAAAGAGGTGAATCTTGGAAAGACAGAAAAGAAGGAGATGACATCCTTGCCCCCCAAGTGTAGGAACAAGGATGGAAGGGGACCTATTATATCACTCACAACACTATGCAAGACAACGAGTCCCCAAGAATTAGGCTAACATTGTTTACATAATGTGGAGCTCCATAATAGGAACATAAATGTTATTTAGAGAAAACAAGATTGAAATAAAACTCATTGCCACATGATATATAAATAACCTTACTATCAATGAGCTGCCTAATCTTATAATGTAAAACTTGACATTCATTAGTAGAGTGATCATGTAATCTATGATATAAACAAAAAGGAAGAGTCTTCAAGTGTGGACTACGTTTCTTTTTGTGTTTTGGTCTAGTAATTATCTTAGCACGAAGGAGTTTAGGAAAAAGATCTTCTTGGTCAAATTCCTTCTTAGTTTCATCATGTTTTGAAGTGTTATTTGAGATGTTGTTAACATTGATTTGTTGTTGAGGTTTAAATCCCAATCCATAAGAATGCTCATGCCCCCCAGTCTGTAAGGGCATTTGAATTCCCTGTTTATGCTTACCACATGCTTGACCATTAAATTCTTGTTTAACTAGAAAATGATAACTAGGACCATAACAATAAGCCATATTAGAAGGAGTCAATGGAACTTTAGCAGTCACAATATCATCCTTAGTGGATTTGATAGATTCATTGTGGGTAGAAGTAGCAACAAAGTTGTTACGAAGGGCTTTAGAAGTAGAAGTAAAAATGTGTTGTTCAAATTCTTTTTGTCGCTTCATAAAATCAAGACCAGAAACTTTATACTCTCCAATAAAGGTAGGACTAAAATCCAAGGTTCCCCAATCATCACCAGAAAGAGCATTAGAGGAAGAAGGATTACTATTAGGAGTAGGAGTAGTGTGGGTTTGAATATTTAGACAAGCATTAGGCACATCATCCGCATGAAGCGAATACATCTTGTTATTATGTATAAACTTGACTTTAAGATGAAGGGTGGAAGGAATGGCATGCATCTCATGCAACCAAGGTGATGCAAGGGCATCATAGGATTCAATGAATTTCAAAGATCCAGACTCTACATGCATTATAGATGGTTATTTTTAATAATTTAATGGTTGGGTCTTAGTTTAAATAGTTCTTTTATTAATGTAGTTCGTCGGTAGAATTAAGTGTTTTTATAATAAATGTTATGTGTTATCATGAAGTTGACAACTCCATGATTATTTTCTAGTTTGTTTAATTGTGATTAGAACTTAATCTAATCGGTGATGATAACCGTTAGAGGAATTAGAATGAGTCGGTGAAGTTAGGAAGTAGTTATGTGAGTTAGTTATCGGGTGGTCTTCTTTTTGAAGATCTTTATATATGTAATGAAAATTCCGATAAGGGAGCAATATAGATATTATTGAGAATAGACGAGAGAGAACAACAATGTAATCGAGAATGGAATAATACAAGGAAGAATAAAGTTCTTTGAAATGATCTTTCGATTCTTCCTTGTCTCACTTGTAATTTCTTTGCTTTAAATGTCTTGAATGTTTACGCCAACTATACTATAACCGAAATCTATGTTATTTACAGTTGATTCGAAGATCCATGTAAATGTGGTGTAAGTAGTTTTGAAAGATCTCTATTTGAAATGTTATTGTTAATGCAGTTGGTTTCGAAGATCAATATTAATGTTTAGATGACAATCTGGTTTTGATAGTTCGTTGTTTTATTTGGAGTTTGATAAGTTTCTTGATATTGTTTTTATGAAAAGAGTTAATAGGTTATTGAATTCAATTTTAATCTTTATTGGCAAACAATATTCAAATAGCCTAGCTCAATTCATGTATCAGGTTTCTATCTTTGAGTTGAATGTTATGATTCAACCTTGTTAATACTTAGATTCCATGATAGTGCTCGGTTTTCCAAGAAATCGTATATGCATTTTGTATTGGTAATGGCCTAAGTTCAAGAGGTTACTAAGACTATCCAAACTGTTAATGCCGTGTGGAACTGAGAGTTAAGGCATTCAACTTTTATGTTTTATTCTTAACCTATATTGCTTACAGTCCACGGTGGACAGTTTGTTTGACAGAGACACCGAGTAATTGACTCTTGAATGTGCTTAAGTTTGAATGTTCACATGAATCGGTTCTTGTTTATAGGATTTAATAATGGAATGAAAATCGGTCTTGTGACAGAGGAGTGATTCAAAAACTGTGGGTTCAATCTTGACTGCATTAAAATCAGAACAGTTTTTAAAGAACTATTACACCAGTTCATACTGGTGTCGATTCTTGGAAGAATAGTCTACTCTCGGCATTTGGTGGTTTGAAAAGGAGACTAACATATACATGCATGTTTCCCCGTAGTCATTTCCATTGAGACCCAAAAGGATACATTTGCAAAGTTGTTTGGCACAACCGATTGTTATTAAATGTCACCCCCGAAGTGATATTGCATATTGACAACTCGACTTCTCAAGTGAAGAAGAGGTGGCAAGCATGCTACCACATGTATGTTCATGTTGTGACAAACCAGCATGATGGGGAAGCTGTAAGACTTACAATAGTCATCAAATAGTGGTGAGATGAATCACAGATTTAGTACAAAATATAATATATAGTTCATGTGGTTTTATTTAGTTGACATTGTTATGTGTAAAGCTCTCAGATCAATGTTCATAGATGAAATAGTATAACATGCAAATTTAAGGGGAACCTTATTATGAAGCTTGTAGTTATTGTTGAGAATAGTATATTTGTAGAAGTAACCGTTCAAAACATAATGGAGTTGTATTGAGTTGAGAAGTTTGATAAAGGGGTTTGAAGGATTTGAGTCTTTATTCAATATGAAACAATTATAGAAAAGACATTCTAAGAAGCCATTGCAGACTTCTCTGCATCAAGTGGTATCAAAGTAGGAAGCTCTTGAGCATGTGATAGTTAGAAATCACACCATAACCTAACAGAGATGAAATATATTTCTCAGTCATGTTTTTGTAGATAAATTTTCAAATTTTTCTTTGATTTTTAAGTATTCTTGCAACGAGTTTGTGCAGATGAATTGCTAGAATTTCTTGGTGTTGTGTACCCATTTGTGAGTAATTTTGGGGGAAACCAAATCCAACTTGGTCAATTGGTTTTGAGTCCTTCACGAGCATTCAAAAGTGCTGGATCGGTAACAAGTTATATTAATGGCAGATAAGGAAGAAATGTCATAGTTATTATTCAAATTGGATACCTGAATTGCCTATGAGGAAGCGGAAGAGAAAAAGAAAAAGAAAGAGGAAAGGGAAAAGAGAAAAGATGAAGAAAGAAGAAAGAAGATTGAAGAAGACTTAATGGCATATGAAATGAAGTTAGATATGATGGACAAATGAGATCAAGTGATACTTGAGCTGATTGAAGCCCAGATAGCATATGAAGAAGCATATATGAAGGTGAAGAGTTGTCCATTGGTAGGACAAGAGGAGACAACTGATGCTAGTGAAGAGCAAAAGGTTGTACATGAACCTTGTGTTGAGAAGGTTATGTTTGAAGAAAAAGAAGCAATTGTTGATTTGGGCAGTGAGATTCTGATTAATGGAGAGCTTGATATGGTTCACATAATGCATGATATGATCTCACATGAAGAAGAGTCCTTAGTGTTGCATAGCATGGAGGATGACATGAAAATTATTCACAATGCGGGAGTTTTTTCAGTGGGTAGACATGAAGATGAAGAAATTTGCTTGGAGGATCAATTCAGTGCTCATCTTGATGGAGATGAACTATTGGTTTTTTCTGACATATTTTATACAGGTAATGAAGAAACATATTTGGGGAATCTTATTGCTAATGGATGCATGCACTTGGAAGATTTGGTTTTGAGAAATATTTTTCACCTAGGAGAATACATGTACCAGATGTTGGCGACTATGCTTATTTTTTAAGGAGTTCACTGGATGATGCACTAGAACTGGAAGTCTTGAAAGAAAGCTAATTCAAAGGGACTTGAATTATTTTGTCCTAGGGAGCATGATGCAAGGGCATCATAGGATTCAATGAATTTCAAAGATCCAGACTCTACATGCATTATAGATGGTTATTGTTAATAATGTAATGGTTGGGTCTTAGTTTAAATAGTTCTTTTATTAATGTAGTCCATCATAGAATTAAGTGTTTTTATAATAAATGTTATGTGTTATTGTGAAGTTGACAACTCCATGATTCTTTTCTATTTTGTTTAATTGTGATTAGAACTTAATCTAATCGGTGATGATAACCGTTAGAGGAATTAGAATGAGTCGGTGAAGTTAGGAAGTAGTTATGTGAGTTAGTTATCGGGTGGTCTTCTTTTTGAAGATCTTTATATATGTAATGAAAAACTCGATAAGGGAGCAATATAGAGATTATTGAGAATAGACGAGAGAGAACAACAATGTAATCGAGAATGGAATAATACAAGAAAGAAATAAGTTCTCTGAAATGATCTTTTGGTTCTTCCCTATCTCACTTGTAATTTCTCTGCTTTAAATGTCTTGAATGTTTACGCCAACTTTACTATAACTGAAATCTATGTTATTTACAGTTGATTCAAAGATCTATGTAAATGTGGTGTAAGCAGTTTTGAAAGATCTCTATTTGAAATGTTATTGTTAATGCAGCTGGTTTCAAAGATCAATATTAATGTTTAGATGACAATCTGGTTTTGATAGTTCATTGTTTTATTTGGAGTTTGATAAGTTTCTTGATATTGGTTTTATGAAAAGAGTTAATAGGTTATTGAATTTAGTTTTATTCTTTATTGGCAAACAATATTCAAATAGCCTGGCTCGATTCACATATCGGGTTTCTCTTTTTGAGTTGAATGTTATGATTCAACCTTGTTAATACTCGGGTTCCATGACAATGCTCGATTTTCCAAGAAATCGTATATGCATTTTGTATTGGTAATGGCCTAAGTTCGAGAGGTTACTAAGACTATCCAAACTGTTAATGCCATGTGGAATTGAGAGTTAAGGCATTCAACTTTTATGTTTTATTCTTAACCTATATTGCTTGCAGTCCGCGGTGGATAGTTTGTCTGACAGAGACACCGAGTAATTGACTCTTGAATGTGCTTAAGTTTGAATGTTCACATGAATCGGTTCTTGTTTATAGGATTTAATAATGGAATGAAAATTGGTCTTGTGACAGAGGAGTGATTCAAAAACCATGGGTTCAATCTTGACTGCATTAAAATCAGTATAATTTTTAAAGAACCATTACACCAGTTCATACTGGTGTCGATTCTTGGAAGAATAATCTACTCTCGGCATTTGGTGGTTTGAAAAGGAGACTAACATATACATGCATGTTTCCCCGTAGTCATTTCCATTGAGACATGAAAGGATACATTTGCAAAGTTGTTTGGCACAGCTTATTGTTATTAAATGTCACCCCCGAAGTGATATTGCATATTGACAACTCGGCTTCTCAAGTGAAGAAGAGGTGGCAGGCATGCTACCACATGTATGTTCACACTGTGACAGACCAGCATGATGGGGAAGCCGTAAGACTTATAATAGTCATCAAATAGTGGTGAGATGAATCACAGATTTAGTACGAAATATAATAAATAGTTGATGTGGTTTTATTTAGTTGACATTGTTATGTGTAAAGCTCTCGGATCAATGTTCATAGAGGAAATAGTATAACATGTAGATTTAAGGGGAACCTTATTATGAAGCTTGTAGTTATTATTGAGAATAGTATATTTGCAGAAGTAACCGTTCGAAACATAATGGAGTTGTATTGAGTTGAGAAGTTTGATAAAGGGGTTTGAAGGATTTGAGTCTTTATTCAATATGAAACAATTATAGAAAAGATGTTCTAAGATCCAGAATCTATGAATTTCAAAGATTCATAGAGTTTGGATCTTAGACATGCTGAATTCATAGGTCCAGGCATAACATGAATAGGTTTATTCAAGATAACCGGTCCTACTTTGATAGGTAAGGTAATGATGCCTAAAGTGTTCTTAGCAATGTTATCAAAGCCACATATAGGAACATTGTCAAGTTGAATAGTTGAAAGATCGACATTAATTGCTTTGAGCATGTCCATGCTACAAATATTAAGCCCAGATCCATTATCATTCAAGGTCCTATGAATGATACTCTTATTGATAGAAACAACAACCATAAGAGCATCATATTGATTCTGAACTTCTTTAGAAGGTAAATCTTTTTGAGTAAATACAATGTGAGGAGGACCCAGGGTAGCATGCATGCATTGTAAGAAGTTATTGATGTTATCTTGATTAGGAGGTGGAGTAGGAAGAGTTGCTAGAGCTTTTTGCAAGGCTTCATAGTAGGTAGGTGAAGTTTGAAGAAGCTCCCATAAAGAAATCTTGGTAGGGGTATTTTGTAATTGGTTTATCAAATCATACTCCTTGCTAGGAAGACAAGGTGGGGGAGGAAGAATGGGTTGAGAAGGTGGCAAAGAAGTAGAAACCACCGGATTAGGTTGAAGATTATTCCTTGTATGATATGTGTGAGCTATTGAATCTTGATTATTGAAAGACTCCATAGGTTTACCTTTGATAGTAATGCGAGGACAACCTTTGACCATCAACAAGGGTTTCAGAAAAATCATGTTAGTTGTCTCAACACTACAAATAGATTCACAAGAAGGAAGCAAAGAAGACATCCTAGGAGGAGATGAAGTAAGATCTTGATTCTCCATAAAATGATCACTAAGAGGGAGAACATTAAGGGAATTTAGTTCATTCTCCACTAATGCCTCATAACTAGAAGGAATCTCAAATGGAGGTAAAGCATCTATAATGTCATCTTCTTTCACTAAAATGTTTGCATAAGGGGAGTGTGTATTAGAAAAAGAGTTATCATCATGTATCAATAGGTCATCCATTAATAAATCACCCTCTTGTATCAAATCATCTTCATGAGGAGGGGATAAATCAATGTCTTTATCCAAGGGTTCATTCAAAAAAGTAGAATCATTCATAATGGTTTCATGAGGAAGAGAGTAATCAACATCCAAATCCAAAGGTTCATCCCAAATAGGAGGATTATCATCCCTATCCATTAAGCACTTGAAACATATTTGAAAGAACTTGTGCAACATGATAATGAATAAAGAAATGCATAGAAAATAGAGCTAGATATGTCCAAATGCATTCAAATGAAATTTATAAGCATGAAAAGGAAATCAAACACAAAGGGGCATCTAATTCCACAAAATAGGGGGTAAGTTCATCGGGTTCACCAAAATGTATAAGGATAAAATATGGATGAGGTCCTAGGACAATGATTTGCACATAAAAGAGACCCCAAAACTAATATTTTATACTTACATGGAATTGTATTGATATGGAAAGTAAATGTAGATGACTAATATTGAAATTAAGAAATAAAAGTACTTACCTCTAAAAAAGAATCAGCTGAAAACCCTGACAAATAGTCTCAGCAATTGTCGATTACTAAGATCTTCAACCGAAACTGCAAGATCTACAAAACCCAGAAATATTTTTTTGAGATCAGGTCGTCTTTGCCCTAGGTTAGGGACAAGGTTGTCTCTTCCCTAGGTTAGTGTCTAGGTAGTCTCCAACCTAGGTCAGAGTCTAAGTTGTCACTGAGACAACTGCTCCAATGGAAAATCTGTTCGCGGATCCTAAAAGTTTGATGAAAAGGGTATCCAGATCTACACTTCAATTCGCTATCATGTACCTATACCTGCAAGAAAAATGGTTTTGTTTGTTGGGGGAAGGGGTTTGCCTTAGTCAAACCTCGGTTTGGAATCAACCTTAATAATGAAATTGAAATGGAGAATGCTAGCAAGTAGTAGAAGTAGATCTAACAATGAAGCTATGAAATTCAATAGATATGTAATTGTATTTGAAATGTAAACAATTATGTTGATATGAAAGCTTGAACATAAAATTAACAAATGTAAATCAAAACCTCCATGATTTCATGCTTGGAATCCACCTTGATAGAATAAGAAATGGATCTTGAAGATGAACAAAGGATCTTGAAGGAAGATCACACCATCATGATGGCTAGATCTAGGCTTTTGAATGACGAATCTTGAATGCTTGAACCAAATCCCTTCAAAGGCTTGAATGCTTGAAACCTTGATCTTCAATGGAGAACTTGAATGGAGAAGAGGACTTGATTGCTTGAATCCTTTCTTGATCTTTCTTGAGAGAGAACTTGATGGCTTGTGAATATCTCCTTGAGAGCTCTTGATCATGAAAAGTGGATGTGAAAATGAGAGAGGAAGGTTTCCTTTTATAGTGATCTAGGGCACAGTCATCTAGAGGGGCCACCTAGGGGAATTAAATTCCAATTAGGCCTTAACCTTTTAGAAATGGACCTAGATTAAATGCAATTAAGAGTTTACCATTTCAGAGACCAAAACAGCTGACCCGGAAGTGGGAAAATAAATCTTTCTGAAAATCATGGAAACTTGAAATTGGAGTCGGGTCAAAGATGAGGTAGTCTCCACCCTAGGTCAGAGATGAGGTAGTCTTTGACCCAAAAATGTCACCCTTGGCCCAAAAGTCCATAATCTCAGAATTTCAATCCAGAATGCTAGGAAAATGTAGCCAAAAAGTGGAAAAGGGGAAAAATGTCAGATCCAAGAAATTACCAATTCAAGGTGCTTGACATGATCCCAAATCACTTACTCAGAGGGCTAAAGGCTCTTAACATGGAAGTGCTTCGATTTTAAAATGATACAATAGTCAATAGTGGAGAATCCCCAAAGGAGATGTCCAACCTTGTAGCTAGAGATTACACAATGGAAATGATAAGACAGGACAACAATAACACCAAAAAATTACACGGAATCAAACTTCATATCATAAGCTTGCAAGAAGCTACCTCAAATTCAAGCAACAAGCAATATGCCATCACACATGCTGGGCTATAAGGCCTACCTAGTCGTAGCCTTACAATATGACTAAATCAACCCTTTTATCCTTCATATATATTTTACCTCTATTCCATCTTCTCTTCACTATGCCCCCTCCCTAAACAAGAACTAGGACCCTACTCATATAAAAGATCACCTGCCACAAGTCATCTTATCTGATCATCATTCCCAAGATAAATAAAAAGTTTTATGAAAAATAGCCAAGGACCCAAATCCATAAGATTAAACCCCAATAAGTATATCATGATGTGAAATTGTACAAGGAGGTCAAAAAAGAACATAAGAACATAAAAAAATGTACCATGAGAAACTGCAAATTATGAATTTTCATCACAAGTTGGATCTCACCACCCTAGTTGTTAGAACATGAAACCAATATAAGACCAGACCCAATCATAAGATAACTTTATCTAGAAACATTAGGTGGAGACGCAGACATAGAAATAAGATCTTCATGATGTCAAGAACACATCATAGAAACCAGATAAGATGATGTGCCAACTAGATCGACTGCACATAGAAAAAACATAAACTACCCAACTGGAATAATAAATAGACAAATTGAAAGGAAATATTTTTGGGTGATGCAAGATTTCCATCAACCCAAGGATGCTGCTGCATTAGATACTCCAGGTGAATAAAAGATGTTCCATAAAGGATTTTATGAACATCTTGAGGGATTCAGGACATAAATCCCATGCTCATTTTTAACCCACAAATATTCTTTGTATACAACCTTCTTAATCTATAAATGGCTATACCTACTATCCAAATCTTGTAATCCATTACTATACCTTCCTTCATATGATTCAGATCTTTTACTATTTTCACAATCTCTATTATTCACCTTACACTTATGCTTTGATTGCTCCTACAATGAACACCAACTTTCTTCTTCCCTTTTGCAGTTCAACTCCACTTCTAACATCATATAACATCCCAGTTCACCATACAAGATCTTGTCGCTCAACTAAATTCAACTCCTCGATAACATTTTGTAGTATTTGGCAATCTCTAGCCTTGTTCCCCACCGATTTAATTTCATTCATCAATTGTCCAATCAAATGTGAAACCTCAATAACCTTTTCATCCATCTGCTGCAAATCCAACACCTTCTGATGGATAGTAGTATGATCTCCTAAGGTGTAAGTCCTCATCACAATCAACTTCCTATCTTTCCTTCCTTCTTCAAAGGAATTAAAGTAAACCTTTTCCCCTCCTTCATGATAGACACCACATTTCTTAAAATATCATGAACAACTCTAAAATCATACTACCAAGGTCTTCCCAACAAGACATGGAAAGCACCCATAGCCACCACATCACACAACACCTCATCCCAGTATGGACCAATAATGAAGTTAACCCAACATTGCTCTTTCACCTCCACCATGTTGTCATCTTGAAACCAACTTAGCCCATAGGAACAACAGTGTGTAAGTATCCTCTAATACAAGGCTTTCTGTACTACTACTGATACAGAGTGATCACAACAAGAAGTGAAAGTTGGCCTTTACACAAGAAACACACAAAATCTTGGATCAAGACTAAACAAAGGAAACTTTAGAACCTTTTATACCACTTTCTTAGATCCTAAATGACTGGGTTTGACAAACCTACCCACACCAAGATACTGGCTTAGACTACTTCTCGGTAGACTACAACAGTGCTCTTTAGTTTACACTCCTAACTTTACTTGTGGAACCCAGACCATTGGGAATGTGTTTTTTATTCTTTTAACATCATTCTTTTGACCTTAAACAATTGTTGGACTTTCCCTTTCTACACCTTCAAACTGTCACATTAGCACTCTAATCTAGTTGATCAGACCAAAGTAGGGCTGGATGGAATAGTTTAAATATGGTGTTAGAATGAATGTAGTTACCTCAGGTCTTCAATAGACTGAGTACACTACGAATCCTTCAATGTCTTGACCCCTTTTCACCCTCCGCCTGCTACAGTACGCATTCTATCTCATCGCTGGCTAAATACATGTTAATATTTAGCCTAGGGCATCAACCTTGAAGTAATGTAATAACTTCCAAAATTTGAGCATTTGGATTGTTAAGATATATAGCCTTGGCTTGCTTCTTTCCCAGTGGCATTGGATTCCAATGGAGAAATCGCAAGTCAAGGCCAAAACTCCATGACAGAGCCAACATAAGAGTTTCCAAAGCCAGTCTGTCAAAGAAACTTGTAACTCGCATAAACCAACAAAAAATTAAACAAAAATGATTTCAAATGGAACTGAATTCATACCCTAATCATGCTGAGTTACCCAATCTAACTATCCAATTCTTGCCAGGTCGTGCAGAACAGAAATTGTGAGCAAATTAAAGGTTTTTTTTTTAATTCAAAAAGTGCTTCCAAGGATTTTTTGTACCAATCCCGTGATTGGAAAAGGTTTAAACAACTTCAAAAAGTCTTCCTAACTGACCCAACCGATCCAAAACTAGTTGGGACCGTTGGGAAGAAAAAGACAACAATCGAGCAAAGAAATCTTGAATTGACAAAAGGATAACATTTTACAATGTTGTGACATTGCCTAACAATGTTACATTTGAAGCATCCCAAAGGATGGGATTAAAACACTTGCTAAAGACCAAACGTAATCAAAGTTGACCGAAAAACCATTCTTAAAACATAAGGAACATTATGGCCAAAAAACCTAAGACACAAAGCAACGGTCCAATGGACTAAGATATCCTTGGTTCATGAATACACCATAGAATTCTTGTCCACACAAGATGGACCAAAACCAAAAATAGTGTCTAAACTCACCCCTTATTACATTAGGAAAAGAAACAAGAAAATGGAAAGAGGAGGCGGAGGTGCCCTGCACCATGCTCGTCAAGATAAAGAAACTCAAGTCTCTTGAGTTGGAAAAGTGATACAGGAAAACCAGTCTTCTCAATAGCCTTAGGGGTAAGTCATGTAGCATCCTCTACTGGCCTATGCTTCCATTGAACCAAATACTCATAATAGGTGTGCCTCCTAGTCTTCTTTGCAAATCTACTCTCCAAAATACCTTCAATTTCCAAAGGAGTGGACTTGGGAAGATCCTTAAACTATTCCTCCTATGTAGAATCAGTACCATCTGCAATCACAACATCATCAATAGGACCCTTATAGAGATACAGGTCAATAACATTAAATATGGGAGACAAATGAATATCTGCAGGAAGATCAATATGATAAGCATTGGGACCACATTATTTCAGAATTTTAAAAGGCCCAATCTTCTTAGCCATCAGCTTGGTGTAGTGTCCCTTAGGTAGCCTCTCCTTTTTCAAATGCACCATTACCAAATCACCAAAATTGAAAGACATGTCTTTCCTCCTCTTGTCTGCATGTGTTTTATACTTGGCATTGGTGGGTTGAAGTTTTTGTTTGACCTGATCTTGGATATCCTTCATGACAGTGACAAAGTCATCAGCCAAGGCACTAGGCTTCTCTAAGCCACTAACTTCCCTCAACTCCAAGATGCCTCTAGGATGAACACCATACACAATTTGAAATGGAGTCTTCCCTGTACTTCAGTTGACTGAATCATTGTATGAGAACTCTACCTGGGCTAGAATAGAATCCCAACTTGATCCATGTTCTTGATTCAAGCATCTCAAGAGATTACCAAGAGATCTATTGATGACCTCAGTCTGCCCATCAGATTGAGGGTGATAGGCTGATGAGAGACACACATTAGTGCCTAGTTTCTTCCACAAGGTCATCCAAAAGTGACCTAAGAACTATGGGTCTCTGTCTGATATGATGGATAGGGGTAGACCATGCAATCTAACTATCTCCTTGAAGAACAAACCTGCCACATGGGATGCATCATGAGTGGTCTTACATGGCACAAAATGAGCCATTTTAGAAAACCTATCAACTACTACAAATATGTTGTCATGACCAAACTTAGTTTTGGATAACCCAAGCACAAAATCCATACTAATGGGGTCCCATGGCTTCAATAGAATGGGTAGGGGTGTGTAAAGTCCTACATTAGAAGTGTGACCTTTAGACCTTTGAAAAACCAAACAAGTCTCTACAAACCTCCTTACATTTGTCTGCAACTGGGGCTAGAAGTAGAACCTCTTGACTGATTCCAAAGTTTTATCTATGCCAAAGTGTCCTTCCAAGCTACCATAATGCTTCTTCTTAATGATTTTTTTCCCTCATAGACCCTTTGGGAACACAAAGCAATCCACCCTTAAATAGAAGTCCATCTCATATCAAAAAACCAAGAAACTCAGTATGGTACCTAGATTTCATGTCTAAGAAAACCTTATAGATGTCTTTGAAATCTTCATCCACATCATACATGCCTAACATAGCCTCCATACCTGCACTTTCCAACTACATAGACTGAATGGTGAGTGTTCTTCTACTCAAAGCATCTACCACTTTATTTGCAACCCCTTTCTTATGCTTAATGGTGAAGGTGTAAGCCTACAAGAACTCCATCCATTTGACATGCATGTGATTGAGTTTATCCTTCCTATTAATAAAGCTAAGAGCATGATTATCAGTGAAAATAATGAATTCTTTTAGCAATAGATAATGCCTCCATTTCCTTAAGGACTAAACCATAGGATAAAGCTCAAGATCATAAGTAGAATATTTTTTCTTAGCTTCATTTAGTTTTTCACTAAAGAAGGCTACTGGCCTCCCTTCTTGGCTAAGGACCCCTCCAATAGCTTTGTTACTAGCACCACACTCCACTACAAAAATCTTATGAAAATCAAGTAACACAAGCACTGGTTGTTCATAGATCTTTCTTTTCAACATCTCAAAGGATTCATTTACCTCTTTTGTCCATTCAAAAACACATTTTCTACCACCTTTAATAGTATTGATTATAGGAGTACAAATGGCACTAAAGTTTCTTATAAACTTTCTATAAAAACTACATAGTCCATGAAATCTTTTTACCTCAGTGGCTAAAGTAGGTGATGACCAATTTAGGATGGCTTCTACCTTAGTGGGATCCATCTTCAAGCTTCCTTTTGAGATCACAAAACCCAAGAAAACAAGCTCCTCTTGCAAGAATGAACATTTCACCAAGTTTACCTTCAATCTGTCCTCATGGAGTCTCCTTAGGACCTGATCTATGTGTTGAAGATGCTCCTCCTTGCTGCAACTAAAAATCAAGATGTCATCCAAATAAACAACCACAAATCTATGAAAAAAAGGTTTCAATACTTCATTCATTAGGCGCATAAAAGTACTAGGAGCATTGGATAAGCCAAGTGGCATGCCTATCCATTCAAACAAATCCCTCATTAGTTTTGAATGATGTCTTCCACTCATCCCCCTCTCTAATCCTGATTTGATGGTAGCCACTGTTGAGGTCTATTTTTGAATAAAACTTTTCTCCACCTAAGCAATCCATGAGATCTTCCATTCTAGGCATTGGGAACCGATATCTGATTGTGATTCTATTGATGGCTCTAGAATTAGTGCATAACCTCCAAGTACCTTCCTTTTTAGGGGAAAGGACTACAGGTACATCACATGGGCTAATACTCTTCCTTATGTAACCCTTCTCTAACAACCCCTGAATTTGTCTTGCTACCTCAACATTTTACTCTGGAGTAAGTTTATAAGCTGCTTTGTTTGGTAAGGTAGCCCCTGGGATTAGATCAATACAATGACTTTCTCCCTCTTAGGTGGAAGAGAATCAGTAGAACTATCTGCCACAACCCCACTGTATTTATCAAGAAAATTTGCTACTACTTTTGGACAAGTACTTTCTTTGACTCCTAGGTTCAACCCCCTACCTTCATGATAAATCTCTTTAGGTCTGATTACAATAAAAAAAACATGGTACATTGTCCTCTTTAAGAACTTTCAAGAACTCTTTCTCTTTGACCAACATAACACCACTAGACAAGGCTGGCTCATTAGGAACATCAGGTAAAGGAGTCATAGTTATAGATTCTCCATCTTTGGTTATAGTGAACACATTGGTTTTCCCATCATGTTGGGCATTAGTGTCATATTTCCAAGGCCTTCCTAGAAGAATATGGAAAGCATCCATCTCAACAACTTCACACATGACCTTATCTCTATATTCTCCTATTTGGAAATCTACTAGACATTGTTCATTGATGATAGTTTGTTGGTCCTTACTTAACCAAGACACCTTATAGGGGTGATGATGTGGAATTATTTTTAGACCAAGTTTAGTAACCATCTCCAAGGAAACCAAATTTTTAGTAGAGCCGGAGTCAACAATTACCTTGCATACTTTATCCTTCACCTTGCATGTGGTCTGGAAGAGAGACTTCCTTTGGGTTGGATCTTTGTTGATTGGAACCAAAAATCATCTATTGAACATGAGACACTCTCCCTTCTTAGGGTCAGAATGCTTAGATGATGTGGTGTGGTAAGAGGAAGTGATTTGGCAATCCTCCTCTTCATGAGCCTACTACACCCTCCTATCTCCTTGGTTGTTGTTGCCATTCTTCTTAGGACATCTGAAAGATTGGTGGCCAACTTGATTGCATGAGAAGCACCTCCCTATGAATACATTAGGGCCTCTTCCTCTTAATCTTCCCCTACCATTTTTTGGTCCTCTTCCCCTAAATGAACCCCTACCACTGGTATCTTGATCAGTCCCCTGATTGTTGGCTTCTCCTTGACTTCTAGGGAAGGTCCCTCTACCATTAAACCTACCTCTACTTCTGAATGTATTTCCTCTTCCTCTACCTTGTTCCCCTTTCCTCTTTTGTTTCTCCTCAATCTTGAGAGCTAGTTGCAAACACTTGTGGACTATCTCCAATGTGACCAAAGTTAACTCATCCTGAATGCTATACTTTAAGCCATTAATGTACATTGCTAACTTTTGTTTCTCTGTCTCATACATCTTGGCCTCGAGAGTAAGATTGTGAAACTCTTGAGTGTAGATGCTCACATCAAGATCCCTTTGCTTCAGATTTTGAAGTTTCTTATGAAGAGTCACTTCATAATCTTTAGGTACAAATTGCCTCTTCAACTTTTCCTTCATCCTGGTCCAAGTGGAAATGATAGTCTTTCCTTCTTCCACTCTCTCATTTTGGAGAAAGTTCCACCAACTAAGGGCTGGTCCTTTCAACTTAGACTTGGCTAACTTCACTTTTTGGCTAGGAGGCACTTCTTCACATTCAAAATAGTTATCTAAGGCCTCTAACCAATCCATGCACTCCTCTGGTTCCAATTTCCAATGGAACGTAGGTAAGTCATTCATGTCCTTCTTTCCCACTCTTTTTAGGGTTGTAAGCATTTCCCTTTGATCATCTAGTAGATTGTCTTGACTAGTCTGATCCTACTCTTCTTCCTCTTCTTCCTCTTCATCCTCATCCTCCCCTCTTCTTACTTGTCCCTTCAATTTTTCCAACTCCCTTTTCATGACTCTCTTTTCTTCTCTGACAGCCCTACTCTCTGCCATTTGTTCTTTGACTATCTTAGCCAACTCTACATTGGTTATCCTTATAGGGATATCCTCTCCTTCTACCATCTTTCCTTCTTAATTATTTCCACACAGAGTCTTAGTGGCTCTGATACCACCTGATGCAAAGTGATCACAACAAGAAGTGAAAGTTGGCCTTTACACAAGCAACACACAAAATCTTGGATCAACAATGAACAAAGGAAACTTTAGAACCTTTTATACCACTTTCTTAGATCCTAAATGATTGGGTTTGACAAACCTGCCCACACCAAGATACTAGCTTAGACTACTTCTCAGTAGACTGCAAAAGTGCTCTTTATTTTACACTCCTAACTTTAGTTGTGGAACCAAGACCATTGGGAGTGCATTTTGGGTTCTTTTAACATCAATATTTCAACCTTAAACAATTACTAGACTTTCCCTTTCTACACCTTCAAACTATCACATTAGCACTCTAATCTAGTTGATCAGACCATACTCAAGCTGGATGGAATAGTTTAAAGATGGTGTTAGAATGAATATAGTTACCTTATTTCTTCAATAGACTGCGTATGCTACAAATCGTTCAATGTCTTGACCCCTTTTCACCCTCCTCCTATTGCAGTACGCATTCTATCTCATCACTGGCTAAATACATGTTAATATTTAGCCTAGGGCATCAACCTTGAAGAAGCATAATAACTTCCAAAATCTAAGTGTTTGGATTGTTAAGATACATAGCCTTGGCTTGCTTCTCACCCAATGGCATTGGATTCCAATGGATAGATTGTAAGTCAAGGCCAAAACTCCATGACAGAGCCAACAAAAGAGTTTCCTGAGCCGTTCTGTCAGAGAAAATTGTAACTTGCATAAACCAACACAAAATTAAACAAAAATGATTTCAAATGGAACTGAATTCATACCCCGATCATGCTAAGTTACCCAATCTAACTATCCAATTCTTGCCAGGTCGTGCAGATCAGAAAATGTGCTCAGAATTAAAGGTTTTTTTTTCAAATTCAAAAAGTGCTTCCAAGGATTTTCTGTACCAATCTTGCGATTATACAAGGTTTAAACAACTTCAAAAAGTCTTCCTAACTGACCCAACTGATCCAAAAGTAGTTGGGACCATTGGGAAGCAAAAGACAACAATTGAGCAAAGAAATGTTGAATTGGCAACAAGACAAAATTTTACAATGTTGTGACATTGCCTAACAATGTTGCATTTGAAGCATCCCAAAGGATGGGATTAAAACACCTGCTAAAGACCAAACATAATCAAAGTTGACCAAAAAACCATTCCTGAAACATATAAGGAACATTATGGCCAAAAAACCTAAGACACAAAGCAACGGTCCAGTGGACTAGGGATCCTTGGTTCATGAATACACCATAGAATTCTTGTCCACACAAGATAGACCAAAACCAAAAAGACTGTCTAAAATCACCCTTTATTACATTAGGAAAAGAAATAAGAAAATGGAAAGAGGAGGCAGAGGTGCCCTGCACCAACCACTATCTATAATCACTTTGCAACACTTACCTCCCAACTTGCAGATTGTCTTAAACAATTTCCTTCTATGCTCAGGCTCTAGCTCTTTGGTGCTCAACATGACTCTCCTAAACATCATAGATTCTCCCATCTCAAGTGTTGCTTCATTTCCATCAATTTATCCTTCTATTTTTTCCTCATGTGCCACTAAGCTATATTTGTCCTCACTAGAACTACCCAAACACTAGAAAGCTCTATGTCCAATATTTACATATTTGAAACAAGTGCCTTTGAAATCCATGTTGCCTCCACTCTTGAAATGAATCTTCTAATCGGGTGCTTCTTCAATCATCAATTTATCCTCTCCCTTATTATTTACCAATTTACCCTAACCCTAGGGGTAACTTTTCTTCTTTTTAACTTATCTTCTACCTTCAGGGCATACTAATAAGTATCTTCAATTGTACTAATCTTCAACATACTTAACTCATCCTAAATATTAAGCCTCAAACCATTGACATACCTGGCCACCTTTTCCTTAGATGACTCGTTGTGCCTAGATTTGATTTTCATCTTGTAGAACTCCTTAGTATACTCCTTCATAGTTAAGTCTTTCTACTTTATATTATGAAACTTATTGAACAATTCTAGTTCATAATCTTCTGGTATGAACTTAGCCTTAAGTCTAGAAAGTATAACTCTCCATCTAGTGATCTTAGTTTCACAATTATCCTCTCTATATTTCTACAATTCTTTCCACCATAAGGCAGAATGACCCTTAAACTTAGCCTATGCTAACCTATCTCTCTGTGGATCCTCAATATTTTTAAGTTAAAAGTAGTCTTCTAGTTCATTTCCAATCTATCAATTCCTCTACATGCAATGAAACAACAAAACAAGAAACATCTATTATATGACTCTTACCCATTTGTGTAATAGCTCTCAACAATATTTCTTCCTCTATAAGGATCCCAACTTCTATTATTTCAAGATATTAAGAAACCTCCTCATATTCATCTTTAGTCTATGGATTCCTCCTAATTCCAGCCACAACACTTCAGATTTTTGTCCTTATTTCATTTATGAATCCCTCCCTCATTTTCTCTAGCCTTATATGGTTCATTCTTCTAGGTGACATGTTTACAAGGCTATCAATCCTCAATCTCCATAGGTTCAACAATCTGATTACAAATGTTTATTGCCCTAATATGATCTAGCAATTTGCACACCAACAATCTGCCTCAAGCAACTAGGTCAACCAGTAACCAAGAAATTATGAACTCTCTCTTTCCAATTTCTCACCAACCCTTGCAGTAGGTCCTCCTACAATTATAATTCAGATATTTCTACTGCCACCCCACAACCATAAATTTCAACATCTGCAACTATTGAAACTCAGTCTAACCAATCCCTTAATTGCTAGCACCCTCTACTATGTTAGTCAATAAAAAAACCTATTACTAACCACTTTTCCCTAGCTAACAGTTGATGTAGGTCAAATCCACAGTTTTTCCACCCCATAAACAACAAGGAAGAAGCCATGCAAGAGTAGGAATGCAGTTATATGCAAGCCAGAATCTGCAACTAGCTCTAATACCACTTGATGTAGTCAAGGGAGGATAATCCCTAAAGGATGTGTCCAACCTTACAGCTAGAGATTACACAATGAATATGAAAAGACAAGAAAAGACAAAAATAACACCAAAAAATTAAAGGGAATTAAACTTAATATCATAATCTTTCAAGAAGCTACCGTAGATTCAAGAAACAAGCAATATGTCTTCATACATCTCGAGCTATAAGGCCTACCCAGTTGCAGCCTTAAAATATGACTAAATCAACCCTTCAATTCTTCATAGATCTTCAACCTCTATTCCATATTCTCTTCGTTATTCCCCCTCCCTAAACATGAACTAGGCCCCTACTCATATACAAGATTACTGGTAACCGGACATAATAACCCGACCAAAATAACCCTAGATACAATAACCCTGCCATAATAACCCAAGGACACAATAATCTAGGGTCACAATAACCCATGGTCAAAATAACCCATGGACAAAATAACCCATGGTCATTTTAGATCAATTTAGTATGCTTAAAAAGGGATTGTGATGCACCATAGAGGATATTTAAGTCATTTTAGACCATATATCCATTATATACCCCTAAAATAGCCTTAAAACATCTTTAATATGCTTAAATAACTTATAAAATGGTAAATAATTATAGAAATAAAGAAAAATTTGTGGGAATAAGCTAAATAAGAGTTATTATGAAAAGATATAAGTCAAAAGGTATTATGAAGAGGCATTAAGAGGATATATAAAGTGGTAGAATTAAGAGAAGTAAAGGAAGGAAGAAGGGGAGAAGAATTAAGAGTGTGTAGAGTGATGAGAAATCACAATGTGGAACTACTATTCAACTATTCAAGATGATCATCAATCCCAAGATAAAGAAAATATTTTACAACAAATAGGACAGACCCCAAATCCATAAGAACAAAACCCAATAAGTATATCATGATGTGTGATTGTACAAGGAGGTTGGCCAATAACATAAGAACATCGTACAATGTGCCACGAGAAATAAAAAACCATGAATCTTTGTCGCAAGTCAGATCTCGCCACCCTGGTCGTTAGAAAAAGGAAACCAATATAGGACCGAACCCAATCATACGATAACTTTATCCACCAAATCGAGACATGGTCATAGATATAAGATCTTCACGATGTCAAGAAAACATCATAGAAACCACATAAGATGACGTGTTAATTGGATCTACTGCAACTAGAAATAATATAAATTGTCCAATTGGAATAGTAAACAAACAAACTGAAATGAAATATTTTTGGGTGATGCAAGATTGTCAATGACCCAAGGATGCTCTTGCATCATTATCAAAAGGAGTTAACAAGCAGGGTTTTCATTTCAGTCTTCAAGAAGCTTCTACTCTGGTCTAGAAAGAGATGAAGAAAGCTTTTTTTGTTTTATTGTTTTTAAAGACAAAGAGGACCTACTACTCTGACAACAAAAGAGACCCATATTAGCTTTAAGGAATTTTGTATCATGGGTGGTCCTTTGAAGAAGATGGAGCTAAGAGACTATAGGGAGCTAATGCAAAATGGTAAACTTTGGGAGGAATTTAAATGGGCTAGGCTAATTAATTATATTCAAGCGATGAAGGGTTTTATATGTTCCTTGTCGATGAAGTTTGTTAACTCCTATCATAAAGGGAATTTGGCCATTGGGAGTGTTAAATTTAGCATGTTGTCAGAGCTAATTGTCAAGGCTATGGGGATTGAATGTTATTGAGACAAGGTTGAGACAAAGAGCACTGGAGATTATAAGAAATATTTGAAGAAATTCTTTGAGAAGGGAGAGAAACTTATGATTGTGTCAACTGGTAATGGGTATGATCAATCCCCCCTTCCTCCCCTGTATGCTTTCATTTTCCTATATGTGATTAAATAATTTATGCTTGAGGATTGGTTTACCACAATTCAAGGGTATCATTTTCCCATTTTGAATCACATTAGACATGGTGAAAAAATTAATGTTCCTTATTTTCTATTTTTGTTTACACATATAACCCAAATCACAAAATAGGAACATAATGGAAGATAAAACTATTTATTATAATTATATTTATAGATCAAAATTAATTAACATTTAATGTTACTACCATAGAAATAAAATTATGGCAATTTTAGAATAATAGTAGACTCATGGTCATATAATCACAATAATTAACTAAAAATATGAAATACTTATATATAATAATCAAATTATAGAAAATATTTATCCTAAATAGATTGTAAAATATTACAATATTTTGCTATGCAAAATGTGGAAAATATAATCAATTTGGCCACCACTAAAGATCAAATGTGACTTAGATACATGAGAACACTTTTTTATTCAAAGGGATACGATCCTTCAATGAGGGATCTATGTGGTATTCATTCCTCAACCTTCATATATTCATATTCTCAAATTTATATGCTTAAACAATGAATGTTCATGGTTATTTTTGGTTAGGTTTTGTCTTGGTTTTTTCAAAGCTGAACTCTTGATCCCATGTCAACAATCTTAAACTTTTGTGAAGGGTGTCAAAAATTATGTAATAGTCTCTATCTTGGGCATGGTACATGAAAATAGCTTCTCATATCATGTATGAGTATTATATACCATGTCACATCAAGGGCCAAAAAAAGTACATTATGTAAAAATTGTCTTAGAAGAAGTTGAGGAAGATCCCATATGAGTTGCAATTATATAAAGCAATTGAAATTTGAGGAACATTAATATACTACATAAAATGAGAGATATCAAATAGTCTCTCAAATTCATTATGTCAAAGTTAGATTACTTTTGCAACTCGCTAGAGATGTATGACCTCATCTATTGAAGTTTTGATGGCCTTGCATTCAACGAGACTTCATTTTTGGTGAGCTCATAAGACCATTTGACTTTACCAACATATAGACACTTCTTTGAAAGGTAATTTTGAATTGATAACCATCACTAAATAATTGCTTGATCACAAGGTCAATTGCCATAATCAGAACCTAGCTCTACATTCAATAAAGTGCTTATACTCCTACATTTTTTATTGAGAAAAATTGAGAGTAGTGGCTATCCAGCGACAAAAAACTTTTTATATAGCTTTTTAGAAACTTTTTAAAAAAAAACTGAGTGTCTCCTCTTCGTATGGTTAACAATTTTCGTGGCTGCATAGCCGCTGCCAAAATTGAGTACCATAATATATCATAATTAAAAACATATTAAACAAAATATATTTAATAAATGAAAAATATTAAATTGCGTTCTGTTATATACAGACACGAACAGCAAAAACATGAGTAAATACATATAATTAAGTTTTGTATTTTATAATCTTGAAGAAATTCACAAAAACTTGACATGACATTTAATAATCTAAACCTGAATTTAATATAATCTGTCATAATTTAAAAAAAACGAATTATTAGAAAATTCCAAAGACAGGAAGTTACAGGAACTTTTGGGTGCCCTTCACCGACATTACTTTTAATTTGACAGGAAACAGAGGTATTTTAACTTATATAGCAAACGGCACCCGAACAATCCGCCATTTGTAATATAAAAATCTGATCCACGTGGATTTTTTAATTTATTTTTCTATAATTGCCTCCATTTCGATAATGGGTTTGGGAGCTGGAAAGCTGCAAGCGCGACATTAACAAGTCAGGCAAACAATTTCACTGTACACAGATACCCAAAAGCGGCTAATTAGGAAAAGTTTCAATAATAGACTGCAATGCTGTTATGGCAATAACATTAAAACGAGGAAATCCTCCTTCCTTCAACAGATTCTTCCATTCCTCTTCAGTTCTCTCTTTCCCACCAGAGCTATGCGCAATCATTACCAGATCTAACACAACACATATACTACGATCAAGCGCCGTATTTTCTCGGGCGTTCAGAACCGTATCCACAATGATCACTTTCCCTGTCTCTGGAATCGCCTTTCTGCATTCCTTCAGAATTCTTACACAGTCCTCGTCCGACCAATCATGCATTATCCACTGCAAATTTTCAACAAAACCACACAAACCCATTAAGAAAATTAAAACAAACCCATTTAAAAAAAAAAAAAAAGCCAAGCACCAGATTCGACCCACCGACCTTCATGAACACAGAGTCTGCGGATGGTACTTCTTTGAACATGTCTCCTCCCACATGCTTTCTCTCTGCAACTGTTGTTCCAGTTCCACCCCCGACATCTACCAAAGAATTCAAGCCCCAAAACCCCTCGTATTTAGACAAAATGGCTTTTATCACGATGTTGGCGTTACAGGCCATGGCTTGGTTGAAGAGGTCGTTGTACTCGGGGTCCGCCGCACCGTAGTCCCAAATATGAAGGCCGTGAGCCTTCTCGAAAGCCACGCCGCCTTCCAGAACGCACTGGTTGAGATGGTGCCACGGCGCGACGCTCCTCACGGCCATATATGGGATGGTGGTGTTGAATGGGTTTCTCCTTTGAATATTGTTGGTGAAGGTGAGGGTAGCCTTCCTAATTGTGTGGCAGAAGTGGTGGTGGTAAATAATTCAATGGCGGTGGGTGTAGGTTGTGCATTGATGGTTTGAGATCCAACTTATTTGAGCTCAAAAAAATACTAGGCATGTTGGTTCCTCCAACTAATTTCTCATATTCACCTAAGAATCAACCTTCTTCCATCTACAAAAAACTGAGATGAATGGACAACTAACAAAAATTTGATAAAAAAAATGAATGAATCCTTCTACTCTTCAAGCTCTGCAGGATCTAGGGTGGGTGACTTTGGTAATACTTATGGATATTAACAACTTCAAGACAAGTATTACAATTTAGCAAATAATTCTTAGTTCTTTTTTTGACCGAAATGCATACGATTGAATCAAGAGTTCTCTCTCTTCCAATTTTACATCATATACTTGCTGCCGAGAATGGAAAAAACAACTTATAACTATACCTAATAAGAAGAAGGGAAAAGATATTTGATAATTGATTGTTTCTAAAACAAATCTTAGAGAAATTCAATATACTATTGTCTATTCTTAGGGCATGTAGTTGAATCCTAGATTATGAATGCAAACTCAGATAGTACATCAATTCAAATTTGTGATCCCTTTGAGCAATAATGCCTAACATTAACATAGCCCCTTTTGTTGTTGCATAAACTATTCTTATGAATCCATAATGTGTTCCCTGATTCACTGTAATCTGCAGATAGACTTTAGTTCCTTCCTTAAAGAAAACCCATACACATAGTTACACATTAAAAAGGAAACCATCAAGACAAATCCAATTATTCTCAGCATTATGATTCATATGAAATTTGAAAATACAAATGGAGACAATATCTGTAACAATTTAACAATCTACTCACAAACTAACTGAGAGAAATTTGTACATTCATCCACTATGAAATTATCCAAACACAAAACTATACAAAACTCTATTTTACTTGCCTAGATGAGAAAAATTCAGAACCCATACAATGAAGAAGAAGAGAGAATATAAAGAGAGAAGAGAACTTTAGATTTAATCTGATGTTGAAATATGTTCCTTCTCCTATCTAATTTGCAAAAAACTCTTCCTCGAAAAATATCTATTTTTCTCAAGTGATTTGTCTACTACTTTTCAAAAGAAAAATAATATCCCATCTTGCTTATTTTTTATTGTGACACTTGCCAATTTAAAAGACTTCAACTCTTCCCTCTATTAGCAATTGAAAATAATTTATTTATTTGGGTTTGATTGTGTATTTCTTAATGCTCTTATGAATGAGCCTTTCACGATGAGAATACAATAAAATCCTCCTTCAAATTAAAATGTGCCATGTGTCCTTTGTCTTCAAACTTACTCAATAAATTCTTCCATTACAATCATTTCACTTCTTTGGAAACATTCTTTCACAATTTCACTTTAATTTTTCTCTTGATCCTATACTAGCAATTTCACTTGTATTAATTCTGCATTTTTACCTCATTGCATTCTTCGTTATATGTTTTCACCTTCTTGGTGATAAATACTCACCTTCTTTTATTTGTGCACATTTTGTCCACAATGCTCACTTTGTTTATGTGAAGCAAAAGATTTCACTCAACAAAACTATATCTCCCTCTTTCAGACAAAATCCCACATATGCCATTTAGCTTTGCCACTTGTATCTTTGGTAAAAACATTTTCAACTCTAAGTGAAAATGATTACCCTTCAGTCATGCTATGCCTATAAAAATATTTACCCATTCTTCATTCTTGACTTCCAATTTTGATCAAGCCCATTGCCTTCACTTTCACTTAGTAAACAAAATTTAAAATCTAATAAATAAAATTCCCCCTCTTATTGCAAATTTATCAAACATTAAACCATGTGACTTCTATATATTTTAACCTAAACTTTTGATCACCAAAATAAATTGGCTCACTCTCCATTGAATTTCACCTTCACCTATTACAAGTGTGGTTGTCGTTGCACCAAAAGATCGACCTGTTAATGCCCGATACAACCACTAGACTTATAGAAGACACATGAGGTTGTTAAACCATGTCACGAATCTTGAAGGGGGACGTTGACAGTTAGTCTAACAATCCCCCCTCAACATCACCCGAGGGGATTCGAACTTGTGACTAAGCTCTAATACCACTTGTTACAAGTGTGGTCGTTGTTGCACCTAAAGATCGACCTGTTAATGCCTGATACAACCACTAGACTTATAGAAGACACAGGAGGTTGTTAAACCATGTCATGAATCCCGAAGGGGACGTTGGCAGTTAGTCCAACATCACCATCTCAACATCCCCTTGTGAAAACTCTATGGAATCCTCATCCTATCTTTGTAACCATTCTTCCACCTTCTTAATGCATTTATAAAGATGTGGTTACCATTAAGAAATGCTCATACTTTAGAAGTTTGAGAATTGAAATTGACATCCCTTGATACAAAAGGAATGAGAGGTGTGTGCAGTAGGATTTTAACACTTATTAAAGTGTGAGTATTAAATCATCCTCATATTTTGCAAACCATATGTGAAGCATCCAAGGGATTTAGCTTAGTTGGTTAAAGCAATGAGTTCTCATTGTGGAGACCCTGGTTACAATCCCAAGAGGGACATCTTTGTGGAATTCTAAGTTGTGACTCTTGGCCTTCCATTAGTTGTATTTGTCTCATTGTAAAAAGGTAGATTCTAAGTTGTGACTTTTGATATTCCAATTGTTATTTCTAGTGTGGCTACTAGTAAGGAGCTCCTATTTGTCTTAATTTGTTGATTGAATAAATTTGTAAGTCTTATATTATTACTCAAATGAACACAAGATTTGAAACGATCTATAATATAAAAAACCATATGAAAAGACACCATCCATCATCAAATAATAGCTCCTAATGAAAAGTCACACCATCATTGCTACATGCAGGAACAATGGAGCTATATATGCCACATAAGCATAAGTTTCCCCTGCTCAGATAGACATTTTGTGCACACCCTCCACTCATCGCAGTCCATGAGACCACATTTGTTTGAGGCATTTTGCAAAAACAGGACACGTGCCTTACCTGTGCTTTCACATTTTGCAGATATATCTACCACATCATTGACGTCCATATTCTGTTTCAATGCTCCCATTGAACACAAGCAGATTGAATATTGGAAAACGGTGCCCCCAAATGAATTTGAATCTAACTTTGCACTTTCTGATTGCATTTGCATTAAAATTTCAAATCCCCCTTTTCAACTAATCTGATTTGCAAACACTCTGTTTCATGGAAACCCCGGTTCCTTCAAACGGCTTACATGCCTTGCGTATGTTTCCATGCTTCGCAGACATGTCTAGAGCATTTCCCAACATTGTGTCTGGGTAGTTATGCTTTGATGGATGCCTATACGCTGTACTAAAAACCCCAATTTCATACGGGCAGAAGGATGTTAGCAGAGGTCATCCTATTTGACCGTATGCCTGTTGATTGCATATCCTCTAAAACTTATAAATCCCTTTCAATATATGCATTTTCTAGCGGTCAAAATGCTCATATTTCTTTGAGTGGTTTGGTCAAAATGCTCACAGCATTGTCCATGGCTCCACGTTTTGCATACATGTCTGCCAGGGCATTTATAACATTCCCCAACTTCAATTTGTGCAATTCCTGTAATCTGTGAGAAAATGCGTCTGCACAACCACTATAGGCCAACATCTTGAATCTGTATGTACTGCCCTCACCCGTTACTTTCTCCATTGCCACCATGGTTTAGAGTCTCTGCAGAGAAAATGGAAACCCTAGACAGAACAGATAAAATAATGATCAAGAACTATTGATAATCTTTAAATCAAATACTAAGAAGCCAAAGCTTGGTGGACTGAAGTTGAGACTAAGCTTGAACGCGAGAGATGGTGGAGCCAACAAAGTGATATGACCACAAGGCTGTAAAATCTCAAAGGATTTGCAAAGAAAGTAATCTAGAAGAAATTTGAATGATCAAGAAAGTTAAGAGAGGCGTATAAAAAATTAAAATAGATAGCAAAATAAGACTAAAGGAAGCTTAAAACAATCTAGGAAGACTCCTAATGTCAATGGGGATTTGCAAAGGGGATTTGCAAAGAAAGTAATCTAGAAGAAATTTGAATGATCAAGAGAGTTAAGAGAGGCGTATAAAAAGTTAAAAGAGATAGCAAAATAAGGCCAAAGGAAGCTTAAAACAATCTAGGAAGACTCCTGATGTCAATGGGGATTTGCAAAGAAAGTAATCTAGAAGAAATTTGAATGATCAGGAGAGCTAACAGAGGCATATAAAAAGCTAAAGAGACAGCAAAATAAGGCCAAAGGAAGCTTAAAACAATCTAGGAAGATTCCTGATGTCAATGACCCACTACAAGAGGCATCACACTGCCAAAAATAATAGGTGTAATGTTCCAACATCCACCTTCAGTTTGTAGATTTGTGGGACGAATACGTATTGTATGGATGTCTCCACAACACGCGTGTCCTGGATCAAATGGTCTATATGATTGGGAATTTGGACAAAAGGAGATAACTAGGCAAGCGGGGTGAGATGGAGGCTTACGTGGAAATTTGGTTTTGACTAAAGTGAAAGTGCTCTACATCAAAGAATTTCATCATGAAACTCAAAATTTACAACATTACAATGAGAAATTTATAGAAAGAGAAGATTACTTTCAAAACAAACAAGAACAATATCCTAAATGATATGAAGGATATTGTTACCTACTAGAAAGAATTGGTGAAAAATATTGAAACAACCCTCTAGATTTTTCAATATGAGCTACAAAAAATAAAAGCTAAACATAAAGTGGAAGAATCTCTTTCTCTTAACTCTAGAGTCAACTAAGAAAACCAATAATAAAAGAAAAAATAGAAAAGGTAAAGCATTTGTGCAACATGATAGTCTCTTTATTTCTGATGAATGCCACAATACTATTCTTAAAGTGTTATCATTTAATGAGAAACTAGACCGTCTCAATAAGGAATGGGAGGTCGTTAAAGGCCTAAAGTTGCTTGGTGACCTATAGCTATTTTCTGCTAGTCATCTACTAGTCCTTTTGGCTATAGTTGGTTTCCTTCTATTTTAGTATTTAATATTTTTAAGTCTCACTCTTGGTGAGAATCATCATAATATTTTTTTGGGTTATTTTTAATGTGTTGAGCCTTTTCCCATGTATATTTTAATCAAAACATAAATAACAACAAACCCACAAAATTTCATTTTATTATTGTGTTTGCACATATAACCTAATTCACAAAATAGAATCATAATGGAAGATAAAACTATTTATTATAATTATATTTAATAGATTAAAATTAACTAGCATTTGATGTTGCTACTATAGAAATAAAATTATGGCAATTACAATAATAATAGACTCACGGTCATATAAACAATAATTAATGGAAAATACAATACTTATATAGAAATCAAATTGTAGATAATCTTTATACTAAATAAATGGTAAAATATTACAATATTGTGCTACGCAAAATGTGGAAAATATAATCAATTTAGCCACCACTAAAGATCAAATGTGACTTAGATACATGAGATCACTTTTTTATTCGAAGAGATTTAATCCTTTGAAATGAGGGATTTATGTGATATTCATCCCTCAACCTTCATATATTCCTATTCTCAAATTTATATGCTTAAACAATGAATGTTCATGGTTATTTTTGGTTAGGTTTTGTGTTGGTTTTTTCAAAGATGATCTCTTGATCCCATGTCAACAATCTTAAACTTCTATTAAGAGTGTCAAAAATTGTGTGATAGTCTCTATCTTGGGCATGACACATGAAAATAGCTTCTCATATCAGGTATGAGTATTATATACCACGTCACATCAAGGGCCGAAAAAAGTACACTATGTATAAATGGACTTAGAAGAAGTTGAGGAAGGTCCCATATGAGCTGCAATTATATAAAGCAATTGAAATTTTTGGAACATTATACTACGTAAAATCAAAGATATCAAATAGTCTCTCAAATTCATTATGTCAAAGTTAGATTGCTTTTGCAGCTAGCTAGAGATGTATGACCTCATCCATTAAGGTTTTGATGGCCTTGCATTCAACAAGACTTCATTCTTGGTGAGCCAATAAGACCATTTGACTTTACCAACATATATACGCTTCTTTGAAAGGAAATTTTGGATAGATAACCCATCACTAAATAATTGCTTGATCACAAGGTCAATTGTCATAATCAGAACCTAGCTCTACATTCCAAAAAAAATGTTTTACTCCTACATTTTTTATTGATATAAATTGAGTACCATAATGTATCTTATATTATGAATATATTTTTATATTTAAAAAATATTAAACAAAATATTTAATAAATGAAAAATATTAAATTGCGTTCTGTTATATACAGACACGAACAGCAAAAACATGACTAAATACATATAATAAATTTTTGTATTTTATAATCTTGAAGAAATTCACAAAAACTTGACATGACATTTAATAATCTAAACCTGAATTTAATATAATCTGTTATAATTAAAAAAAAACGAATTATTGGAAAATTCCAAAGACAGGAAGTTACAGGAACTTAGGGTGCCCTTTACCAACATTACTTTTAATTTGACAGGAAACAGAGGTATTTTAACTTATTAAGCAAACGGCACCCGAACAGTCCCCATTTGTAATATAAAAATCTGACCCACGTGGGATGTTTTATTTATTTTTCGATAAATGCCTCCATTTCGATAATGGGTTTGGGAGCTGGAAAGCTGCAAGCGCGACATTAACAAGTCAGGCAAACAATTTCACTGTACACAGATACCCAAAAGCGGCTAATTAGGAAAAGCTTCAATAATAGACTGCAATGCTGGTATGGCAATAACATTGAAACGTGGAAATCCTCCTTCCTTCAACAGATTCTTCCATTCCTCTTCAGTTCTCTCTTTCCCACCAGAGCTATGCGCAATCATTACCAGATCAAACACAACACATATACTACGATCAAGCGCCGTATTTGCTCGGGCGTTCAGAACCGTATCCACAATGATCACTTTCCCTGTCTCTGGAATGGCCTTTCTGCATTGCTTCAGAATCCTTACGCAGTCCTCGTCCGACCAATCATGCATTATCCACTGCAAATTTTCAAGAAAACCACACAAACCCATTAAGAAAATTAAAACAAACCCATTTTTAAATAAAAAAAAAGCCAAGCACCAGATTCGACCCACCGACCTTCATGAACACAGCGTCTGCGGATGGTACTTCTTTGAACATGTCTCCTCCCACATGCTTTACCCCTGCAAGAAAAAAAAAAAGACATTTTGAGTCCAGGAAAGAAAAACAGAGTCCATTTAAGGACACCCGTTTTGTTGTATAGTAAAATTATTCACACCTGGGAATTTTGGAGCCGTAGCTATGACGTGGGGGAGATCGTAGTTGATGCCCTTTATATTTGGATAGGTTTTCACGATCTCTGCAACTGTTGTTCCAGTTCCACCCCCGACATCTACCAAGGAATTCAAGCCCCAAAACCCCTCGTATTTAGACAAAATGGCTTTTATAACGATGTTAGCGTTACAGGCCATAGCTTGGTTGAAGAGGTCGTTGTACTCGGGGTCCGCCGCACCGTAGTCCCAAATATGAAGGCCGTGAGCCTTCTCGAAAGCCACGCCGCCTTCCAGAACGCACTCGTTGAAATGGTGCCACGGCGCCACGCTCCTCACGTCGTTCTGCATGAGTAGCATGTCAGTCATCGTGAGCGACGGCGCCGCCGCGCAGTCTTTCACGAACCATTTAGAAGCCGGCGTTAGCCCGTATTTCAATTCCACGCCCACTTCGGCCCTGAAAAAATTCTTGGCGACCAGAAAACGCAGGATTCTGAAGAGGCAATTGACGTCGGGCTTTTGGCTGGGAAGCTCGGCGGCGATTTGCGAGAGGGAAAGCGTTGCTTTGGGGCCGTGGCGCGCAATGATGTCGGGGATTCCGAGCAAAACGACGGATTTCACCGCCAAAGACTCGACGAACGCAAATGTGTATTTCCATGCTTCTGCTTGTCCGGCGAGTTGTTCTTCCTCGCTCTCGAACATTGCATCACAGATTTCTCCATTCCGAGCTGCTGGACCATTCATGTTTGCAACTTTCGAAAACTCTCAATGATTGAGATGTGCATGCCAAAAAGGCCTCAGGATTACAATATATATAGCCGTTTGAGTTGCCTTCATGACGGCTCTCCTCAAACACACACTGGGTTCTACGGTGGGCATGGGAATCAACGTAAACTCTTTTTTGTTTTTGTTTCTAGATGTATTTAGCATTTTAAATTTTGGGTTTAGCCGGTTTTCTCATCTACCCCATCGCCCATGCTGTAAGCATTATTGTTTATGATATCATCTAGCAATGTACCATTAGAGGGACTCTTTTTTCCGTTTATAATGTGTTCAAATCATTTATTTTGCTTTGATCCAATCCACCGTCGATTATTTTATCCTCTCTTTTTGTCACTTACGTGTATATATTATACTTATGAGTATATATTATGAATGTTCCATTAAAAACGTGGAATTTATCATTTATTTAGTTTAAAAATGAGTCGCTATAATTGAAAGCATTAATACAACCTACGGTTAGTTAACTAATAAACCATAATTCAGATTAAAAAAATCAACATATTTATTAAAAAATATATATATATATATATCTAATAAAATATTGATTACATATGAATATATTTTATAAATAAAATTATCATTGACAAGATTAAAGTTTAAATCTTAAATAAATATCAACATATGAAATTACAAGATTTCTAGGAGAATTTTCATATTCTAATTACCAATTCAATTTATTAAAATTAACTAAAATATTATTGGTGGGTTAATAGTTGTTCATTGATATATCTAATTATTGTAAAGAAAATTAGTAATTAATCAATTACTCAACTTTATTAGAACTTAAAACGAAACTAAAAGTACACCACGATTTTATTCCATATTTATAAAGAGACATTAGATCAATTGTACAAATAACCACTCTTAGACTCTTTCATGCATAACCAATTGTACAAAATTGATTGCTACATCCCAAAATCCAAAACAATAAGACCTCGTCTCGTTTTCCTTAACTCTTTAATTATAGATTAAAATATTTGTAATAAAACAAATGATGGCCTTAAAATACGAAGTATGGAGCTCAACCTCCGCATTAATCCAAAATATCAACGTAGCATTTGTAGTCATTGAAACGACGCAACAAACATGTCAAATTAAAGCTGGAGGAGTGCCCACATAAGATATATGTAACAAGAACGTCATAAATAGATTTGATTATGAACAATGAAATCCATTAATAATGAAAACGTCCACGAGATACATGTCAAGATAATGAAAGGGCACAGTGATGTCGTGAGTGCGTTTGGTAAAAGGATGAAAGTGTGAACAAGTGTCAGCCACTCACCGTCGGCGAACTCTCAATCTTCTAGAGAGTTTTATAATTCGGTCCCTCCACAACAACGGAGAATCTAATTCGCACACGATTGGACGTTTCGAAATGAAATGCATTCTTGACCACAGGACACCTACTTTACTCTTTCATCTTTCATCACCAAACCTCAAACTAGTACTCACCCACGCCATCATGCCGTCATCAAATCGAAGTAATGAAGAAATGAAATTGGGCCTCCCTACTATTGACATTATAACCTTCACTCTAGAAAAGTGGCCCTATTCTTTGTGGTCAAAGTTCATGACAATGGGCATCCCTATCAATAGTTCCACTCTGGATTCTTCCACTTGGAATTATTGAGAAATTATGAAAGTACGTACATGACTTGGCTTATGTTCTATGTGTTTTTCTATTCTTTAGTGGAAGGGGGTCTAATTATCATTTATGTTCCAGTTGTCTTTTTCCCATTCAATTATCATTTATGTTTCAATTGTCTTTCCCCGTCTAATTATCGTTCATGGTCTAATTGTCTTTTTCTATTCCTCGAAGGAAGGAGTCATGTTATCATCCATGTTTCATTTATTAGATTTCTCTATTCTTAGAAGAAGGACCCACATTCGCCCATGTTCTGATTATTATTCATGAGATTTGGCTATTAAAAGTCCACTGAAAAATCATCTAGTGGGTCAATAGCCGTGCATTGGTATACCAAGAAAAAAAGGTTACTAACTAGACCAACTACACATAACTTTATTAGTACCAATGGTGTATGATTATTGGTGCATTTGTACATAATACTTGGAGCAATTTTGTGAATTTAGTGATGGTCAAAGGAAACAATGAATGGGGTAATAGGGAATATGTATGCGATATCAACTCAAAATGACTAGTTGTTTACCCTTGTGCGCATAACGAATAACTCAGTATTCGTCATAACTACCTAGAAGCCAAAAAATGGCTATAAGCACTTAAGTCCCATAAAAAAATCATCAAAATCTAATGTATTGTTTAGGAGCTTAGGGTGCCCAAAATTGACTATAATAACTAACCATATCCTTACTCTTATGAACACTTTAAATCATATTTTTTGTTGGTTTTATGGATGTTATTCAAAAATATCATTTATGAATACTACTTTAAATAGAATAACTTTTAAGTTTTACAAGATGAAAAATTAGGTAGGTGTAAAATTGTGAGGAAATAATTTCTTTGCACACGTTGTCTTGAGGTTGTTGTTTTTATAATTAGTGGTTTAAATTATAAAATTAGGAGTCAATTTGTTAAAGAAAATATTGGTCCAAAAGTAATTTAAAATGATAAAATGTATTGTGAAATGGTAATTTGTAAGAATGTTAAATGATTAATTGTTGTGTGCTTTTGAATTTCAGTTATGTTTAGTTTATATTTTTTATTATTATTTTTAAATTGAGTAAATTAGAATTTTATATAAAAATATAAAGAAATAATTTTTCTAAATATATTATTTAATAAATTAATGTAAGATATGATAGTAGAGATAATTGTAAAATATTTACATAATCTAATGATAGATACATTTAAGATTATTGTAAATTTGATTAATTCTCTATAAATTGGAGAACTTATGTAAGGTTTAATACTATTTAAGCTAGAAAAGTATGTACACAATGTAAGAAATCCCAAGTCATATTGCATAGAAATAATGAAATAAGACTAATAATTAGTTCAATCTTTGTAAAATGTATTATAGATATAGTTATTGTAGGATAATAAGTTAAATTATCCCTTCTTGTGGGAAATTTAGACTCCTACATCAAAGATTCCAACCATTTTGTCCAATTTATTAAGGACACTATATGTGATGATGATGACATCTTGGTTACCTTTGATGTTGTTTCCTTCTTCACCAAGGTTCTCATTCTTGATGCAATTGAGATTGTCAAGTATAAGATTAATGTTGAGGTTGCCTCTCTAATGGATGGCCTTCATGAACACTAGTTTATACAACTTCACAGAGGATTCAAAATGAAAGGAAAACCACAATAAAAATGATGATAGGAAGTTCAGGATGAAACATTAATAATATTAACATTTAATTACAAACAATTACTAGAATCAAGGAATGTCCCCTTATTAATTTATGTTCACAATAGAATTTATACAATTTTTTCTTCAACCCCAATACAGTTCAATTATTACAAAGTTTCAACAATTACACACACACACACACACACATGCACATTCGGTCATTCCTTTTAAACACAAAGGCAAACTTTTGTCATGTCACCATAATCCATTGTTTCTCTTTCAACTACCTCTTATTTTTAATTTTCTCCACGTCTATGGGTAAAAGCATGGTCGGGTGTCGCACTTTTGGCTAACCCATAAAACTCAACCGAGTAGTACTCGGTCGAGTCTGCATAGGGACCGTGTGGCACCCAGAGGTGCCTACAAGGAACATATTACTCGGTCGAGTGGTACTGGTAATTATATATACCCCAAAAGCTCATTTAACCCCTCATTTGCACATTGAGGGGCTTGCAGAGTGCTGAAAGGGGCTTAAGGGGTTCTCCACTGAGTGTGAGGTAGGGATCCCACATTTTTTGTATTTTTTTATTTTATTAAAAATTTATTTATTTAGTAATTGCATGCTTAAAAAATATATTTTTAATGTTTATTAGTATACAATCTTTATTTTTTCATATTTTTTTTAATAATGATATGCATGAAAAATGTAGTTTTAATATTTTATTGTGAAAAAAAGTTTATTTTAAAATATTTTTTTATAAATTAATTTATTTTTTAGTATTTAGAATAGATGTAAATATGTAACTTAAATCATTACATTGAAATGTGACTTAAACCATTAGATTGAAATACAACTTAAACCTTAAACCTTCAAACTATTAAACCTATAACAAAGCTTAAACCTTCAAACTATTAAAGCTAAAACAAAACTTAAACCATTAAAATATTAAATGTAAAATAAAACTTAAACCATTAAACTATTAACCCTCACATAATACCTTTTCTACTTCACTCTATACTCTCCATGTACCCTTTTACACCATTAGGTACTCATTTAAAACTAGATTCTTATTTGATTGTATATTGCATGCACACAATTCTCTAACACTTGTATATTCCTAAATAATTATATCCTCTTCTTTGAATCTTATGTGCAACATTAAAATTATAAAGGAAACCTTTAAAACTGTGTGTCTCATTTTTCCAAAAACATATATATGCTTGTGTACAAATATAGGTAGATGAGATGGTGTAGGTAGTTGCAAAATTTAAGTGTACATTTGATGATTTGAATGTCGTAAGGGGATGCAATATGTAATGATTTGAATGTCTTAATGAGATGTAATATGTAGTGATTTGAATTTCTCATGGGGATGATTCGAATGTCTTAGGGAAATGAAATTATTTTTACTTTACAAGGTTTAAATTAATATTTTTGAAATGTATGTGTCGCAAAATATAACTGTACATTTGATGATTTGAATGTCTTAAGGGGATGTAATATGTAATGATTTGAACATCTTGAGGGGATGCTTTGAATGTCTCAGGGAAATGAAATTATTTTTAATTTACAAAGTTTTTAATGTTTATAGACAATGTTTTTAATGTTTAATTTGTCAAGAATGTTTAATATTTGATGACTCTATATGTGAACTCTATATGGTTAATGTTTAATTTTTAATTTGATTTGAATGTATTATTTACATATACACATATATATGAACTATTTTGTTAATTCTATTTAATGTATGCACACTTATAGTTTTTATATATTTACATTAGATCATACATCATGGAATCCAATGGCTCAAAGCCTAGTGTTCATCTAATAGTGACCATACCTCACGTTCCTCGTATCACAATATTCCACATAGTAGGGAGAGGAGTAGACATGAGACTATAGATAGATTATATGCCTCTCTAGCTCAGCTAGAGTGGACGTTGCAAAATATTGTTTTCCTCCCTAATAGGGATAATCTTACATCTATTCGCATTGAGCTTATGAGTATGATTCAAAAGGATGAATCATACAACCTATATGATTACACATTTATTGAAACATTTTATCATAGTTTAACTCGTATAGTCTCTAGGACAGTTAGGTGGATGACATTTGACATGGATGTTTATGTGGCCAATGTTAAGGCCATGTTTCCAAATTACCTAGAGAAGAATGTTATCAGAGCATATAGAATGACAAAGTGTAGAGATGACCTTGTGACCCCTATCACATATCCTAGATGGTTGGCAAACCATCATATGTGGCCATATAAGGATAAGGTGCCACTATATTTCTGCAAATAATTATTTGTAGAATTCCATTTAGATTATGATGTTGATTACATAGACTATCCATGACATGCTGGTCAAGGGTAGGATAGATTTGCAAATAAGTTCAGACGGCCCAATCTACCATAGCCCCCTAGTAAGAGGGCATTAGTGGGTCAAAACCTTTTGGTTCTTCCAAAAGGTTTGGAGGCCCACACCAGGGATTTTTTTAGTGGCGATTATTCGCCAATTGGCGAATATGTCCCGATCGGTGGATCGAAATTGGCAAAAAAAATGCTCATATACTCGTTGACTGGTTCACCCAAATTTTATAAAATGCTCATGTAGTGGTCGGATTGTTCGCCACTATTTTTACATAATTTCCGTAATGTAGTCGGGTTCTTCGCCCATATTTCTATTTACTATTTTACTCTTATTCACCATAGATTAAATTTGGTGTATTTATGGAGGATCAACATTCGCCAGTGGCCCATTGTCTGAAGTAAAAAATTTATTTGCTCTAGGACACAAATCACCATGCATCATACATAACCGTGTCCCAAATTACCGCCCTACTCGCCCAGTCAATTATTTGAAATTACGAGGGGTTCGCCAAATATTAGTTGTTATCATAAGAAACTGTCAACCCCTTCGCCAAAATGGATGATGGAGATTATGAGGTAAAATCTGATGGCTGATATGAAAATGGTTTACTTGTAGTTGTCTATTTAAGAGATATGAGTTTCATTATTGAAACATGTTGGAGAGAAGGAGACTTCAAGAGATTTAGTTGATTTTGAGCTCACAACTGCGATCGGTATCGAATGACTACCAGTCTGTAGTATCTTATTCAAGTAAAATTTTATTGCAGCCATAATTTGTTGGAGATGTCATAGTCAAAGTTAAACAGGAAGAGGACTATTGAAGGTGGAGATGTCTAAGAGAGGCCAACGAAATGCAAAAATATATCTTCATACTTTGGCGTGGGCAAACGCAATAGTGTTGGTCAAAGTGAGGAAGGTACATCATCAGAGGAACTTGTACAATTTGAAGGTTCTCAACCTACACAGGATTCTAATGAACAAATTGGGGAGCCTAATAAATATGGTGACGAAGTTGTCGAACCTGATATATCTGATGAAGATGACCTTGAAGATGGAGAGTCTGCAATTGATGAGGCATGTCTTGACATGTACTCTAGCATTTCCTCTATTGTGACTCAGGTTCACAAGTTGTCATTTGATTGCATGGGCATGTGTATGCTATAATCTCGTGCCATTGTTGTTCTTGATCCGTCAGATCCATTTTATGATCCAAACATCTTCTAAAACCTCCCCACGCTTGAGGAAATAAAATGACTACCCAAGTGTTGCCTGCATGCCATGAGCTCCATTTTAGAGAGAGATATTGTTGATCTTATGAGGGGTATTCTATATTTCATTGGTTCACTCTGAGTGAGATGCATGATTTCATTCAAGTAGTCCTTAGGAGATCCCCCACTAGTAGGGGTCATGGACGTAGAGATACAGAGTTAGGTACATCCATAAAGGAGGACATTTTGATACATCCTACAGCTCTGTGGTAGAGAGTAGTTGGTCCTACACCTCCTCCAAAGAAGACACCTCCTCTACATCAGACACCTCAAGCCTCACAATTTTAGACTAGTTTTTCATCTCTGCTTATGGATGAGGGCATTGATCCAGATGTAGTGTCATTACACTCTTATGAGCTATCAGACATCAATCATGCATTCTAGTAGAGAGATCAAGTAAGAAACCAAATTTTAATTTTGATTTAAATAACTATATATACAAAGCTTGCGACAATATATATATATATATATATATATATAATGTATAGGAGACTGATAACCACCACATATGGAGATTTTCAGAAACCTAGTGATCCTATTCATCAGGATACATATGTAAATTTATTTATATTTAAAAACATGTACACATGTTTTAATTTTTTTCAAGTTTACATATTTTAAAATTAAATATTTGTTCTTGTTCATGGAATTTGTGTATGTTGTACAAACCCCTTGAGTAGGTGGCATATTGGATCAGTGACCAAGTGGTGAGGGCGCCTTGAGTTAGAGTTTGATGTTGTGGATACATTTCTATGTACTTATTGGATCTGGTTATTTCAGATATTATGTTGTGGACATTGATATTTGATACATTTCTATATGTTGTGGACATTCTATTTCTATGTTATGGACATTTGATATGTATATACATATTTATTTTCACACATTTAGATATACATGTTTTGGACACATCGTGCACATGTTTAGATATACATTTACATGGACTTATTTTAGACAAATTATATATAGATATTTCATGTGTTACATATATGTTTATTTACAGACATTTGCATGCACATGTTACATACATATGTTTATATTGTAGGTCCATTTCTTGTGTTATGTAATGATCTTATATTTCATGTTCTTGATTTCAACTTTGGATTTCAAGTGTTAGATTCTAGGTTACAAATTATTTATGGTTAGATTATTTGTGTGTGTGTGTGTTATGTACATGTATGGAAAATTTATACATGAGTTGTGTTCAAGTTACCTAAACTAACGACACATATTTTTATAGCTTAATTTATCATATTAAGATTACTTATTTATATAAACAAATGACATATATAAGTAATTTAAATATTGAAACTAATCATGCAATCAATGACATATATAAGAAATGTATCACAATTAAAATTGCATATATAAGCAATGCATCAACTACCATGACATATGACCAATGTATCATTTATAGGTCTTGATTTGAAAGTTAATGATGTATATAACCAATCTATATAAACTAATGACATATAATAAATGTGTGTTACATGTTATAGATTATTTATGGTTAGATTATTCATATGTGTGTATTGTGTACATGTATGGAAAATTTATACTTGAGTTATGTTTAAGTTACCTAAACTAATGGCATGTATTTTAAAAGCTTAATTTATCACATTAAGATGACATATGTATATAAACAAATGACATATATAATTAATTTAAATATTAAAACTAATCGTGCAATCAATGGCATATATAAGAAATGTATCACAATTAAAATTGCATATATATGCAATGTATCAACTAACATGACATTTAACCAATGTATCAAATATAGGTCTTCATTTCAAAGTTAATGATGTATATATAACCAATGTATCTAAACTAATGACATAATAAATGACATGTATCTAAGTTGTATCAATCAATGCCATATAAGACATCCCCTTAAGACATCTCCTTTAAATCCCCTTAAGACAAACCCTTATGTGTCATAACAAATCGTAATGTGTCATAATAGATCCTAATGGGTCGTAATAGGTCCTAATGGGTTGTATAGGTCCTAATGGGCCATAATAGGTCCTAAGTGATCCTAGGACACATTACGACCCCTTACAATACTTTAGTACCACTTAAGACCCTAATGTGTTCTAAGGGGGCCTAATTTGTTAAAAGGGGTCCTAGTAGACCCTTATGTGTCATAATTGGTCTTAATGTATCATAGTAGGTCCCACTAGGTGTCTTAAGGGGATCTAAATTTATCATATCAAGGGGATCTAAAGGAGATGTTACAACTATATAACATTGAACCATTGAACCATCAAATCCATTGATCCAATCATATATATATCATATATATATATATATATATATATATATATATATATATATATATATATATATATATATATATATATATATATATATATATATATATATATATATATATATATATATATATATATATATATATATATATATATATATATATATATATATATTAAAAAACCAATGAACCAATCATGCATATATATAGCTATATAAAGAAATTATTGTACCATCAAAACTATTGAGCCAATCATGCATATATATATATATATATATATATAAGAAAACCATTGAACTAGAAAAACATAAAAGCATAAATATGATCCAAAAATATATATCCAATCCTAGTTCAAATTATATGAGTTCAAACTCTAGTTCAAATATGAAAGTACGAGCTATGAAAACAAATTTATCCTAAAGCTCCTGATACATATAGTCTGGATTCTCTCTATCTTTTATTATCTCCAAAAGATTTTCATGTTCTTCAATAGAAAACCTCCACTTTTGGTTGCCACATCCTTTTTTTTTTAAATGTCTCAAATTGAAGCTTTGTCAGTATAACCAAGTGATTGCAATGTACAAATTTTGGTCAGGCATGTATTCAATTAATTAAACTCTATTTTTGTCGATCTTCATTCTGATAATAGGTGCCTTCAAAAATAACCGAACCAGTTGGATATGACTGTTCATCACCATCTATAGTTACTTCTGGAAACTTGTATTTCACTTTTGTGCATCTTAGTAGATAATAATCTACACTTTCTATATTCTCAGGATCTGCAACCACAACCACAACAAAAATATCACCTATACAAATTAATCATGCATAAATTAAAAATAAAAGTAAGATCTCTAAAAATTTAACATCACTCAAGTGATAAATTTAAATTAAATTAAGGAAAATGTACATGCACACACACATGTAACAACTAAATCATAAAAAATTTCATAATCAACTAAATATATAAGATTAAGAATGTATATGTCATTGGCATTGTCTTCATAAGGAGGCATTATGATTAACTCTTTCTATTCCCATTGTGAAATATATTCATTTGCAATATTCTCAAATTGAATCGTTGCATTGTTCTCAACATAGCCATCACAAAAGAATGATTTATCTCTTACTTAAATCAGTAGAGGCTTGTGGTGTCCTAAAGTCATCACTTGATGTAAAATTCTAATACTAAAAATGGAATGGTTTTGTATTGTTTCATTGAGTGGGAAAATATTTACACATTCATTAAAGTTTGTTTTGTTTATATTTTAAGAAAATAGGAGTTTGATTTAGTTGTTAGAAGAAGCAAGAAGCAACATTTTTTTATCTTTCTCAACTCATATGCCAAGTTAGGAAAATTGTTTAAGGATACAAGTTAAATCTACCAAAATATTATTGAAGAAACCATCTTGAAGGAAACATATTGAGAAATGGGTACACATGCCTTGGTGTGGCAGAGCTAGAAGAGTAGACGAATTAGACCTTTTTGGGTGATTCATCTTTGTTGGCCATAATTGTACGGGGTTATAAATGTTTAAAATTTTTGCCCTTTTCTAAACTACAATTTTGAGACACAACAGATTGGTGACTCTGCTAGAGAGTTATTTGTGAAAGATGTTAAATTTGACCTAGAAACTTTGATAAATTAAGTTGTTAAAGATTGGATAGTTCAATTTGCCCCATTCAAGTCACACAATAGATTGGCGACTCTACTAGGGAAATGGTTGATAAATTCATTCATAAGAGTCAAGGGTTTTTTAAATGTGGAATATATTACAACTTGTTCAAAAATTAAAGAAGGTGACTTTTTTAGATTAGTGAACTCACAAGATTTTTAATATTTTCCTCTTTTAGAGGTGGTGACTCTAAAAATATTATGAAGTGATTTTTTTCCATTTGGAAACTTGGAAGATGTATTCATATATGCATCCACATAGGACTGAAAATGAAACCATATTATGTGATAAATCATAATAATGTCATGAAAGAAATTTCAAGATTGAAAGGTACTGATCATTGGACTTTTGTTGTATTGTTGGCTATCCAAATGCTATTTTACCCAACATTAGAGATAAGCTTCAAAAATTCAATGGCACAAAGGATGATTCAATGGAGAAACATTTGCAAATATTCAATAACTTCATGGAAGACTATGAAATTGACCACAAAGATGTCATGAAACTTTTTGTCCAAAATTTGAAGGATGATGCAAGAGAGTGGTTTTCAGACTTGCAAGTGTGCTCGATTGGTTCTTGGGAAGAAATGGAATCATCCTTTATCAAACATTTTGGTGAGAAGGTGAGTGAATCAATTCTTCTTAAGGAATTCACACATGTTCATATACAAAATAATGAAACTGTTCCCTTGTTCAATATTAGGCTTTCTAAAATGATTAAAATATTACCAGATAATATGAAACCTAATGATGTGTGGGTATTATTTGTGTACCTGAATTCTTTAAATGAAGAAATGAATTTTGAAATAAGGATGGAAATCCCTAAAAGTTGGTATGAAGCTTTTCAAATAGCAAATAACATTGAGAAGGTAAAAATGTATGGCAAGGTGAGAAATTTTAGGCCAGAGCCAAAATTATTTTTTTGACAATATGTTGCCTTGGGTAATAATCATTCTTTTGATTATCAGATTGTTGATAGCCCTACTAAAAGGAACAAGGATATATATGACACTAGATTGGGACAACCATGTTATGTTCCATCATATCAAGATATTAGAATTGAAATAGGGTATAATTCATTTTGGTATAATTATGACATGAGAAGAGTAATTGAGCATGAACATAAGGAGGAAGTAGGAGATTGTGAAATCGAGTCTTCTTGTGATGGTGAAACTGATGATGATAATGAAGAAGAGGTTAGAGGAAATTATACACTGAATAACCCCTTTTTTTACCAACAAATAGAAGATGAGGAAGAGGAAACTTGTCTAGGAATACAATGGGGTGATATCTAGGTGTACTCAAATCCCCTAGATATGAAGAAGAAAGTTGTGGTATTGTAGGTACAAAGGACAAAAAATAGGTAGATGAAATTTTTTGTATGATTTAGAAGAATAGTTCTAATGATGTAACAATTTTCATGAATGTATATTATGAATAGGAAAAGGATAGTGTTTTTCAAAATCAATGCATTCGAACACATGGAATTAATGGATGCAACAGTTTTTCTTGGAAATAAATGTATAATGGTAGAACTTTAGGAGGATATGATGAGGGAGAAGCAATTTCAAATGGTATAGGTAGTGTTCCTAAATTGAAGAATGAACAATGCATTCTTGAGAGTGTGATATCATCATCAAAAGAGTATTTCAAAGAAATAAATGATGTTTTGGATCTTAATGTCATAGAAACTTTAGAGAGCAACATTAACAAGGTGGAGATTTCAAACATGCATAAATAAGATGGTGATCTTGATGCATTCAAGGATGAAGGATCCAAGAATGGATAGTCCAAACCTTGCAACCAACATCAACATAGTGGAAATACACAGAAAAAACAAGATATAAATAGAGTTTAACTGTCATTCATCAATTATCGAGCATTGCATGCAACATGCCAAGCTGTAAGGCCTTCTCAGTTATGACCAATTACATCAGCAAATACAACATAGATCTCGTAGGATCCAACTATTACCTAGCTAGCCTAGATTTGTATGACCATGGGAAATGGTAGAAACACCAAGGAAGATCTAAACTTGTGCTCATAAGCCACCAAGAAATCTCCTTGTCACGTAAGCCAAAACACTTAACCACTAGCTCTAGTATTAAAATATCATATCTTTTTTTTAATCACTACTATCTGATCATCCTCTCTCCTTCTCTCCTAAAACAACTACCCACACCCTCCATATATTCTACTCAACCACAAGTCAGCTTTACAACAAGAATTAAATATAAAACATCAGTCAACTTCATGAAATAAACTCATGAAACTTGTGATCCATCAGTTGTCTTGCAACAAGCATTAAATCCTCATAGGTGAAAGCACCAATCCAGATATAGGTCCTCACATGCCCAACAGTCAATCCACATCACAAGGAACGTGACCCAAATTAAATGCACCAATCATAGTATAACTTCATGGAATATTAAACTCATCCTAAATATCCTAAATGAACTAAACATCAAACTCATCCACCGAGTAACCACCACTCCCAGTCACTGAGTCCACTAGTGAAGCAACACATCTTCCAACCAAGAACCGTCACCAAATGACCAAGAACCAAAAATCTTCCACCAAGACAACTACCAAAACTAGAAACAAAACACTAACTTATTTTTGATGATATAGGATTGCCAACTATCCTAGCATGCTCCTACATCAAATCTCAGGGAGGAACATAGTCTCATGGGAAGGGATGTCCCTTTGCAAGAAAGTGGTGATTAGAGTAGCAGTGATAATAATGAATTCATTGGCCTTCAGATACTCATAGGATGGTACAAGTGATATGGGTATGACCTATCTATCTTGAGAGTGAAGATCATTAAAGATTGTGACTATAATAAGTGTGGTTGGGTGAGGGAAGGTGTAAACATATTTTATCAAGAAGATCTCAGTATTATCTTCATATTGGTACCACTAGAATGTGATGAAAATAATTTTTTTGATAGAGGCAAGTATTGGTTCTAATTTTGGGTGGCCCTAGGCTACCAAATAAGGCATGATTTGTTTTTCTAAAATAAAGTATGTTGAAGAAGGCACCATGGGTGGCTCCACAGATAGTTGTATCCTTTCCATACCCTTAAGGGGTATGCATCCACTAGATAGAGCCGCTATTGAAACTATTTTTTATTGGGAGAAATTTTCAAAAAAAAATTCCAATTGATCAAAATGCCAAAAATAGCCTTTAGCATTATTTCGCAAACTCTCAGACTTGGGACCTACAAAATAACAATATTCCTCTATATCGTAGACAGTGTGTCAAGGATTTGTGAAATAGAAAAACATTAAGTATTTCACAAAGGGGAAGCTTGAGTTTCATGACATTACAGTATTTGCTTCGCTATGTCGCATCATGTGGTTATAGGGTGGCATGAAATGGCAGTTTATGTTAGTACAGTTTTAATGAGAAGATTGTTGTTGGGATATCACAACAGTATTGGATGTAGGATCCTATGATTAAGGACATTAATGAGACTTATCAATGGTTATAAATTATTCACCAGTACATAATCCAAGATAAGATTTTGATTATACATTAAGAAGGATAATTTCCATGAGAGATGAGTTGTGATTCATCAACATTCATTATTTTTATTTTCCAAGGAGAGACACCTTATGTGAAAAATTCCTTCAAAATTTAACTCGGCTACCAAGTTGGTGATTAATTTCTTTATATACTCTCAAAAGTGGAGTAGTACAACACATGGTGCTTTCTAATTTTGGGTGATAAATGGGTCTTCTAGTAGTTAAGGGATCATCAAATGAGAATACACAGACTATTCTCCAACTAAATTTGGATTTCGATGAGGAGAATCAGCAGGATGTCCTGATTCATCTCATGTTTCTAGCATGGGAACATGCTACCAGTTACGATGGATACCAAAGCGATATGTTGAAACTAGAAGTAGAACAGGACATGGGGGAGATTGCACTATTTTTTAGGATCATGGATTTGACAAAGAAGGATTCCACAAGGAGATGAACTGACTATTTGTTAGACTTTGCATCGACTGATTTTCACCTTTCAGAAGTCGTTATGAAATGATCTTTTTCCTTCCTAATTATATGTAATGGCCTTCTAGATACTATAACGATTAGGATATTTAGGGTTTTCCTTTGAAAGGTTAACTTTTGTAATTACGAATATACTTTTAGAAATGTTATGAATTTTAAACGGTTGGAAGCCTGTCACTTCCCCTTATGAGGAAACCACAACCATTCAATGTAAATTGGGCATGACTAAGAGAAATGGGGGGATTTTTTGGGGGATGTTTTGGGGAATTCAACTGATAGAAGAAAAACTCAATTGTACCATTTTTTGAAATTAATACAAATAAGAAGACCCTTTTACAAATAGTGTTATATGTGTTATTTCTTACTTGATCAACTCCTTTATGATGATTTAGTATATAGATTCAATCGCTATTTTAAAGACTTGTGTGGAGTGTTATTTTTCCTGCATATATATCTTATTATCATAAATATATAATGAAGTGTTGTCTTATTTCTTTCTATTTAATTGATTTCCTATAAGGAATTAAATTCAATTAAACTAGTTGTATGTGGCACATCTGATAGGCTCCCATTAATAGGATTAAATAGTGGATAGTTTGAATGAATGGAAATTGTCTCACAGGGTTGCATGTAAAGGTTTGGTGGAAAGAGACTTTGTAACCCAATGGATAAAGGATTGGTCTTGTATTGTTTCATTGAGTGGGAAAATCTTTACACATTCATTAAAGTTTTTTTTGTTTATTTTTTAAGAAAATAGGAGTTTGATTTAGTTGTTAGAAGAAGTAGCATTTATGATCTTTCTCAACTCATATGCCAAGTTGGGAAAGTCGTTTAAGGATACAAGTTGAATCTACCAAAATATTATTGAAGAAGCCATCTTGAAGGAAATATATTGAGAAATAGGCACACCTGCCTTGGTGTGGTAGAGCCAGAAGAGTAGAGGAATTAGCCCATTTTGGGTGATTCCTATTCGTTGGCCATAATTGTATATTCGAGATTATAAATGTTTAAAATTTGTGCCCTTTTCTGAACTACAATTTTGAGACCCAACAAATTGGAAACTATGTTGGGGATTTATTTGTGAAATATATTGTTAAATTTGACCTAGAAACTCTGGTGTTAACTTGTTGAAGATTGAATAGTTCATTTTGCCCCATTCGAGTCACATAACAAATTGGTGACTCTGCTAGGGAAACAGTTGATAAATTCATTGGTAAGAGTCAAGGGTTTTCTAAATGTGGAATTTCTTACATCTTGTTCAAAAATTAAAGAAGGTGACTTTGCTGGATTAGTGAACTCAAAAGACTTTTAATATTTTCCTCTTTTAGAGGTGGTGACTCTGAAAATGTTATGAAGTTGTGATTTTTTCCATCTAAAAACTTGGAAGATGTATTCATATATAAATCCACATAGGACTGAAAAAATGCATACATATTATGTGATAAATTAGAATTATATCATGAAATCAATTTCAAGATTGAAAGTTAAAAAGCATTGGACTTCCATGGCATTGTTGGCTATCCAAATTCTATTTTACCTGACATCAGAGATAAGCTTAAAAAATTCAATGGCACAAAGGATGAGTTAGCGGAGAAAAATTTGAAAATATTCAATAACTTCATGGAAGACTATGAAATTGACCACAAAGATGTTGTCATGAAAATTTTGTACAAACTTTGAAGGATGATGCAAGAGAGTGGTTTTCAGACTTGCAAGCATGATCCATTGGTTCTTGGGAAGAAATAGAATCATCCTTTATTGACCGGTTTGGTGAGAAAGTGAGTGAATCAATTCTTCTTAAGGAATTCACACATGCTCATATACAAAAGAATGAACCTATTCCCTTGTTCAATATTAGGTTTTTTAAAATGATTGAAAGATTACCTGATAATATGAAACTTAATGATCTGTGAGAATTATTTGTGTACTTGAATTCTTTTAATGAAGAAATGAGTTTTGAAATAAGGATGGAAAGCCTTGAAAGTCAGTATGAAGCTTTTCAAATAGAAAATAACATTGAGAAAGTAAAAAGGTAGTGTAGGGTGAGAAATTTTAGGCCAGAACCAAAATTATTTTGTCAACAATATGGTGCATTGGATAACAATCATTCTTTTGATTATTAGATTGTTGATAGCCCTACTAAAAGGAACAATGACATATATGACACTAGATTGGGACAGTCGGATTATGTTCCAACATATCAGAATATTAGTCATGAAACATGGTATAATTATGATATGAGCTGAATAATTGAGCGTGAGCATAAGGAGGAAATAGGAGATCCCAAAATTGATTCTTCCTATGGTGGTAAAAATAATGATGATGAAGAAGAGATTAGAGGAAATTATACACTAACTAACCCCTTGTTTGACCAACAAATAGAAGATGAGGAACAAGAAATTTGTTTGGGAATACAATGGGGTGATATCCAGGTGTACTCAAATCCCCTATATGAAGAAGAAAGTTATGGTATTGCAGGTACATATGACACAAAATAGATGAAATTTTTTGTATGATTCAAAAGAATATTTCTAATGATGTACCGATTTGCATGAATGCATATGATGAATAGGAAAAGGATAGTGTTTTTTAGAATCAATGCATTCGAACACATGGAATTAATGGATGCAATGATTTTTATTTGAAATAAATGTATAATGGTGGAACTTCAGGAGGATATGAGGAGGAAGAAGCAGTTTCAGATGGTATAGGTAGTGTACCTAATTTGAAGAATGAACAATGCAGTCCTGAGAGTGTGATATCATCATCAGAAGAGGATTTCAGAGAAATAAATGATGTTTTGGATCTTGACATCATAGAAACTTTAGAAAGCAACAATGATGAGGTGGAGATTTCAAACATGCATAAAGAGGATGGTGATCTCAAGGATGACCATAATCTCTTGGGAAGGGATGCACCTTTGCAAGAAAGTGGTGATCAGAGTAGAAGTGATAATAATGAATTCATTAGCCTTTAAACACTCATAGGATGCTACAAAGGATATGGTTATGACCTATCTATCTTGACAGTGAAGATCATTGAAGATTGTGATTTATAAGTGTGGCTAGGTGAGGGAAGGTTTAAACATATTTTATCAAATAGATCTCAATATTATCTTCTTATTGGTGCCACTAGAATGTGATGAAAACAAGATTTTTGATGGAGGCAAGCATTGGTTCTAATTTTGGGTGGCCTTGAGCTACCGAATAGGGCATGATTTTTTTTTCTAAAATAAAGTATGTTGAAGAAGGCATCGTGGTTTGTTCCTCCAGAGATAGTTGGATTCTTTCCATACCCATAGGGGGTATGCATTTGCCAGATAGAGCCACTGTTGGAACTAATTTTTATTGGGAGAATTTTAAGAAAAAGGTTCCAATTGATCAAAATGTTGATAATAGCCTTTAGCATTGTTTTGTGGATTGTCAGACTTGGGACCTATGAAATAGCAATATTTCACTATATCACAAATAGTGTGTCAAGGATTTGCAAAATAGCGAAACAATAAGAATTTCACAAAGGGGAAGCTTGAACATCACGACATTGTAGTATTTTCTTTGTTATGTTGCATCATGTTGTTCTAGGTGGTGTAAAATGGTAGTGTATGTCAGTACAAATTTAATGAGAAGATTGTCATTGGGATATCATAGAAGTGTTGGATGTGGGATCTGCGATTAAGGATATTAATGAGACTTATCAATTGTTATAAATTATTCACTAGTACATAATCCAAGCTAAGATTTTGATTAGACATTAAGAAGGATAATTGCCACGAGAGATGATTTGTGATTCATTAGCATTCATTATTTTTCTTTTCCAAGGAAAGCCACCTTATACATGAAACATTCCTTCAAAATTTAATGTGGCTGCCAAGTTGGTGATTACTTTTTTTATATACTCTCGATAGTGGAGTAGTACAACACATGGTGCTTTCTAATTTTGGATAATAGAATGGGTCTTCCAAAAGCTGAGGGATCATCAAATGAGAATCCATAGCCTATTCCCTAACCAAATTTGGATTTTGAAGAGGAGAATCGGTAGGATGCCTTGATTCATCTCATGTTTGCAACATGGGCACATGCTACCAGTTACGTCAGATACCAAAGAGATATGTTTGAACTTGAAATTAAAGAGTTAACTACGTAGCTTTCTTAGTTACGTAGTACTTTTTCAAAATTCTTAGCTCTTATTTAATATTAAAGCATTTATTCAAAATAATTTTTAAATAATTTTTTTTCTAAAAAGCCTTTTAATATTATTAATATTATTTTTTTAAATTTCATTTAAGTTTTTCATTAAAGATTTCTAAATTAATTTTTTTTAAATATAATTTTAATATCTTGCTAATCTAGTTTTTTTTAAATAAATAATTTTAATAAGTTTTTTTATAAACATTTAAATAGTTTTTCAAAATAAAAGTTATTATTTTGTTAATAATAACATTTCCATTATATGATGAGAGTTGTAATAGTTTAAAATTCAATTGCATTTCAAGTTTTGACAAAAAAATGAAATTGTTAAAAAATGGTTTATATATTTCATTCAAATCTTTCTTAACTTTGTGTTAAATTTTTTTTTATCATTTCTTTTTATAATTAGTTTGACTGTTCTTTTAAAAACATATATTGGTTAAATTGTATTCTAGGTTAATTTCAATTCTATTTCATTCATTATTAATTTAAGTTATTTGATATATTAAAAATTAATTTGAATACAATTTTATCCAATATGAATTTTTTAATTTCAAATTTTCATCTTTTATTTCACATTTATCTGTCATTATCATTTTTTAAAATTTAATATTGTTTATCGCTCAATTAATTGTTTTTGATTAATGGTAACATCAGGTTTTGAAGGGACCCCGAAACCCTTTAGCAAAGATAAAATGCTCAATTAATTGTTTATCGTTCAATTAAAATTAATATATCATTTAAATTCAATTAATATTTTTTTTGTTTGATTCATTCTAGTAACTTTTCCTTTGCTTTTCATTTACGTTTTAATAGTTTAAATAACAAAGTTTTGCGTTTTAAGGTTTAATTAATTTACAGATTATCATTTTTATTTATGTTTAGTTTTAACAAAATTTATTCAAAATTCATTTATCAAAAAAAGTTTAAACCTTAAAACAAACTTGTTTGCTTAATATTTTTTAGTTTTGTCTTAGCTCTATATTCATTTGTTCAATTTAATCGTATTTCAATTGTCATTTTGCAATTTTGATTTTAGAATTTTTTTTTTTTTTAATAATTTAAATCACATTTCATGGTTGTATTTCTTCATTAACATCAAATTAAATCTAGGAACACAATTCCATATCACCCTTAATTTAGTGTTTCAAAATTTGTTTAATCTATTTATGCTCTTCAATAGTTATTCCTTTCAGTTAAGTTTATTTTTAAACTCTTTTTTGAAATCTCTATTAAAGTTTTGTTTATGCTTTTTTCAAAGGGATATTGGTATTCAATTTCGTCATGCTAAGTTCAGTTATTCATTGCATTGCTAAATTTTAATTTTGTTCAAGTATTGTACGAGCTATCTAACAACATTGCCTTCCAGTGGATTTTTATTAATTTTATTATTTAGCATTGATTGCTTTCATATTTATATGATCTATTGTTATGCACTTAGATGCATATTTTATAAGTTCCATTTGATCCATTGTTTTAATTTGTAAGTTGCAATGGGATGCACTTGTTTCATTTGTAAGTTGCACTGGGATGCACTTGTTTCATTTATAAGTTGCACTGGGATGCACTTAATTGTTCCATTTGTAAGTGGCACTAGGACGCACTTACTTCGGTTGATGATTATCAAATTATTCCATTTGTAAGTTGCACTAGGATGCACTTACTTCAGTTGATGTTTATCAACTTGTTGCATTGGTTATTTTTTTCCTCATGGTGGGGATGGTGCTCTTGAAATATCTCCTGAAATTGTTGGATATCTCTTATATTTGGAAGGCAATATGTTTTTCACACTCATAATCCTTAGTTCAAATTATTATTTAGCATATGTCAATATTTGTTACATTTATGTTGGTTTAAATTTTTTTTTATCTCCTTAATGGATCCTTGATTATAGTTCATGACTCTAGACATGTTTGGAAAATTAGGTCATAGGTTGATTTGATGTTTGAGTCTCATGTTCTACTAATTTATCTTTGTCTCTCTCACATTTCTATGAAAATTCTACTATTGCGATAATGTATTTCATTCTTCATTGCTTAGATCGTGATTCATACAAGTTGTGGCGTAATTAACCATTCACTTACAATGGGATGACTCATTAGTGGATTGTCTATATCCATGTGATTGATGCAATTTTGATGTAGGTCTCATTAGTTGGCCTTGTTTGTGGTCATTTATGCATTAGTATGTTTCTCTTAGGAGAGAATTGATAATGTTTATTATAACTCACTTTGAGCATATGGTTTATCTTGGTATCATGTTAAGTTACTTTGTACCTTTATGATTTCTCATGATTAATCTCATTCTAAAGTTTTCAATGATTCTCTAAAGTTGAATTATTTTTTATGGTACATATTATAAGTTCCTTTTCAAAAGTGTACTAATTTGTATCAAGGGTAGATCCCAACTATGGGAAATATACTTGTTGTTTTTCTATGTTCTATGTTTCAGGTGATCCATCAAGGAAAATTCAAGACATCAATTCATTTACACAAATCCTATGAATCACAAGACTACTTGAAGATATGGTTATACTTCCACTTGAATACATTTAAAGGACCCATCCACTTCTCTTTTCTCTACAAAATATGCTTCTACAACATACAAATGACTACTTGCACACTTGAAGTCAATACTTTTTTTCCTTATGTTGAAGATCAAGTTGGAGATTGTTGTAAATTTTGGGTTTAATAGCCCTTGTAAAATCCCCAAGTAAATATTAAAGGGGGGTGTTAGAATTTATAATCTTTCCTTAGTTGTATTATTTAAATAAGGATAAACCAAGGTATCCTTTATGTATTTTTTGTCCTATAGTCCAAGTGGGAGGACAACTCATATTTTTTAATTCCTTTAATAAGGAAATTAGTTTATTCCTCTTTAAGAGGATATGGACACTTGTCGCACACACTTATGAATGGTGGCATTCATAGACTTGGGAGTTACATTCTAACTCCTCTCTCTCATCTCTATTTAAGAGATGCTCCTCTCTCTCATTTCTTATGATGAAGTTATTGTAAGTGAGAAACTCTCTCTCTCTCTCTCTCTCTCTCTCAGTTTAGGCTATAGCCTCATTCATAATGTCACAAGGGGTTTTCTTATCTTTCCCCTTTCAAAATCTCTTGGCTCTTTGTTTGGATTCTTGGAGCATTCTCATGTTTTGGTGATTGATATTGAAACTTTATCTCATTCTTGGCTTATGGTAAATTTCCTTCTTGCACTTCACTTTCTTGGATTATTTCATTAACTTATTTTCATTATTTTAGTACTTCTAACAAAACAAGAGATGGCAGAGATGCCTACTATTTTTTAGGATCATGGCTTCAAGCAAGAGGGGTTCTAGGAGGAGATGAACCAACTATTTTCTAGACTTTGCATCGACTGATTTTCACCTTTTAGAAGCCGTTATGAAATAGTTTTTTTCCTTCTTAATGATATGTAACAATCTTTTGGATACTATAACAATTAGGATGTTTAGGGTTTTCCTCTGAAAGTTTAACTTTTCTAATTACGATTATAATTTTGGAAACGTTATGAATTGTAAATGGTTGGAATCTTGTCACTTCCCCTTCTGGGGAAACCACAACCATTCAGTAGAAATTGGGCACGACTAAGAGAAATAGGGGGATTTTGGGGGGCATTTTTTGGGGAATTCAACTGATAGCAAAAAAACTCAGTTGTACTATTTTTTGAAATTAATACAAATGAGAAGACCCTTTTTTCAAATAGTGTTAGATAGATTCAAGTCCTTTGTGATGATTGATTATATAGATTCAATCATTGTTTTTAAGACTTGTGTGGAGTGTTATTTATCCTACATATGTATTTCATTATCATAAAGATATAATGAAGTGTTGTCTTATTTCTTTCAGTTTAATTGGTTTCCTATAAGGAATTAAATTCAATTAAACTGGTTGTATGTGGCACATTTGATAGGCTCCCATTAATAGGATTAAACAATGGATAGTTTATATGAATGGAAACTATCTCATAGGGTTTCACGTAAAGGTTTGGTGGAAAGAGACTTTGTAACCCAATGGATAAAGGACTGGTCTTGTATTGTTTCAATGTGTGGGAAAATATTTACACATTCATTAAAACTTGTTTTATTTATTTTTTAAGAAAATAGGATTTTGATTTAGTTGTTACAAGAAGCAACATTTCTGATCTTTCTCAACGCACATGCCAAGTTAGGAAATCCTTTAAGGATACAAGTTAAATCTGCCAAAATATTAAATTGAAGAAACCATCTTGAAGGAAATATATTGAGAAATAGGTACACCCGCCTTGGTGTGGTAGAGCCAGAAGAATAGACGAATTAGCCCTTTTTGGGTGATTTCTATTTGTTGGCCATAATTGTATGTTCGGGATTATAAATGTTTAAAATTTGTTCCTTTTTCTGAATTGCAATTTTGAGACCCAACACAAAGAAGGTGAAAAAGCACTTATTTCACATGTTGGATAGAATGATGACTGGATCATAGATAGTGGGTGCTTGCATTACATGGCCAGTGATAAAAGTTGTCATAACCCAAAAATAGGCTATAGGTTTATTAACCTACTACATTGTCAAATCGATCAAAATCGACATCAAAGTCCTAACCTAAGGCACATCTACACATCATCTCATCAAAACCCTAATTGATTATCTTCATTTTGCATCAAGGAATATTCCTTGAATATTCCTAATTATCCTAATTATCTTTAATTGAATATTATTTGGCGATAAATGTCATTATTTATCCTAAAGTTGATTAATAGAATATGTTGAATATTTGATTAATTAATTTAATTCTGCCACTTAATTATTTAATTAGATTTAATTATATTTATTCCTAATTTATATTATTTAATCTAGACAATTAATCAAAAATCCTACGAATAATTGATTAAATTCTTATTTAATTAATTAAATCCAGTTGTCAATATTTAATGATATAGTTTTGGAATAAAGTTTGATTTAATATTTCATTAACCCATAAATCAGTTATTTTAATTCAAAATTAGTTAAGTTGAGAATAAATCACTTTATTTTTAAATTAATTCATATTAAATCATGCACAATCATAAAAGCCGTCAACTTTAAATCAATTATCAATTTCAATTTGTTAACTTTCTAAACTCGACATGTGATTGTGAGTTGAGAAAGTGAACTAAACTCTATTTTGAGTCAAAAAGTGCTTTTGCATGATTTTATGAGTTGATCTCTTCCTAATTCTTGTTAACTCAAAAATCAACCTGAGTTTATCAAGAGTGATTTATGGCTTTTCTCAATGCATCCTCAAGCCCTAGATTTCTATATAATCAAGGCTTGGCTCTTCACAAAAGGATCCCTCAAATTTGCATACTTACTCTGGTGAATTTGCATATGAAGAATCAAGCTTTTGCAAACAAGGCGATTGTGAGATTTTGTTATTGTTTTTGAGCATTCATAGCATATCATTGTTAGATCAATTTGTATATCATTCCAATTCATTCTAGATTAGTTTCATATCAAGTTTTTCATCTTATTGCATACAAAATCCAAAAAAATAGATTAATCTGCATTTCATCTTCATTGCTTTCAATCATTTAAATCCTTCATTTAGGTGTTGCATTGTCATTGATCTCGGTTTGAATCTGAGAATACCATACTCGCACCTACTAGAAGGAAGTAAATCACTTGGTTACCTTATTTCATTTATATTATAGATTTCTTGATTTGCTAACCTCTAATGTTTTACTGAAGTGTTGTGTCTATAGCTAGGTACAACATTCACACGCACATTTTTGGCACCCACCGTGGGGCCCTGAAATGGGTTTCCATTCTTTTCTAATCAATTTTCTATCAATTTCTCTCAAAACTATGATTTTTATTTTCTGTCCGTACAATTTTCGTATGATATTTGATAGAGTTTCGTACCAGGACCCACTGATTGTCGTACGATAGTTTGCAATTTTGAGAATCATACCGATTGTTTGGCATTGTCATTTGGGACTTACTTTGTCATGTGTGCATAGACCCACTGTCGTTTCATGCCTAGGTTGTCGTACGAGTTTTGGTACCAAAAATTAAATTGTTGTATCAGATTTATAGGTAATCTTTCATATTTTGATTTCAGATTTGGACTGAGAGCTAACCCTAACAATTGATATTTGTTGTTTCTGATTGATACTTGCTATTTTTTCTCATGGGAAAGCGCAACAAAAAAAATTACAAATTAGGTAAAATCTACTAAGCGCGTTGCATGGGAACTCAAGTATTCTACTATGATCTGATAACATTTTGATTTGGGACATAAAACAAACCTCTCACATGTCTAGCTTGAGTGTCTTCCCTTCTTTCATAAATCACACTTCAGTTTTGGGCCCTAAAAAGAACATAGATTTGTTTTTTGCATATCTGCTACACATAGTAATTAGGCCCTATAAACACTATTTGTGGAGTTCTTGAGAGAGTGGGCTTCATTCTCTTGTTTTGCATGTGAACCTCTTCTCAAAGATAGATCCCCTTGTAGGTAGGGAGGATACTGTTATTATCTCATAGTTTTACTAGGTTTGGTCCTCAACTTTGATCGGTACATTCTCTCTTGGTCCCACTTAGCGAGCTCGATAGACATTGTTTTTGACATCACAAACCTTGGTGAGGTGATTTTAGTCTTAGTGTGTCAAAGAATCTGTTTGCTCTATTTTGGTGAAGTGAAGAGGCTAGAGGATTATGCTCTACTCCCTTTTTGGGTAGTATCAGAAACTCAGATCCTTGAATCTAAACTAAGTCCCCATGTGGTCATTTTTGTGAGTCACCTTTAGAGAGGGTTAACCATAGTGGACATTCCCTTTATTGTTTCAACCATGTGGACAAAACCTCAAGCGGTAATAGCCATTTTCATTGTGGTAGCAACTAGCGCTATATAAAAGTCTTTATGGAAGAAATCTCCACAGGTATAGTCTCTTGTCTGGCTATCAGATTTCCTCAGTAGCTCCTGATTGATTAAATTCTTAGACTATGTCAAAACCTCGGTGTGCTTGGATTGGATTTCACCCTCTTGAGATTACAAAATTTGCAGAGTCAGAACATTACTAAAAACCCTAGTGCAGCTAATTTTTTATTTTCTAGGACTATGTGCATGATTGCAAAAATTTTTGAGAACATACACAAATAGCACTCTTAGGGATTAGAACAATAAGTCACTATTTTTTTTCATGTGCAAGGTTTCTTTTTCCCTTGCTCATTGTTTGAAGATGATTGCATGTTCCCTTGCTTGTTTTGCGTGCTTGATATTTACTTGGTTACTTACAACAAATGAACTCGAGACAAACTATTACACAGATCTTTTAGACCTGGACAGGAAATTTCGCAAACAATTTGATACTAAAAACCCTAAAAACTAAAAAATTGCAAAATCTGAAGAAAAAATCCTTTTTGGTGTCAAAAGTCTTCTTGAAATTGCAAAAAGTCATATGAGTTTTCCCAATTGTCATGCCAGAACCCCCGGATTGTCGTACGGGAGACTGTATACTATCATATGAGTATTGTCAAAAAAGTCAAGAATTTTTTTTATCTTGGTGTCAATTGTTGTATGATCCTTGTCAACTGTCCTACCAGAGCTAGCCCAGACTCGTATGAGCCTCGAGAAACTCGTATCAGAATTTTACAAAGTTGCTAGAAACCTTCAGAATTTGTCAAAAATCTAATTTTTGCAGCCAACTTCCAGATTCTGTCAAAAAATTCACTCTGTCAGGAACAGAGCAGAGAATCATAAAAATCCAATCTATTTGCCCAAAGCGGTCTCTTGAGATTGATCCAGCCTTCTAATCTATTGATTTGAATCCCATTTGATCTTGTGTCAAAACCTTGTCAACATCATCTTTAGAATCAATCCTCAAAAATGGCTAAGTGTTACGAGCTTGTGTCTGCTATCTTTTGGGCGTCTACCCATACATCTAGGGCACAGTATCCTTCATTTACGTCCAAATCAATCTTCAACCAATCCAATCTTGACAAGGTTGCATCATTCGATCTTCTTGAATCAAGTCATTCTTCAGTTGTCTTAATCTTTCTCTTTTGCTTCACCCAAGGTTAATGGTGGAAACTAGAGCTTATTCACAAAGAAAACAAGGAGAACAACCCAGATTCTCTTCAGCAACATCTTCTATGATTGCTCAAACATTTCATCTACCCTAAGACACCAATCTATTTGGAGAAGATGATCTTGGAAATATTTACTTGAAAGGAGGTTACGTCACCCCTCCTACATCGGTTCATGGAGGTGGTCAACAAACTCCACATCAATCCATCCTTGGTAGTCCTCATAACAACACCATGTCTCAAGGAGGAGAAAACCAAGGCTCCCAAGGACAACAATCTCAACATGGTGCGGATCAAGAACCCACACCTTCTGAAATTGTCCAATATCAAAATGATGATAACTTCAAGAGAATGATGAGACACTTCTTGTGTGAAGAGAAAGAGGCATATTTCCTAGTCCTAGCTCGACAAGGAGCCAAACTTCCTCAAAACTTTAATGTTGAAGATATCATCACTCAAGAGGAAGAAACTCCCATCACATCCATGATGAAATACATGCATGCTATGCAATTCATGTTAAACAAGATGGAAAAAGAGAAAGAACCTAAATAATTTTCTATGGAGGCTCTATGCCCCTTTCCATTTGATAAAAACTTGTACATGCCACCATTCCCAAAAAGAATGGAAATACCAAAATATGATAAGTATGATGGAAACTCTAATCCCCAAGATCATGTTAGAGAATTATGTACTCAATCTATGGAGTTCATGCACAAACCAACCTACCCAATGCATCTTTTCCCTCAATCTTTCGGAGGGTTAGCCATTGAATGGTTCTCTAAAATGCCTCCAACAATCAAAACCTTTGAGTTGATCAAACTATTTTATCAACAATACTCCTACAACATTCATCATCTAATCACCATGATCGATATCTACAATCTGAAACAAAACTCAGGAGAACCCTTCCTAACTTTCCTCAAATGATGGAGGAAAATTTTTTCACTCTATGCTCGACCTATTCTGGAAATTGAAAATCTTGAAATTTTCATCAACAATTTGATTCCAAAACTCAATTACCCCTTGCAAATGAAAAATCATACATCCTTTGATAAAATGGTAGAAAATACCATCAAGATTGAGAATGTGCTTGTTAAAAAAGGGGACATATCGCTTCATAAGGAAAAAAAAGTACGAATCGGGTTCTAGTTCCAACAATAAAGACAAAGGAAAATTCTAGAACAAGAACAAAAATGTGGTAACAGATGGTGTTGTTGATCACGTTAGTGTTCCATCAAAGGTACATGCATTCAATCTCACCATGGGCACTCAAGCCATAAAAGCTTATGAACAAAAGGCATCTGAATCTTCTAAAAAGTCAAAAGACTATAAACCATGGGTTACAACACCAAAACGCGAGTTCACTCCTTTGGGTGAGTCCTTGGAATCTTCCATGAAAACTCTGTTGGAAAATAAAATCATCACATTTCTTGAGATAAAACCATTTGATCCTAAAGTTAAACCTAAATGGTGGAAAGAGATTGATTTCTATGACTTCCATCGAAACAAAGGTCATAAAACCAATAACTGCATGTGCTTGAAACATCTCATTCAAGACAAAATTGATGAAGGAGAAATTGTAATTGACAATCATAAGAGCAATAATGATCATACATCATTCACAGAACCATTTCCAAAGCATACTAAAGGAGATTCATCTTCTCAACCTAACATGGGTGCTAAAGTCAATTATGCCTACTCTGGAAACAATGCTGTCATAAATATTATGGAACCATACCTACCTAAACCTTGCAATGTCATCACAATTGTAAGAAAGGATAGAGATAATCAATCAGAAAATGTAATAACTTGATCACAAGCTCAGGTACATCTACAAGGACAAAACTTGGGTTCATCAAATGCTCCTATGGTGCCTTTCAATCTTTCATCTGCTTCCAAACAGAGGGCTGGCTCAAAATCATCTAATCCTAAAGAGACCAGGCCTACATCATACAATATTTTCCAAAAACTCCAGCATACCAATGCAAAAATATTCATGTTTGAGTTGCTTTGAATATCTCCTTGATGCAGGAGCATCCTGGGTGTAAGAGCAATCTTGCATCACCCAAAAATATTTATGTTTTTATTCAATAAGGGCTATTTTGTGCAGAGCTACTATTTATGGAAAGTTACTATTTTTGGTAATTTTCGTATGTTCTCAAAATGATCTGATTTCTTTCTTGGAGGTTCATTTTGGTCATATAAGTCTGCCAGTAAAGTTTCATTGCCAGATCAAGTGTATATTGGAAGATATTGAAGATTTTCGGTATTGGCAGCAGGGTACAGAAACTTTGAACTCAGTTTTGAAGGCTTTAGAGGCCCCGGATGAGGTCAAAAATTTGGGTGACAAGCACTTGCGCCAGTCAAGCCTGTAGAGCGCTTCGTGGCATTTCCGAAATGGGGTTATAGTAGCCGAGCGGGTCAACTGGTGATGACTTATGGTCTTCGGAAGTTGGGCCACCTGAAATGGCGAAAAATAATTTTCTTCAAAATTTCTGTTCGGGTTTCAAAAGTTATTTTGAGCCGACTATGATGTAATAAAATGTAAAATAAAATAATTCTAAGTTTGGTCGGCCTTATTGGCTAAAATTCTGGAACCTTCCCAGGCGGTGGATAATTGCCTATATAAGGAAGGCTGTATTATTGTCTTAGGCAGTTCAGAATAGTTCTGGGTAGTAGATCTGGGTATTGATTCGAGGCTTTGTCCTACAGAATATTGTAAGGGAATGCCCATGTGGCTTTGCATATTGTAATTCTGAAAGTTTGTAATTCCACATTTGTGGAGATAATAAGAAGCCAATTTTCTGTTCTTGCATATTGTTGTTGTTTCTCTATTTCTGTTTTGTGTTTGTGGTATTAAGGGGAGCACCCTTCATCACTCCTGCTCATAGGGCTATTCTAGATAAAAGCTCTACTCGGTTCCAATGTTCTTGACAATCTTGATCTGGATAGATTCCAAACTATGGTTGGTCATTTGACATCACCCTAGGTATTGCTAATATGATTTACAACAATAGAGAGGGGGGTGAATCAGTTGTTCTCAAGTCCTGATGTATAAAACAAACTTAAAATTTTTTCCTTAAATCAGATCCAATAACCAAAATGAACTCGGTCATCACTGATTCAATAATAGAAACATACAACAATGCAATCCACTACCTAGCTGTAACTTAACTTGTAAAACATAGAAATATTCAAACCAAAACATTCACATAAGTATTAACACCAAGATTTATAATGGAAACCCAATTTGGGAAAAACCACTTTGTAACATGCTACTATTATTTTCACTCTTCTGAAGTGAGCTCAGTAAAAAGCCAACCCTGTCAAAGGTTACAATACACACTGTTAGGTGTGACCTGGTTAAAAGATTTCAATCACCCTGTTAAAAGTGAGCCTTGTCATAGGACTTACATACACTCCATTAGAATGCAACCTTGTTCAAAGGATTTAACATATGACTGTTAGGTCAACCTCTGTTAAAAGGATTTTGACTGTTACAATGGTTAGAAAGTAGCGGCAATATTTATCTAAAAAATATACAACTCACTTTGCAAATATCAGATCCAACTCCATACACTAATTTTGGTTTATTGACTTTGAAACTTTGCCATCTCCATCTCTGATTTTCTCGGAAGTTTTCTTCAAGCAACCACCACAATTCTCCTTCAGCCTTTTCTTCTTATTCATTCAATAAAACTTTACTGATCTTCCAACATTCTCTATTCACCCATGCATTTGCATATCCAAATGCTCAAGTTCCCTTTATACTTTCCTCAATTAGGTTAACTCATCTTATGCCACTCAATCTCATTCGTAGATCTTAGGGTTAGGTCAGATTCATTGAATCTACCCAGTTCATGTTCTTCGGCTCCTTTTCTAGAATCATCTCAAATCTCTTAAAGATTTACAATAAAATGTTTTACAGTGCATTTAATGCTTTCAAACAATCAATAAATAAAGTCAACACGTTTTACATAATCCAAGAATTCAACAATGTTGGCTCCAAAACTAAATTCTCTTCAAATATAAAATTGTTGATGCTCGGTCAATACTGTGATCAACTACTTGGTCTTCATGTAGAAAGCTCACTCATTACTAAAAATATTTCCTCGGCTTACACTGTCTTCCTCGGCAATTAACTATTGTTCGATCGACACTATATTTTTTCTCGGCATACTTTGACTCGGTCGACACTAACATTACTTAGCTTAAACATGATTTTTCCATTCTTTGCTTGGTCAAGCCTACCAGTTTAGTCTTTAGTCTTACTAGTATAAACAATACATTGTCTCATCATTGTGCAACATAGTCAAGTACACTTTGTAGTATCAAGATAACTCAACATTTCCTTAAGTGCTATTGTTACCAACCTTGTCTATCCCCTTAGAAACACTCAAATAGATATAGTACTTTCCTAAGTAGCAACAATCTTACCAGTTAAGGTTTGACATCAACGACAATACAACAATTGTTTCAATTATAGTTTCCAACAATCTCCCTCTTTGGCATTGATGGCAACACCATATGATATCACCTAAATAACACATGGATTACCAACCAATCCAAAAACTTATCTGTTCATCAGAGAATTATTTATAATATCCTTAGCTTCATTTTGATGTGTTATCATATCAGTTCATCTCCCTCTTTGACAAAAATGCCAAAGTAGCAACTAAAACATACATCCATCAGATGTAGATAATATTTGTGCAGCTCAGTGTTTCTCCCTCTATCATCTTGCTTATGACTGATTCCTTGTCTTTTCTCCTTTTCACAACTCTAGGCCAGCCCTAAAGTGTGACAATCTTTTGCATCGATTTGTCAAATATTCTATTGTAGCACATTTGATGCAGTGCTCCTAGCTTGTTTAGGCAGCCTCAATTAGGGGAAGAACCCCTAATTGACTTCTCAAATACTCATGAGCTTCTTTGGGTAAAGCTTTAGTGAATATGTCTACTAATTATTCTTTTGTATTCACATATTCCATTCAAACTTCTTTATCTTGTACTAATTCTCTCAAGTAGTGATACTTGATTGCAATGTGCTTGGTCTTAGTGTGCATAATTGGATTCTTAGAAATATTGATAGCACTTGTGTTGTCATAGAAAATAACAACAGGTTCAGTGATTTCTTCTTTCATGCCTATCAACAATTGTTTTATCCATACCAAATTTGAACAGTTTACTACTGCAGCAACATACTCAGCCTCGGTAGTAGATTGGGAAATGCAATTTTGTTTCTTTCTCATCCAAGAGACTAATCTCTATCCAAGAAAGAAATCTCCACCACTAGTACTCTTTGTGTCATCTACATTTCCTACCCAATCAACATATGTATAAACTCTGAGTTCAAATTTGTCATCCTTCTTATAATATAGACCATCATGTGTGTTTCCTTAGGATTGGCAGATAATCTTGCCACAATCCCAACAGCTAGTGCAATATCTGGTCTACTATGTATAGCATACTGCAATTTTCCAATCATGGATCTGTACAAAGTCTGATTCACTTCTGCAACATCATCATTCTTAGATAACTTTTGTCCAGTAACAATAGGAGTTCCCACTGGTTTAGCATCTTCCATCCAAAAAGTTTTTAGTATTTCATTAACATACTTAGACTGTGTAATGAAAATTACATTCTTCCTCTAATATACTTGTAAACCAACAAAGCATTTGATCTCACCAAACATACTCATTTCAAATTCAATTTGCATTTCATTTGAAAATCTTTTACATAATGCATCTTGTCGACCAAAAATAATGTCATCCACAAATTTTTTTGCCAACAGGATACCTTTACCTTCTTCATCTTTCATGTACAAATTGCTTGTGTCATTTTCTCTTGAAAATCCAATCTGTATCAAGTAGTTGTGCAACCTCTCATACCATGCTCTGGGAGCTTGCTTCAATCCATATAGTGCTTTGTTTAGTTTGCACACCATGTGTCTTATGTTTGGATCAATAAAACCTTCTGGCTGTTCTATGTAAACTTCTTCTTCTAGTATACCATTCAAAAATGCAGACTTGACATCCATTTGATATACCTTGAAATCTTTATAAGCAGCATATGCAAGTAGAGTTCTTACTCCTTCCAATCTAGCTATAGGGGCAAATGTCTCCCCATAATCTATTCCTTCTTCTTGTGCATAGCCTTTGCATACCAGCCTAGCTTTGTTCCTAGTGATTTCACCATTTTCATTCATCTTATTCCGAAACACCCACTTTGTTCCTATAACATTTTTGTTTTTAGGTCTCGGCACTAGAGTCCAAGTATCATTCTTCTCAATCTGGTCAATCTCTTCATTCATTTCTTGTATTGAGTCTTCATTCTCCAATGCCTCTCTAGTTGACTTGGGTTCAAATTCACACAGTAGGCATGTTGGATCCTTAGTCTTACTTCTGGTCTGAATTCTAGTATTTTTATCTCCAATTATCTGTTCAGGCTTGTGATGTCTTCTTACATGTTTTGCCAAAATAGGTTCAGCTCCTCTCTCCTCTATTTCATCATGTTCCTCAACAAGATTGTCAAATTCAACTTCTAAATGCTTGGCAACCTCTTCCTGATATTCAGCAGCATTTTTTTGTAGCTCGACATGTTCTTGTTCTCTTTTGGCACTATTTTCCTAATGCGTGGCAGCATCTATCTATTGCTCGACATTGCTTACCCGAGACTCGGCATCAGGTGCAAGTCTTTTACTTGCCTCTTCTTCTTCCTCAATATACACAAAAGATCTATAATCTTTTGGTTCTCTTTTGCTATCAGCTTCATTTATTTTTGCATACTCATCAATTTTAACATTCACACTTTCCACAATTTTTTTAGTGTTAGAGTTCAAACACTTATAAGCTTTTCTTTTTGTGGAATACCCTAGGAATATGCTTTCATCACTTTTAGCATCAAACTTTCCATTCCTAGTGTCTTTTAATATATAGCACTTACTTCCAAAGATTCTAAATTATTTAACACTCAGTGCATGCCCATGCCATAATTCATAGGGTGTCAGATTTGTACCTTTCTTGATCTGTACCCAGTTAAGAGTGTAGACAACAGTGCTTATAGCTTCTTTCCAGTATTTCTATGCCACATTCTTTTCAATCAACAATTTCCTTGCACAATCCAAGATAGATATGTTTCTCCTTTTTGCTATACTATTCTGTGGAGGTGTTCTAGGTGCAAACATCTGTCTTTTAATTCCTCTATCATTGCAAAATAGATTAAATTCATTTGATGTAAATTCTCCACCTCGGTCAGATCTAAGACATTTCAGGTTCCTACCTGTCTCCTTCTCAACCTTAGCCAAATACCACTTAAAGAATTGAAAAGCTTCAGATTTTTCTTTTAGAAACATTACATGCATCATCCTAGTATGATCATCAACAAATAAGATAAAGTATCTAGCACCACAATAACTTTGTACACCCATAGGTCCACAAAGGTCAGTATGAACCAAATCTAAAATGTTTTCAGAAGTAAAGGATTTTCTCTTAAATCTTGACTTTATCATTTTTCCTAACTGGCATTCCTTGCACATCACATTCTCAGGTTTCTTCAATCTAGGTAGACCTCTTACCTTTTTCTTCTTACTTATCTCTACCAGATTGTCAAAGTTAACATGACATAGCCTTTTATGCCATAGCCAAATATCATCAAGTTGTGCAATTAAACATGTTTCTTCAAATAGGTCAAGATAAAACAAATTACCTCTAGTCTGATCTCCACTCCCAATTAGTTCTCCAGTAGAATTAAATATTTTATCTTGCTTGTGATGAAATTCCACTTGGTAACCAGTTTTGTTAAGCTGAGCAACACTTAACAAATTATAATTAAGACCTTCAACCCAATATGCATTTTCACAAGATATCTTATCAGTTGGTTTAATCAAACCTTTTCCTCTAACAGGACATGGTGCATCATTACCAAATTTTACACTTTTACCTCTCTAATGATGTAGGGTCTCAAACTTATTTTTATCACCAGTCATGTGATGTAAACAACCACTGTCAATAATCCATTTATCATTCTTGTTCACATAGGATATCAATGCAGTTTTCTCATCCTCATTAGACTCATCTTTCATTGCAACATAGACTACCTCAATTTCAAAATCATCACTATCAATGTCAGTTTCTTTTTCAGAAATGTAACAAGATTTCTTACCTTTTCCTTTGTAGTCTTTGTTCCATCGGTAGCTTCTGTCATCTTTTCTGTCTTTGTGTTTTCTTTTCCTTTCATCATCTTTATCCTTCCTGTCAGGACATCTAGCAGCTATATGACCAACTTTATTACATGAAAAACATATAATAGGGAGTTTACCTTTATACTTTCCTTTTCCCCTTCTCAGTCTTCTAGCCATAAAAGCTTCTAGATCTTATAGTTCTTTATCAGAAGTGTCACTGTCACTTTCACTTTCACTTTCACTGATGCATTTTTCTTTTTATTTCTTTGGCTTATTTAGAACTAGTTGTGACTTGAAAGAAGATTCAACATTACCAATGCTTCCAACAATGAAATCATCATAGTTAGAGAGTTCAAAAGTAGTCAGCATACCAACCAAACTTTCCAAAGTAAGCACATTAGCAGAGTTGCATCTAGATTCCTTAATAGATGAGATCTTAATAGCATATATAGGACGCAGGGTTCTTAGTACTTTCCCAATTATAGTTTCATCATCAATATCCCCATTTTCTCCTCTAATAGCATTCACAACTTCTTTTATTCTACCACAATATTGTGCAATATTTTCACCTTCTTGCATTCTCATTTCATCAAATTTACCTCTAAGACTCTTGACCTTTTCTTTCAGTACATTTAAGTCACCACCATAGATCCTTGCAAGAGTGTCCCACATATCCTTAGCAATTGTGCAATCCTTAATGTCCTCAAATTCTGGATAGCTTAGGACGGATGCAATTTCTAGCATTGCCTGATTATGTTCTTTCTTAGCTCTCATTTCTTCAGAAGTCAAAGGTGTGACAGGTGAGATAGAGCTATTCTCAATGTAGTACTTTGCAGAGTCACCAATATTAGCCAGATGCAGCTTCATCAAGCTTTGCCATGCAGGGAAGTTTTCCTTGTTCAACTTTGGTACCTCCTTATACATCCTAATCATTTGCTTCAATCCCCTTTAAACTTGATTTATGTCAACACTAATAATAAGCAACAAAGCTCTGATACCAATTGTTTATATGATTTAGAACAACAAAGGGGGGGGATGAATTAGTTGTTCTCAGGTCTTGATGTATAAAACAAACTTAAAAACTTTTCCTTAAATCAGATCCAATAACTAAAACAAACTCGGTCATCACTGATTCAATAATAGAAACATACAACAATGCAGTCCACTACCCAGCTGTAACTTAACTTGTAAAACACAGAAATGTTCAAACCAAAACATTCACATAAGTATTAACACCAAGATTTATAGTGGAAACCCAATTTGGGAAAAACCACTTTGTAACATGCTACTATTATTTTCACTCTTCTGAAGTGAGCTCGGTAAAAAGCCAACCCTGTCAAAGGTTACAATACATATTGTTAGGTGTGACCTGGTTAAAGGATTTCAATCACCCTGTTAAAAGTGAGCCTTGTCATAGGACTTACATACACTCCATTAGAATGAAACCTTGTTCAAAGGATTTAACATATGACTATTAGGTCAACCTCTGTTAAAAGGATTTTGACTGTTACAATGGTTAGAAAGTAGCAGCAATATTTATTTGAAAAATATACAACTCACTTTGCAAATATCAGATCTAATTTCATACACTAATGCTGGTTTATTGACTTTGAAACTTTTCCATCTCCATCTCTGATCTACTCAAAACTTTTCTTCAAGCAATCACCACAATTCTCCTTCACCCTTTTCTGCTTATTCAGTCAATAAAACTTTACTGATCTTCCAGCATTCTTTGTTCACCCATGCACTTGCATAACCAAATGCTTAGGTTCCCTTTATACTTTCCTCAATTAGGTTAACTCATCTTATGCCGCTCAATCTCATTGGTAGATCTTAGGGTTAAATCAGATTCATTAAATCTACCCACTTCATGTTCTTCGGCTCCTTTTCTAGAATCATCTCAAATCTCTTAAAGATTTACAATAAAACATTTTACAGTGCATTTAATGCTTTCAAATAATCAATAAATAAAGTCAACATGTTTTACATAATCCAAGAATTCAACAATGTTGGCTCCAAAACTAAATTCTCTTCAAATATAAAATTGTTGATGCTCAATCAATACTATGATCAACTACTTGGTCTTCATGTAGAAAGCTAGGTCATTACTAAAAATATTTCCTCGGCTTACACTTTCTTCCTCTGTAATTAACTATTGTTTGGTCGACACTATAATTTTTCTTGGCATACTTTGACTCGGTTGACACTAACATTACTTGGCTTAAACATGAATTTTCCATTCTTTTCATGGTCAAGCCTACTAGTTTAGTCTTCAGTCTTACTAATATAAACAATACATTATCTCATCATTGTGCAACATAGTCAAGTACACTTTGTAGTATCAAGATAACTCAACCTTTCCTTAGGTGATATTGTTACCAACCTTGCCTATCCTCTTAGCAACACTCAAATAGATATAGTACTTTCCTAAGTAGCAACAGTCTTACCAGTTAAGGTTTGACATCAATGACAATACAACAATTGTTTCAATTATGGTTTCCAACAGGTATATCTCCTTCTTAGAGGAAGATGGCAATTCACTGAGTCACCCACATAACCAGCCCTTATACATTGAAGTCTTGATCCAAAACCATCATGTCAAACGCATGTTGATAAATGAAGGCACTGGTCTAAATATATGTTTGTACAAATTGATCACACCATGGGGATTATCAGAAGATGCTATTGATCCTAAAAAGAAGATAACCATAAAATCATATGATGAGCAAGAAATATCTTCCAAAGGAACAATTGTCCTACCTATCAGAACATGACCGGTTATCAAAGACATCACCTGTGAAGTTCTAGATCTTCCATTGGCTTACAAAATTCTTCTAGGGGGACCTTGGGTACATGAAATGCAAGCTATTCCATCAACATACCATCAATGTGTGAAGTTTCCTTATGATGGAGTAAAGGTCACAATTGCAGCTGACATATCCACATCTTGCAATGCCTTGAAAGAAAGTTCTAACAAACTTGTTCCACATAATAGAGAATCTTTCACTAAGAAAACAAACATTGCATCAACATCCAAGATGGAAGACATTGCAAAAGAAGTCAAAATTAAGGACACAGGTATGGGAGAATATACAATGGAACTAGTCTTATCTCTCACATCTCTCTTATTGTCCCCAAAATCTTATGGACAACCTTCAAACAAGTTGAAACCTACTGCTAAAGAATCTCACGTCATAGTTAATGGAATTTTTATCACAGAAAAAGTGTCCAAACAAGAATTTGATGAGAAAGAAGCTATACTAGCATGGTTATACAAAGATGAGTCTCAATCCCAAACAGTTCAGAAATGTGACTTTAAAACACCCAAACCCTCTATTAAATCTTATGGGCCAGGTCATAAACTCATGTCTAAAATGGGATACACTGGAAAAGGACCTCTAGGAACAAGAGGCAAAGGCATTATAAAACCAGTTGAACACTATGGAAGGATGACTAAAGATAATGCAGGCCTAGGATATCAAAAGAAGCCTTTTCATCTCAGCAAAAACTCACCACATGTCTTAGAGAAGGTTGAACCAACAACAAAAACTCAATTAAAGGAAGAAACACCACAATCAGACAGTGATGATTCAGATGACACTGATCTTATTACTTATGAAAGTTTACCTAAAGAAATACTAGATCTTCTTAAGGATGAAGAGAGACCTAAGGAGAATATCAATGTGGTAGATACATAAGAACCTACTACTAAACAAGAGGAAGGTAAACCTATCATAGTAGCTGAACATTTGGGATATAATAGTGATTCTTAGACAAACTCCCACAAATATGAATTATGTTCAGACTCAAAAGGAAACCTTGCTTGGGGAATTCATCTTGACTTTACACATGTTCTGCATTTTCCCAAAGGTATAGATGAAGAATCAAATGACTATGAATGATGAGTTATCCCAGAAGAAGATGATCTTATCAATGAGAAACACATTTATTTTATTCACCAATATTCACCTAAATCTGATGTGACTCTAGAGAGAAATAACAAACTTAATGACTCTGATCCACCTATGGCTGAAGTGGAATCCAATAATGATGATGAGACTATTCATGAATTGAACATTCTGAGTAGTAATATCACCTTTGAATTCAAGATTCAAGTTAGGGCCAATGATGACAACACCATATGCATGAACACCATTTCCCAATCTTCTCTAGCCTTGACTATCCAACATCCAGAGCTTATTGACCAAACATCTACTGATCCGAACCAAGATATCCATACCTTTCAAAATGACTATGCTCTTTCCTGCTACCTCAATGTAGTGGAACCTATGATGACTTCCATTGGTGAACCTAGTGTTAGCTTGACAAAGTTGGATATCAAATATCTTAGTCAAGAAAACAAAAGAAAAAAGAAAAAGAGTTCTAAGGGTGAAAACCACTTTGTGGTAGTCTTAGAACCTGAAATAGTGAAAATAAAAGACATATTCAAAGGTTAAAACCTCTCTGAGGCACCTAAGGATGAGATATTTGATGTCCTCCTGAGTCATTTATAAGATAGATCTCCAATACTGATAGAGCCAACTCAATCTATCAACTTGGGCACAACAAAGGAACCTCAATTGATTCATGTAGCACAATCCCTATTAGAGGAAGAGAAATAAGCATTTACCAAATTCTTAACAGAGAAGAAAATCAACTTTTCATGGAAGTATTCAAATATGCCAGCGTTAGATCCAAAATTGATAATGCATCATCTTTCTATAGCTCTAGGAGTCAAGCCTATTAAACAGAAATTGCACAAGATGCATCCACATGTTGCACTCCTAGTCAAAGTTGAGCTAGAAAAGTTACTAAAAGCCAAATTTATCTGAGTCATAGATTATGCAGAGTGGATCTCCAACATTGTTCCTATTTCAAAACTAGATAAATCTATCAGAGTATGCACAAACTTCAAAGGTGTAAATAAAGCATGCCCTAAGGATGATTTTCCACAACCTAGCATTGATATGATAGTGGACATGACTTCAGGCTTTGGAATGTACTCCTTAATGGATGGTTTCTCTAAATACAACCAAATAAAGATTGCTCCAGAAGATCAAGAGAAAATAGCTTTTACATGTGCATGGGGTACCTTCTGTTGGAATTTCATGCCATTTGGTCTTAAGAATGCCAAAGCTACTTATCAACGAGCTATGAAATCTATCTTTCACAATATGATGCATAGAACTATGGAAGACTATGTTGATGACACCTTAGCTAAATTAATGATAAGATCAGAACATTTGAATGACTTAAGAAAAATACTGGATAGAATGGAGAAGTTTAGTCTCAGACTAAACCCTAAAAAGTGTGCTTTTGGTGTCACTTTTGGAAAGCTCTTGGGCTATATTTTTTCAAAGAAGGACATTGAAGTAGATCCTGCTAAAGTCAAAGCTATCATGGAGATGCAACCTCCCAAAAATATCAATCAAATGAGAACCTTACAAGGAAGAGTGCAATCAATCAGACATTTTATATCTTAGCTAGCTGATATATCACAACCTTTTACAAAAACATTACATAAAGGTGTAACTTTTGCATGGAGCAAGGATTGTGAAAAGAACTTCAACCACATCAAGAAATATTTGGTGAATCCTCCTATTTTGGTGCCTCCTATTTAGGGAAAGCCATTAATCCTCTATGTCTTTTCCACAAATACATCACTGGGGGCATTACTAGCACAACATGATGAAAACAAGAAAGAGAGAGTTATCTACTACATTAGCAAAACATTGGTAGCTTATGAAAATAATTATTCCATGATTGAGAAAGCTTGTCTAGCTATGATCTTTGCATCACAGAAACTGAGACATTATATGTTGGTTCAAACAACACAACTAGTAGCTAAGATTGATCCACTAAAGTACCTACTAAGAAAATCTTCCCTCACAGGTAGATTAGCTAAATGGGTTATGCTATTAAGTGAATTTGACATAGAATATGTTGAAAGGAAAGCTATCAAAGGACAAGTCATTGTAGATCACTTAGTTGAAGCACCAATGTTTGATGATACACCATTACAAATGGAATTTCCTAATTCATCCATCATGAACATATCTTCTAGGACTTGGCATCTTTTCTTTGATGGATCTTATACATAGAATGGATCTGGAGTAGGCATATTATTCATAACACCACAAGGTTACTCAATACCTAAAGCATTCAGAATAAAATTTCCTTACAAAAACAATATTGTTGAATATGAAGCTCTACTTAATGGAATGAAGATAGCAATAGAGTGGCGAGTAACAGAATTACACATTCGTGGAGACTCATAGCTTGTCATACACCAAGTCAATGATGTGTACCAAACAAAAGATGAGAAACTTGTTCCATACAAATGCATGGTAGATGACTTAAAGAAATATTTGATATCTATCATGTTTGAGAAAATTCCTAGAATGGAGAACAAGTTTGCTAACGTTATGGAAATTCTATCATCTCTACTACAGCAGCCCGAACATGAGCTACGTTACAAGTTCCTAGTGGAAGCATTGTCATTCCCTGCATATGATTCCCCTAAAACCCACATGATCTGCATTGTTGTTGGTCATGATTCTTCCAGATACAAAAACCTTTTCTCCTAGCTTCAAGACCGAATCATCCCCAATTCCTTCAACCGCAATGAGAAATGATACCTTATCTGAAATGCATCCCAGTATGTCATCATTGGTAATGATCTATAGAAACGGAGTCTAGATGGTACACTTCTTAGGTGTTTAGAACATGAAGAGTCTCAACGTGCATTAGAGGAAGTCCATGATGGTATATGTGGATCACATTCCAATGGTTTAACACTAGCTTGAAAACTTATTAGGGTTGGGTACTATTGGCCTGAAATGGAAAAGGAGGCTATCAAGTATGCTAAGAATTGTCAAAAGTGTCAAGTACATGGAAACTTGATTCATGCATTAGGGAGAGATCTTATTCCCTTTACTACACAATTTCCTTTTCAACAATGGGCCTTTGATCTAATAGGTGTTATTTATCCACATTCTTCTAATAGACATACCCATATAATTACAGCTATAGACTATTTCACAAAATGGGTAGAAGTAGTTCCTTTGACTCAAGAAATCGGCAAACAAATCTCTATGTTCATTCTAAACTACATCATATGTCAGTATGGGATTCCACAATCAATAGTCACAAATAATGGTGGCCAATTCAAGAACAAGGATCTAGATTCTTTATGCTCAAAATTCAAGATTACACAACATTAGTCATCCATTTACTATCCTCAAGGGAATGGACAAGAAGAGGCATCAAATAAAAATCTATTGAAAATCTTGCATCGGATAGTTAATAAAATAGGAAGAGACTAGCATCTCATGATCAATCCAGCTCTCTGGGCCTATAGAACCAGTATCAAAACACCCACTAGGGCTATACCATTCACTTTAGTTTATGGGTCTAAAGTGGTACTACCTATTGAGGTTGAAATCCCATCACTAAGAATCAAAATGCATGGTCTAGTAACTGATGATGACTACAGAGTGTCTAGGTTGCAAGAACTTGAACTACTATATGAGTGCAGACAAGAAGCATATGATCATCTCAGAGTATATCAGAAGAGAATGTGTAGAGGCTACAACAAGAAGGTCAAACACTGAGAACTTCAGGTTGGTGATCTAGTCTTGAGAGAGAATCCTAAAAATCAATCACATCGAGAGCGCAAGGGGAAGTTTGAACCCAACTGGTTGGGTCCCTTTGTTATCATTGCTACTTTTGTCTCTGGATCCTATCAACTCTCAACGACTGAAGGAGAACAGCTCCAAGAACCAATCAATGTTCTCCATCTGAAGAAATTCTACGCCTAAGGCATTCAGTATTAAAAAATGTCCTGAAAAAATCATAAAAATTGGAAAAAGTCCTTAAAAAGTGAACATATTGGTGAAAACCTAGCAATAGGCACCTTGATGATTCACAAAACAATCAAAAAAATACAAAAGTACAAAAAAATTGAAAAAAATAAAAATACCAAAAAAATGAGAAAAAGAAAAAGTGCCTTGGTGAAAACCTGGAAATAGGCGCCTTGGTAGCAAAAATAGAATCTCTGCCAAGATGGTGAAAACCCGGCAAACAGGCACCACTTGTTTAAAACACTCCATCTATCAACACAATCTTTGTATTTCCCAGCTTTGAGTCTGCTTTAGTATGTATATATCCTTGTTTTCAATAAAGTCGGTCAACAAAAGCGTTAGTATCCTATCAATGTTCAAACTTGGGGGAAATCAATGTCATATCCTACAGTCCTCAGTACCTCATATGTGTCATATCCAGTTAGAATTCCTTTGAAGCTACATTTGAGTCAGTCAGTCAGTCTCCTCACCAGAAAGGATTTTGCATCTACAACAACACAAACAAACATCAACACAAATGAAAACAATCTTTGATGCATGCTTTAATCTACTTTGTATGCTTACTGATTCACATTGAGATTTTTGCATATTGTGTCCTTTCGAGCTCTTCGATGATGTCCTTTATAGGATTTAGAGAGTGATGACTGGGGGCATAATATTTTCTTTTTTTCTGCTTTGAGTGAAAATATAATAAATATTCAGTGATGAAAAAGACTGACACATGATCAGTGACTAACTCCTAGGTCCTAGGTCTGCATTTCATTTTGCACTTTGCATGATCGCATTTATCTCATGATTTCAATTCAGCTTGACGCTTAATGATTCTCTAAAATCTATGCTAAACATATAATAAGGACTGAGTATCGCATGAAGGTCTTCTTAACAGATCACCAAGGAGGTACCCCTGGCTAATTTCGACATCTTAAATCCATTTTTGAGATTAAAATTGAAATCTGAGATCATTTACATTGTCAAAAATGCGATTTAAAATTTTTTAGACCTAGGACGGTCGACTACTTGCATAATCGACCTTCAAACATCAATGACATCCATAATTCCACTTAACTGATTATATAACATCAAACTATTCAAATTTCAACTTGGTCAACCATAGTCAACTCATGGTCAAACATAGTCAAACTTGGTCTTTAGGACCTTTAAATGATTCAGAACACGTCCCTGGACATGCACAACCATTTCTCAAATCAATTAACATGCTTCTAAACCATTCAACACTGACTTTTCTTGTCAGATTTTGATTTTCATCCTGAAGGGGGCATGGTATTGCACATCAATCAAATCTGTAAATCAATCTTTCTTTCAGTGATCAAGACAACAACCATGTCTAGTTGTTGATTCATCAAAAGACCTCATCGCTTGGGGCACATCTCTTGGGGCATATCAGGTTCATCAAGATTCATATCAATCTAGTATCCTAATCAGACTTGCAAACTATATCACCTCTTTGTAACCATTGATTCAGTTGTGTCATTTCCTTGGTTCTTCGTAACTGAAGGGTTCAGATTTGACATCCTTTCGATTCCTTTGGACAATTAGGTCTGAAGTCAGGACAGTCACTTCTTCATAATCATAGGTTCAGAATCAAGCGTTTTGACACTTCTTCACAATCACCGGTTCATTGTTGATATAGTTAGCATCATCTTGATTCTTTGGTCAATCAGGACTTGAATCAACATCTTCAAATCTTCAAACTGGTTTCAGTCTCGGAATCGGTTAATCTCTCAGGAATCATTTTCTCCAACGCATAACTGAGTCCACATCATTATCAAAAATAGATTAATCTTTGAACCACTGTGCTTCACATAGCAATTCAAAGAGGGGCAAAATATAATATCCCAAAAATGGGCTATAGGTTCATTAACCTCCTACATCATCAAATCGATCAAAATTGACATCAAAGTCCTAACCTAAGGCACATCTGCACATCAGCTCATCAAAACCCTAATTGATTATCTTCATTCTGCATCGAGGAATATTCCTAATTATCCTAATTATCTTTAATTGAATATTATTTGGCAATAAATGTCATTATTTATCCTAAATTTGATTAATAGAATATGTTGAATATTTGATTAATTAATTTAATCCTGCCACTTAATTATTTAATTAGATTTAATTATATTTATTCCTAATTTATATTATTTAATCTTGATAATAAATCAAAAATCCTACGAATAATTGATTAAATTCTTATTTAATTAATTAAATCCAGTTGTCAATATTTAATAATATAGTTTTGGAATAAAGTTTGATTTAATAATTAATTAACCCATAAATTAGTTATTTTAATTCAAAATCAGTTAAGTTGAGAATAAATCACTTTATTTTTAAATTAATTCATATTAAATCATGCACAATCAGAAAAGTAGCCAACTTTAAATCAATTATCAAATTCAATTTGTTAACTTTCTAAACTTGACATATGATTGTGAGTTGAGAAAGTGAACTAAACTCTATTTTGAGTCAAAAAGTGTTTTTGCATGATTTTATGAGTTGATCTCTTCCTGATTTCTTGTTAACTCAAAAATAAACTTGAGTTTATCAGGAGTGATTTATGGATTTTCTCAATGCATCCTCAAGCCCTAGATTTCTATATAATCAAGGCTCAGCTCTTCATAAAAGGATCCCTCAAATTTGCATACTTACTCTGGCGAATTTGCACCTAAAGAATCAAGCTTTTGCGAACAAGGAGATTGTGAGATTTTGTTATTGTTTTTGAGAATTCATAGCATTCATTATAGCATATCATTGTTAGATCAATTTGCATATCATTCCAATTCATTCTAGATTAGTTTCATATCAAGTTTTTCATCTTATTGCATACAAAATCCAAAAAAAAATAGATTAATCTGCATTTCATCTTCATTGCTTTCAATCATTTAAATCCTTCGTTTAGGTGTGGCATTGTCACTGATCTTGATCTGAATCTAAGAATACCATACTCAGACCTACTAGAAGGCAGTAAATCACCTGGTTAGCTTATTTTGTTTATATTGCAGATTTCTTGATTTGCTAACCTCTAATGTTTTACTAAAGTGTTGTGTCTATAGCTAGGTACAAAATTCACACACACAAAATTAAGTTTATTAAAATCAATGAATTTGATAGTGGTGTTGTGAGGTTTGGAAACAATTCACCCTACTTAGTGAAAGGTAAAGGTACTATTTCCATTAATAGAAAAATCAATGTGCCAGATGGTGTCTAACATAACACATAACTTGTTCAGTGTGGGTCAATTTAATGACAAAGGATACCGACTTGAGTTTAAAGGAGGAATGTGTAGGATCATTGGAAGTTCCGGTGATGTGATTGCTACTGGAAGGCAAACTAGAGATAACTTATTTTAGTTGAACAATATAGTTAACAATTGTTCAGTTGCTAAGATTGAAGATAGTTTGTTATGGCATAGAAGATTATGCCATGCAAACTTTGATAGGTTGGTGAAGGTAAGAAAGATTGATGCAATAAGAGGATTGCCATAACTTGTGAAACCAAATAATTTGATATGTAAAGAGTGTCAACTTGGTAAGTTAACTAGTACATCTTTCAAAAGAAAATCTTATTCATCAAATAATATACTTGATTTAGTACATATGGATTTGTGTGGTCCTATGAGACGAATGAGTTATAATGGTGATATATATTTTATCTTGTTTATTGATGATTATTCAAGAATGATGTGGGTTACATTTCTTAAGGAGAAATTAGATGCATTTAGTAAGTTCAAGGATTTTAGAGCACTAGCAAAAAAGGAATTAGGAAAAATTATGAAGTGTTTAAGATCAGATAGAGGAGGTGAGTTCACATAGGATGAGTTCATGAAGTATTGTGAAGATAATGGTATAAAAATATAGATGTTTTCTTCGAGAACTCCTCAACAAACCGGTGTTGCAGAAAGGAAGAACATAACAATTGTTGATGTTGCGAGGACTCTGTTGATACAAGGAGATGTACCAAAGTTCTACTTGAGAGAAGCAATTAGTACTTCTATTTATACTCTAAAATGGGTGCAAGTAAAGAAGGGAACCAACAAAATACCCTATGAATTATGGTATGGTCATTCTCCTATTGTAAAGTATTTCAAAAAAATTGGGAGTAAATGTTATATAAAAAGAGATGATTTTTCTGAAAAATTGATCCCAAAAGTGATGAAGGTATATTTATGGGTTATTCAACTAAGAGAAAGGCTTACAAGTGTTTTAATAAAAGGACTAATAAAATGATTGAAAGTACTAAAGTAAAGATTGATGAATTTCTTGAGAAATCTGAGGAAACAAACAAAAAGTTGACAAAAGATGATCAGGGAATAGAGTTTATTGAATCACAAGAGCATAGATTGGTAGAGCTAAATAATGAGGAAGAAGTAGTGCAACTGGAAGAAGAAGAAGCTCCTAGGTCTGAACTAGTAATCCCAAAGTATGTGAAAAGGAATCATTCTTCTAATCAAATAATTGGTGATAAGAATGTAGGTGTGCTAACAAGAAATAAGGTTAGAGAAGCACATGTCTAATATCACAATTTGAGCCTAGAACAAAAAAAGGAAGAAATTAAAGATGATGATTGGGACAGAGAAATGCATGAAGAATTAGATTAGATTTAGAAGAATGAAACTTGGACTCTTGTGCCAAGGCCTGAAGACAAAAATGTGATAGGTACAAAATGGGTTTTTAGAAATAAATCAAATAAGGATGGTGAAGTGATCATAAATAAAGAAAGACTTGTGTGTAAGGGTTATGCATGAGAAGAAGGTTTGGATTATGGTGAGACATTTTCTCATTTAGAAAGATTGGAAGGTGTCAGGATACTTCTTTCTTATGTTGCATTCAAGAAACTCGAAGTCTGTCAAATGGATATGAAATCAGTATTTTTGAATGGAATTCTAGAGGAAAAGTTCTACATTGAGCAACTGGATGGATTTGGATTAAATAAGGATACAAAAATGGTATGTAAACTTTAAAAAGCATTGTATGGTCTGAAGTAATTCCCTAGAGCACATGGTATGAAATATTACACTCTTATCTCATTTGGATTGGTTTCAATAGAACTTCTAATGATGGTAATGTTTACTTAAAGGTTGAAAGTGAAAAGATATTAATTGTTGAAGTCTTTGTTGATGACATATTTTTTGTGGTGGTGATGAGATGAGAATGTCTTTTTCTGATGAGATGAAGAAAAAATTTGAAATGTCAATGATAGGGGAAATCAAATGCTTCACAGGATTGCAGGTATCATAGTTGTACAATGGAATATACATATGTCAATATAAATATGTGAAGGAGGTGTTAAAGACTTTTAACATGGAAGATTCTAAACTCCTTGGTATGCCTATGCTTGGAGGTTGTAAACTATCCAAGGATGATGAATTTGAGTCTATTGATGCCACTTTATACAAGTCCATGATCAGAAAGCTACATTATGTTGTACATAGAAAACTAGATATTGCATAAGAAGTTGGCATAGTTGCAAGGTTTCAGTCAAATCCGAAGAAGTCACACATGGTTGCAGTCAAGAGAATATTCAAATATCTAAAAGGCACTATGGATTAAGGATTATGGTATGCTCATAAATGTGATTTTTTGCTAAGTGTTTTTACTGATGTTGATTGGGTTGGTAATGTAGATTACCAAAAGAGCACAAGTGGTGGTGCATTCTTTCTAGGTGGTAGGATTGTGTCTTGGACAAACAAGAAATAGAATTAAATATTTCAATATATGGCTGAAGTTAAATATGTGGCAGCAACAACCAATTGCACACAGGTATCTTGGATGAAGAAAATTCTAAAAAGGAATTAAGGATAAGGTAACAAAATCAGCAATGTTTATTGTGATAATACTAGTGCTATTGCTATTAAGAAAATTGCTATTGAGTATCATTTACTGAGAGAACATGTGTAGGAGAAAGTGGTGAGGTTGGAGTACATTCCAACTAAAGAGAAAATTACAGATATCTTTATCAAACCACTTCCTAAGGATAATTTTGAGTACCTTAGAGGTAAGTTGGGGGTCATGCACCTACCTAAGTACAATTAAGATGTAAATGTTGCATCAATCCAGTGGGTATTACTATTTTATTTTCTAGTGGATTGATGTAAAGGGGACTACTCCTTAGAGGGAGTAGTTGGATATATGAAGTCTTGAGCATTATGGCACTTTTGGCATTGTTTTTGAAGGGGGAGAAAAACTAAGAGGATGATTATGAAGTAAAGGGGATAGTAGTAGAGAAAAAAATTGGGAGATGAAATATGAAGAGTATATAAACATGGAGAGAGAAGCCAATTTTTGTATATGTGTGTTGCCATTAGATGAAGATGAAGATGAAGATAAAAAATTTTGGTTCAAGAACATGTTTTGTATTACTTGGTGTGTTGTCATCAATTCCAAAAGGAGAGATTGTTGGCATAATTCACACAGATGAGATGAGGAAGTATGTTTATGACTTGATGATGTATTTTGTTAGTTATGTTATTGTCATTGATGTCAAATCAGGTGTTCATGATGTACCAAGTTATGATGGAGAAGATGAATTAAGATTTATGTTGTGAATTATGGTGTGCAATTTTTCACATAGGCTCTAGAGGTATGTATAATTCTATATCTATGATTGCATACATGTATGATGAGTTTTATGAAAGTTAAAACTAGTTTAGTGAAGACGAGGAATTGGTTTAGCAGTGAAGGAAAAAAGAAGAAAGATTTGATTGGTATGTCCCACAAGAATGGAATCAGGTGTTGTGATCGAAGGTGTTTGATCTTGATGAAATTATTGGATTTTTTATGCAATCACATCAAGATTAGTGATTGATGGACAAAGTTATATGATTATGAAGTTCAGACAATGAAAAAGGGAAAGAAGAGTGAAGAACAATCGGTTAGATCCTTGACCGACGATGGTGGATCAATTCACGAAGATGGTTAAGTATTTTTTGAATATGTGATGATGTGTCTAAGGTGATGTGGAATGTTAGGTATGATTCTTATTGGTTGATTTGATTGATAATTAATGAAGAGGTGCATAAACCTAGGGAAGTGTTATATGTTTGACTTTTCGGTGTCAAATCAATTATGTGATGGATCTGGAGGATGACATGAAGTTAAAATTTTAATTGTTAATTGGTAAAACATTTAGGGATTAAGGATTGAGGAGGAATTATTTGTAATGTTGAAATTCAAATGTAATTTGGGTCCTGAACGACCTAGTTAATGAAATATGTATTTATATTCCTATCACTTATATTTGAAAGTGTGGAGATTGTGAATGGTGTGTGCGGTCAAGCCAGTAGTTGATTTCTTGCAAGAAGAATCATAAGTTGAGCTTAATTAGATCTATACAAGCAAGGCATTGGTGCTATTTTCATATCAACCTTAGTGTTTTTCCTTAACAGTTGTAGCGAGTCAAAATCCCTTAACTAGGTAGATCCTAACATATCATTTTATAAAATCCGTTAATAGGGTGGCACTTTAGCTAGTGTTTGAAGTCCTCTCACAAGGATACTCTTAATAGGGTAAAGCTCCTAACAAGGCTAGAGGGAAATGCCTTAACCAAGTGGCTCCTAAGATAGTTTATTCTTAACGAGACTTTATTGTAATCTTTTAACATGGCTAAGATCTTAACTGGGTGTGCTCCAGAAGAGTGCATTTTTCTTAGTGCGTCCCATCCCCACCATGGTTTTTCCCAAGTTGGATTTCCCTGATAAAAATACTGGTGTTATGTGTTGAATTTGTGCGGATTCTTACTTCTTGGTGTATGTTTTATCACAAGTAAAATTTATTTATTGCATGCATGTGGTAAGGATTTGAAGGATAAGTTTTATCAAATCAGATTTGTGTTTATTGGTAGATTATTGATTTACCCCCCGCCCCCCCCCCCCCCCCCCCCCAGTTTTCTTAGGTCTCGATTATTCTAACATCCCCATCCATGGTTAAGGCATCATTTTAGTATAGCTTGTGGGTGAGGAGGGTTCTCAACAATGAAGAAACATTGAAGGTTATGGTTTGATCCAAGGAGGTTAATAAAATGATTAGCTACCACATGGAGCCACATGGGTAGGAAAGTACTAAGTAAATATGGTCAATGCCTTTTGATGATGCAGTGAAGAAGATAGTGGAAACATGTAAGGTTTGGGAGCAGGTGTGACATCTAATGGAAATATTGCATGACTCAAATAACAATACGAGTTATGAAATCATCAAGCTTATTGTAGAAATTTGTTGAGTGTCCTAATAATTTTTTTGCAAACAAGAAAGAAGGTATGAAAGATCTCACAACTATCGGGTTAGTGCAAAATTTCTAGATTTGATAATTTGTTGCCACCATTCTGCAACTTGAGAAATGTGAACTATATCTTAAGACAAGGAGAGATAAATACATCTTCTAGTGTTGATTACCTACATTGAAAATAAGTGTTGTTTGCTCAAAAGATTGAGGATGGATCTTGTAGAGGGATAATATAAATTATGATGCAAGAAGAGGTGGTTGAAGAGAACCATGTTGCAAGAGATGTATAGAGACCATAGATGTGAGTTGTTTGATATTTCATCTTGTAGTCAGCGGGGTATTAAAATTACAATAGGTATCTAGAGTGATATTAAAAGGGTTGAGTGTAGCTACAAACTTTTTATGTGGTTTTCAAGTATTTATAATATCTCTAGCTATTGCTTGGATTCTTTCTAGTAGGTGGGATGCAGAGAGAAATCAGGATGCTGATAAAAAAGATGTGGTTTTGGAGTCATCCATTTCCCCTTGAATAAAAGACTCAAATTTCTCCCCTATGAGAGGATATGGTGAGAATCTTGCACCCTAGTTTTCTCAGTACCAATAACCACCTCTATGTAGTAGTGACATGGCTCACAAGCTTGGTTGTTTCTCTGAATCATTCTAACCTTGGGATCTCTCGTATGCTATCCAAGTAGTTTCACTACAAGACAAAACTAGAGGCAAAAATTTCTATTAGGGGAATATTCTTTGTAATTGACTAGTGGTGGTCAGAAATAATATGTGTGTAAACAACCTATAGCTTGTAGCATTCCTTGCAGTTATAAAAGGAAGACCAAATCCATATTTGAGGATCTGAAGATTTTTTTCCTAAAAGAGCATGTAAATAGAATAGTGTCTTCGTCTAGATTGAAGACTAAATGTATGCACTATAATTGCTTGATTTTATGAGAAAATTTGAACCAGTTTGTGCACTAATGTTGCTACTATGATGAAATTGTATGCAACATGATGTGTTTCAGATTATATGAACTCAATATATCAAGGATTTTTGGGTTTTTATTTGCACATTTTGTTGCAATTTGTGTTGTTTATTCATGGCTCTCTCTTAAGGACAAGGTTAAATGCTTTGTTTGAACAATAGTGATTTGGAATATTTTATGTGGATTTGTAAGAAGAATTTAATAATAGCATAAGATGACGTAGTCAAGGATGGTGGATCCAATTAAGGATAGTCCAATCCTTGTAGCCAACAATCAACACAATAGAATACTCAAAAACACAACAAAAAAATAATTTTTTAACTCTAATTTTTATTAACATGCCCAGCTGTAAGGCCTTCTAGGTTAGGGCCAATTATAATCAGAAACAATTCTACAAGATCTACACAGATCCAATACAATCTCAGCTAGTTCAGCTCTGAAAATAATCAACAACTGATGGAAACCCTAAGGCAAATCTAAACTTGAGCTCGCAAGCCTCTAAGAAATCTCCTTATCTCCAAGTGTGCAACCACTACCTCTACAACTACAAACTATCAAATAACAATTTGATCTGCAAGATCATGCAAGATCTTTTCCACAACTTCGCCAACTCCAACTTTCAGAACCTCAGATCTAATTCTCTAAGTATTCCAAGTCATGAACTCCCATTGATCTCCTTGATGATCCTCCCTCATCCCCCTAAACATCTACCCAAACATCCTATTAATACTAATCATTAGCCAAAAGTCAGCTGGATGAAACCATTAACTCCCCCAACAACTATTAAATTCAATACAAGTTGGCATCAAAATGGCCTTACAAACATTTAATACAACATGTCGACCTGTAACAATGGCTAGCAATAATAAATTCATCAAGTCAGCCCAACAAATCACACAGAACTCTAGTCGGTAAACCAGAAATACCGAGCAACAGTGAAATAACTGAGCATGCCAAGTGTCGGCTAAGCACCAGTGTCGACCGAGCACGACAGGCATTGTCAAGTAACACTTTCACCGAGTGCCAGAGATTACCGAGTTCCTTCAGTGATCGAGCTTCCTTCAATGACCAAGACCGTCGGTCAAGGTTGCAACCGAGTAACATCGGCCAAACATACACCTACCATGCAGATTCATCGAGTACCCTAGAATGCCCCTGCATCAGACACCCCAAGTTTGAAAATATGTTCATATGTGAGAAGAACATCTTTAGAGATTCAACGCATAAACCTCGAACTGGTTCTTCACATACAAGTCCTCCACCTTTTCAGCTTGCATACTCTTCCACTTCAGTTTTCTTTGTCTCTTCAAGTCTTTCCTTGACAACACATAGGTATATTCTCCATACTGATCATTCATTTTCTCTAGATCTACCAACTCAACTCGGCTACCAATACTCAGGCTTCTCCTATCGAGCGTTGTATCCAGCAAAGGCATCAGGGAAAACTTCCTATCATCCTTCACAACAATAAACACATTTATTCCACAATCATACATAGCTCTACAATCATATTGCCAAGGTCTACCAAGAAATATATCACAACTATTCATCTTCACCATGTCACATAACACAAGATCCTTTAATGCAGTCAAGGTGGGTGGATCCAATTAAGGACTAACTGACCTTGCAGCCAAACCAATATGCAGCGAAAAACACAATACAAACAACAAATCTGCAAAGAAACAGAAGTCTTTATTCATGAAAACATTGATTACATGCAATGTGTCAGGCTGTAAGGCCTTCCCAATTATGGCCAATTACAATGCAAGTAATAGTCTACAAGATCTCGCAAGACCCAAATCTTTTCCCCAACATCAACATCCAGCTAGTCCAGGTCTACAATAGGAAGCTCACTAGTAGGCACCCAGGAAAGATCTAAACTTGTACTCCAACTTCCAAGTAATCTTCCTGCTCCTAAGCTCACAGGCTACTAACTTTTTCTTTTCACCATCTGATCCTAAGAAACTACCCAAGAATCCTATAAATATTGATTCCTAGCCACAAGTTGGCTGATGAAACAATAAATCTTTACAAACAAATATTAAATGCTAAAACATCAGTCGGCTCTCACATAGCCTTACAAAATAAATAAACTCTAAAAGATGGCCCCAAACGGTCATCAGATCCGCATAGAAGAATGCAACACACAAGATCTAGGTCCCCACACATCCAATGGTCAATCCATAACTCAAGGAGTGTGACCCAAATTAAATGCACCAGTCAGCCAAGCCGATCTATCCAACCAATCTAGTCGGTAAGCAAGAACACCGAGCAACAGAAGAAATAACCAAGCACCAGTCGACCAACCATGCCAGGCATATCTGAGGAACATAGTTATTGCCGATCACTAGTGAACATCACGATGCCTTCAGTCACTGAGTGTTCTTCAGAGATCGAGCACCGCGGTAACCATAAAGACCGAGCAACTAGTCTCCCAAACCAAGCAAGAACTCTCCAAATCAAGACCAAAACTAACAATCTACCTTCAAAGACAAACATATTTTTGGTTGATACAGGATTGCCAAGAATCGTAGGATGCTCTTGCATCAGACACCCTAGGTAAGAAAGATTTTCTCATAAGGAAATCAGAAACGTCTCAAGGGAATCAGAACAGGTATGCCGAATCTATTCTTCACCCATATTTCTTCGTATCCTTCATCCCAAGTAGTCTCCACTTCATTTACTATCTCATGCAGAAAGTCCTTCTATCTTCCACTTTTCTTATTCCTTCGGTCGACAACTAATAGCAACTGACTCTGACCACTACCGACCACCTCAATGCCTTGGTAAGGTTCATCCTCTCCAGATTCCTCAATCAACTCAATATCATCTACATCTCTCTATGTCATAAATGTCACCATCTGTTGTACCATATCTGCCAGCAAAACCATCTTTTTCTTAATCTCAGCAAACTCTTTAGAGATATCATTCTCCTTCTCCTCCAAACTAGATTTAACAGGAATAGGTTCATCAACCCTCTGCTCCTAAGGTTTGTCATAAGGACAACACCTGATAACTCCACATCCTTTAACCCCTGTCTCCTATAAAGGTATCAGCTTATGCCAAGCTCCTTCATGCCTAACCAAATAGGTATTAGCACGACCATCAAACAAAACATTTCTATCAAACTACCAGGGTCTATTGAGCAACAAATGACAAGCATCCATAGGCAATATATCACACAATATATCATCATGGTAAGATCCAATCTGAAACTTAACCAAGCATTGTTCTTCAACTCTAACCTTAGAAACATCTTGTATCTAACTAATCTGATAAGGATTAGGATGTTTCCTTCTTTCCAAATTCAATTTACTAACCATTTCATCTGAAACAAAGTTTACAAAACTGCCACCATCAACTATGACATTGCATACCTTATTCTTGCACTTACATCTGGTTTTGAACAAATTCCTTCTCTGCACTGGTTCATGAACACATGTATCTAACCTTCTAGTGATAAGACATTCATCTTTCTCAGGAACATTCTCAATGTCTTCTTCAGCAGCTAATGCAACTATTTTCTTAGGACACTGCCAACTTCTATGACCAGCTTCACCATAGTTATAACAAGTGCCAGTGAACTCATTCTTCCACCTTCCTCTCTGTCCAGCACTCTTAGTAACTTGACCACTGCTAGAACCCACATCAGGGTAGGATTCTCTATCACATTACTCTCAACAACTATCTCACCAGTTTTACCACCTCGGTTCCTACTATTTTGTTTTACTTCATACTTCCTATTTAGCTTCTCTTCAATCTTTAATTCCATCTGATAAGCATCACCAATTGTTTTAATCTATACAGTGAGTAGCTCTTCTTGAATAATAGGTCTCAAACCATAGACATACCTAGAAACCTTCTCTTTATCAGCTTCAGAATGACTAGTCCCAATCAGGATTCTATAAAACTCCTTGGTATACTCTTGTACCGATTTGTTTGTCTACTTCAAAGCTTGCATCTTCTAAAAAAAATCCAATTCATAATCCACCGGAATGAATTGCTTCTTCAACTTATCAACCATTTGGTTCCACTTAGTGATCTTTTATTTTCCTCTTCTACCTCTTTCCAACTAAACTTCTCTCCACCAGATATTTTCAAGACCTTTCAACTTAGTCTTTGCAAATCTAACCCTATCAGGATCTTCTATTTCTTCATACTCAAAGTATTCATCGATCTCATTGATCCAATCAATCAATTCTTCTGGCCTAAGGCTTCCAGCAAATGCAGAATCTTCAATCTTAGGTCTCTTCCCAATCTTAGACATAGCTTTCAGAATTTGATTCTCCTTAGAATCTCTAGCTTCTTCTACAACTTCTTCAAAATGATCTTCCTCAGATTCATCATCACTATCCTCCTTCAAGGTAGGCTTCTTCTTTCTCAATTCCTCTTGTAGGTCTTTCACTTGTTTCTGCAAATCCCTAAAATCATCAAGATAGAATTCTCCAATAGCTTCTTCTTCCTTAGGGATCTCACGATTTCTCCTCGAAGGCATCTTCAAATCAAGATCTAGATACACAAGATCCACTCGGCTTCAATAGGAATAGAATTTTCTCAAAAAGGAACAAACTTCTCTTTGATACCACCTAATGCAGTCAAGGTGGGTGGATCCAATTAAGGACTAACCAACCTTGTAGCCAAACCAATATGCAGCGGAAAACATAATACAAACAATAGATCTACCAAGAAACATAAGTCTTTATTCATGAAAACACCGATTACATGCAATGTGATGGGTTGTAAGGCCTTCCCGGTTACGACCAATTACAATGCAAGTAACAATCTACAAGATCTCACAGGATCCAAATCTTTTCCCCAACATCAGCATCCAGCTAGTCCAAGTCTACAATAGGCAGCACACTGGTAGGCACCCAGGAAAGATCTAAACTTGTACTCCAACTTCCAAGTAATCTTCCTACTCCTAAGCTCGTAGGATACTAACTTTTTCTTTTCACCATCTGATCCTAAGAAACTACCCAAGCATCCTATAAATATTGATTCCCAGCCACAAGTCAGCTGATGAAACAATAAATCTTTACAAACAAATATTAAATGCTAAAACATCATTCGGCTCTCACATAGCCTTACAAAATAAATAAACTCTCAAAGATGGCCCCAAATGGTCATTAGATCCACATAGAAGAATGCAACACGCCAGATCTAGGTCCCCACACATCCAATGGTCAATCCATAACTTGAGGAGTGCGACCCAAATTAAATGCACCAGTCAGCCAAGCCGATCTATCCAATCAATCTAGTCGGTAAGAAAGAACACCAAGCAACAGAAGAAATAACCAAGCACCAGTCAACTGACCATGCCAAGCATGACCAAGGAACACACTTATTGCCGAGCGCCAGTGAACCGACACCTTCAGTCACTGAGCGTTCTTCAGAGACCAAGCACCCCGATAACCATAAAGACCGAGCAACCAGTCTCCCAAACCGAGCAAGAACTCTCCAAATCAAGACCAAAACTAACAATCTACCTTCAAAGACAAACATATTTTTGGTTGATATAGGATTGCCAAGAATCCTAGGATGCTCCTTCATCATCCTTATACTGGCCAATCTGAACATCAATAAAGCATTGTTCTCTTACTTCTAGAGCATAAACATCTTGTAACCAGCCAATCCTATAAGGACAAGGATGCTTCATTCTATTCAACCCAAGTTTTTGAACCATGTACTCAACAACAAGGTTGTCAGTAATACCACTATCAACAATAACATCACAAAGTTTACCTCCAAACTTGCATAGGGTCCTAAACAAGTTACTCCTCTGACAAGGTTCCTCCTTTGTACCGAGCAATGTTCACCAAAGTAGCAATTTCTCAGATTCAAGTTCATTCTCATTCACCATAGCAATTTGTCGATCACAAATCTTCTTCTATGTACACTCAAAAGAATGGTGTCCTTCCTCTCCACAGTTATATCAAGTAACCTTAAAGATAACTCTACATGTCTTCTTCTTCGGTTCCACAGGTTTTTGTTCATCTTCTGCATTAGTTAGTTTATCCTTCACCGAGTGATCAATCTTCTCCTTCCCTCAGGGATTACTATGTTGTTTCCTCTTCAACTTATCTTATGCATTCAGAGCATATTGATAAGCATCTTCAATAGAATCAATCTTCATCATACCAAGCTCATCTTGAATATTGAATCTCAAACCATTCACATACCGAGCTACCTTTTCCTTACCAAGCTCTTGGTGTCCAAACCGAATAGTAAGTTTGTAGAACTCCTCGATATAATCTTCAATAGACAAATCCTTCTATTTCAAATTCTTCAACTTCTTAAACAAGTCAAGCTCTTAGTCAACCAGTATGAACTTAGCTTTCAATTTAGTCACCATCAACCTCCACCGATTGATCTTCATTTCACCTTCATCTTCTCTATCTCTTTTTAAATCTTTCCACCAAAGAGAAGCATGTCCTTTCAACTTTGTCTATGCTAATCTCACCCGAAGAGGATCTTCAATTTCTTCCAGCTCAAAGAAATCTTCAAGTTCACCAATCCAATCAAGTTCTCTGGCTATAAAGTACCAGAGAAAGTAGAAACTTCCATTCGGTAACTACTACTTAATCGAGCTCCAGATCTAGGCAACTGAGAAGTTCTGTCCTCGTCAGATCTATCCCTCTGGTCATCACCACTAGATCCAATAGGTTCAAAGTCTTCAATAGCTTCCTCATAACCATCCTCAGTACCAACATTCCAAGCTATACCAGTAACAACTCTCATGATCTTGACGACCATGTCATTCTTCATCAGCTCCATCTCAGATCTGAAATCTGATTTCACCTTCTTTGTAATCCTAGATTCAACAGTATCATAGAGGTCTACAAGTACTCTAGGGTCCAATCTTCTTGGAGGCATCCTTAAAGATAAGAGAAACCCTCTACAACAAACCCTACACCGACCACCTTATGACCATCTCCAAGTTGTATGCAAGTCAGATCTCAACCTGCCATCTTGAACAAACAATTAGGGCAAGATCCACAAGTTCAGTGCTCTAGATCTGCAATCCAGATCATACGATCTCTTCACCAACAAGATCAACTTTGCAAGATCATCCTTGCTAGGTCAACCTTCACTCCACAAGATCAACTCTCACTCTAATACCACCTAACATAGTCAAGGATGGTGGATCCAGTTAAGGACAGTCCAATCCTTGTGGCCAACAATAAACACAACGGAATACTCAAAAACATGACAACAAAATAATTGTTTAACTCTAATTTTCATTAACATGCCCGGTAATATGGCCTTCCCGGTTAGGGCCAATTACAATTAGAAATAATTCTGCAAGATCCACACAGATCCAATACAATCTTAGCTAGTTCAACTCTGAAAACAATCAACAACTGATGGAAACCCTAAGGCAGATCTAAACTTGAGCTCGCAAGCCTCCAAGCAATCTCCTTGTCTCCAAGTGTGCAACCACTAGCTCTACAACTACAAACTATCAGATAACAATCTGATCTACAAGATCATGCAAGATCTTTTCCACAACTTTGCCAACTCCATCTTTCAGAACCTCATATCTGATTCGCTAAGTCTTCCAAGTCATGAACTCCCATTGATCTCCTTGATGATCCTCCCTCATCCCCATAAACATCTACCCAAACATCCTATAGATACTAATCATCAGCCACAAGTCAGATGGATGAAACCATTAACTCCCCCCAACAACTATTAAATTCAATACAAGTCGGCATCAAAATGGCCTTACAAATATTTAATACAACATGTTGGCCTGTAACAACAGCTACCAACAATAAATGCATCAAGTCAGTGCAACAAATCACACAGAACTCCAGTCGGTAAACCAGAACTACTGAGCAACAGTGAATAACCGAGCATGTCAGGCAACACCGAGCACCAGTGTCGACCAAGCACCACAGGCATCACCGAGTAACACTTTCACCGAGTGCCAGAGATTACCGAGTTCCTTCAACGACCGAGCTTCCTTCAATGAATGAGACCGTCGGTCAAGGCTGCAACCGAGTAACACCAGCCAAACATACACCTCCCATGTAGATTCACCGAGTACCCTAGAATGCCCCTGCATCATAAGAGGATATGTTAATGTTAGGCATTGACATATTGTAAATCTCGCTTAACCATGTTTGCTTATAGGATCTCATTTGCAGTCTTATATTTGACTCTGTAGCCAGTGTTGGGCACTAGTCTATACATGGCTTGTTGTATTTTCAAAAATATTCAAAATCATTTAATCTTTTACTTTCTTGTTATTAGATGTAGTGTTAAGTTATTTTTTCTCTTAGCAGTAAAGCAATGATATATAACTAGATCTGAGCCAATTCTGGATAAAGTCTTGTATATTCTAGTCTATTTGGCTGAGAATTATCTGTAAAGTGCAATATTCCAAATTGCATTAAAAATTATGAATATTACAAGGTCTTCTCATCTGGGTTTCACAAAGCCCAATGTATAAGGATTTGTTTTTCTGAGTAAAAACTTGTGAATTGGCCATTTGCTTTAGATTTCTATTGATAGAATTAGGCTCATTCTTAGGAAAATCTGAAAGTACAAATGAGGAACTAACAGTTTCATCCAAACTTTGTTATTGACAATTATAACACTTACTAAATGTGGTTAAATAACATAATTGTGTAAGGTGTATATTCATTACTTGGAGCTTTGAATGCATTTAGATGAGCTTAGAGTGAGTGCTCATTATCCTCTACAAAAAATATCTAAATTGTGTAGAATTATGTTCAATAAAGGAACTCAATGAACCAAATAATGTGTAGATTTTGGTAGATTGGACAGGATCCATACTATCATTTACATTAATTTTTAAAATATCTCATAATATTGACCTCTTTGCAAACATAAAAGTAATGATATATTTCTCACCTATCCAAGATATCTCTATAAGGTTTGAGTGGCTAGAGATTTTGAGTAGGCTAGTAAGCATCGTTATGAATGTGTGCAAGAAACAACTATAGTGTTATGAGAATAATCTTTCATCATTATTAGTGCTAAGATAAGCTCAAACTCTAGGTTGATCACATATGCCCAAGTAATTTTTGAGAGACCAGTTTGATGATGAGGACAACACATATCTCGTGGAATAATGAGTGTAAGGAAGTAAGCATCTACTACCCCTATTTTGAATATAATGTCGGTTAATGTCCTCAAGACATTAGATACCCTCACTGCTAGAAGAGTGTACACTTGGTTGAGACATTCTTAGCAATAGACATGAAATACACAAATTCAAATATATTTTCTTATGTTAGATCTAATCTATTTGATGATTGTGATATTGTGACAACACAACATAATCTTCTTGAGATCATGATAAGATATGATTTTCTTCAAGGAGCTAAATGTATATATCATTGATAATATTCATAACCACCCTAAATTTTAGGACACTCTACTCAAACATCACATATTTCATTGACTAAATAGTCAATAGCAATTTTACACCTCATCCTCACCAAACAGAAAAAAATCATTGTCCTACCTTTTTAACCAAAATTCACATACGACTATTAAAAAAATAAATATTAATAAAGCTATTTGGAAAACACATATCATCTTCTTGTATTTGAAAATTCTTCTAAATTGAGGTTGGCAAAGCCAACCGCCTAGTGATGCATATAATGACATAATGACTTGTGATAGGTTGATAAAATGACTATAGAATACAAATAAGGAACATAACACATTTCAAGAAAGGTATCTATGGATTAGGTTAATGGGCATTTTCATGGTGTCTCATTCTAGGTATTACATGTCTTGATTCAAAGGTGAATTGAATATAACCTATAATATTGAAGGGAAGGTGGAATGTTTTAATTAGTGGATTGTATTATGCAATTAAAATATCACCAACCATCGATTATGATAGGACAGCTCAAAATCTACGGTCTACATAAATGATCAATTTTTGGGGGAGAGCTTTTGTATAAGATTACACTATTAATTTAATAAACCATATGGTAGGCCCAAAGAGAAGGTTTGATAGAATGGTTATATTACTATATGCGTTTTGTCGATTTTCATTTTCATTTTAAGGGCCAGCCGTTAATTAAATGTTTAATTTATGTTGGGAAAGATGGATTATATTTAACAAGTGTTTATAATTCTTTTGGAGTATTTAGACATGTGTATTAATATACCATGATAAATATAGAAGCTATGAATAGGAAAATAATGTTTCGATCATTGGGCATTTTTTTAATAGAAAAACAAATATGTCCTTTCAATGGAAGTCCATTTAGAAAAAATATTTTGTTAAGTTTTAGAATTTAATTGAAATGATTTTGGTTTATTGAAAACCTATTAGATTTGATATTGTAATAGGGTGGGATATGTATCAAATGTATTGTATATATGTGAAATATGTGAAATTATGTATAATTTAAAGTTGAGTTATCTTAATTTTTTTAATGTAAGTTTTCTTTTTGAAAATAGAATTGGTATTTGGATCAAAATATGTTTTTAATCAAATTTGTATAGCTTGTTTTCAATTATCAACTTTTTTTTTCCCTTCTCTGTGAGCAATTCATCTCTTTGGTTGTACATGTAATATCATGCAATCTTTTTGGTTAATATTTTATCACGATAATTTTACAAGATTCTCATTCATAACATATGTGTTTGTTTGTTCATTTATGGATTTTTAATCAATATTTGGTTATATGAATTGTCGTAAGTATTTGAATTGCATTTGAGTGAGATTTTGACTAGGTTAATAGGGTCTAATACACGATTTTGGTTCTCTATTCTTACTTTGTCCACATGTATCTTTTGGGCTCATATTTACATGTGTGTTTCCTTATTTTAATAAGTTACACTACATTATCAATGGATTAAGGCACCAATCCTCTTGACTATTTTGATTAGATTTTTATAATTATATATCAACTATATTTTATAGATTATTGATAATTTATATCCTACAAGTTCTCATAAGCTTAGTAACACCTAATTTTGGTACTAATTTTGTTTTCATGTCCTTAAAAGATTTGTATTGATTATATGCTTTTAGGTTACACATGCAATTTGACTTACCTCCTTATTTCCATAAGTTACAGTGCATCATCAATGGATGAAGACACCAATCCTCTCCTTGACTATTTTGATCAAAAATTTATAATTATATATTTAGTATCTTTTATATAGGTTATTTATAATTTATATCCTACAAGTTCTTATAGTATTAATAATACCTAATTTTGGTAAATCATTTGACAGCATAAAAGTTTGTGTACGTCCTTAAAATATTTGTGTGCATTATATGACTTTCCTCATCTTGATGATGGATTGTTGAGTTCAACCTAGAACATTGATTCACAAAAAAAATACACAATTTATCTAGATACTTTGTGCATACTACTATGGACTGTGGAAAACTCATGCCTACAAATGCAATATGAAACTATATAGTGTTTTACATTTGAGGATCGTAATCTACTTTTATATTTGAGATGCATTGTAACCTAGTAATAATCTACCAATTTATAGATTTATGCAATAAATTAGGATTAGCATGCCAAAAATTTAGTATTATTATGTTAAGGGAATGGATAAGCCATGTGGATCCTTAAGCTAGTAACCAAAAGAGTGGAGAGAATTTTTCTCTTATTTTTTAAATAAAGATAGTTCTATTTTAATCATAAAGGATACCTAATTTCAAAGATAAAATTGTTTCATTAGAGTTACTTACAATTGAATGTCTCTTATTGGTGTATAGTTGAGAAGTAGTGTAACTAGTGAGAAAAGGTAATCCTTGCTAAAATTTACTAATAGAAGGATACCAGAAGATGCTAAGATTATGTGATGTAAATAGTGTTATGATTATATATCATTTTATTTAGCAACATATGAAGAACATGAAATAATAAATATATGCACACCACGTAATCATGAGAATTATTATATAAATGAAAACCCCTTTAGAAACCCATTGGTAAAAGGCTAGTCTTTATTCTCATAATTTGGGAATAATTTATATCTAATATAATTAGTCTCATATATAGAGTACAGTACTTTATAGATAAAAACATAAAACCTCATAGATAAGAATCCACTTTATTTATCTTCTTGCAATAACTTTGAGAAAATCCTAGAATACCTACATGGTCTTAGGCATCACCTCATGTACTCCAACAATGTTACATGTGCAAATGCATTACTATATACAATTTAGTAACTGTTCAAAGAAAGATGTAGTGAATGTCCAAACAAATACCTTTAGTAACACTATACTTAAACAAGTTTCCCTAAGCCATAATATTTATAACTCATTGAAATTTACTACAACTCTTCACATCTTGTTCTCTATTAATTTACTTATTTGAATAAACTAACTCAACATGATAGGTCGCCATTTTTTCACACCTAATAATTATTTATGCTAATTTAGGTGCTAATTTAGGTTCTAAATTAGGCACTAATTTAGGTAATAAATTAGGCACTAATTTGGGCACTACATTAGGCACTAATTCAGGTTTTAAATTAGGTGTTAATTCAAGTGCTAAACTAGGTACTAATTTATGTGCTACAATAGGTGCTAAGTTAGGCACTACTAAAATAGGCACTAATTTAGGTGCTAATTTGGACACTAATTAAGGCACTACTAATTTAGGCACTAATTTAGGAGGTAATTTAGGTGCTAAATTAGGCACCAAATAGTGCCTAGTATAGCACCTAATTTCTCATTTGGCACAAGAAGCACCAGAAATAACGTCGTCCCAAAAAATAGTGTCATCTTTTCAAAAAACTAAAAAAAATACATTAAAATAGTGGGTGGAAGCAAAAAAGGGAGAAAAAAGGAATCTAATTGCCTATTTTGTTGTAGTGTGTCCATAGTGGATTTTAGTCCACCTTGGGTTATTACCCTTGCTATAATCTCAAAGTTGTTTCCGTTAGTTATATTTGAGAAGTGAGCTCTAGGAAGTGAGCTTGAATGCATATACATTCCCATATTGTACCTTTAATAGGGTTATATGTACTATTACATCATCTAGTGGGTTTGATCCCCACCATGGTTTTTCCCTTAACTGAGATTCCACACAAAATTTCTAGTGTAATGTGAACCACTACTCATGAAATAGGGGTCAATGAGTTTGACTAAAAAAACTACACAGTTAAATCTTGATAGCAATATCACAATTTGACTTGCTGTGGAAAATATCTCCTACTTATCAATTGATGAGCTTAAGGGGCTTTCTAATGTATGGTTCATAAGGCACAATACTTGGTGAAGGTTTTGTGAATGGGGTTGCAAGAAGAGTGGTTTTAACCATGGATGAAACTTCATAGTTAAGTGCGCTCAAGTTGGAGTAGTACTAGGATGGGTGACCTCTTGAGAAGTCCCAGTGCTTCACCTCTGTGAGCATCACCTAGATCTAATGAGTGCTAAGTGTTCCATTCATTCTCATGAGAGATGGGTTCATGTGAACCACTACTCATGAAATAGGGATCAATGAGTTTGACTCAAAAAACTACACAGTTAAATCCTGATAGAAATATCACAAGTTAAGTATTGTTAAGTTTTGGTTTTGATACAACTATTTTGGACACAATTTATTCACCCCCCCCACATCAATTGTATGTGATGCCTTATTTCTAATGAGTGGTATTAAAGCTAGATCCTATTTTTGAAGCTTAACCATTTGAGGTGATCTGGGATGGAAGTCTTTAAGAAGGAGAGTATGAGATTTGATGTAACCAAGTATGCTATATGGAAGGGTAGAATGATTAAACACTTGAGATGCATTGGAGAAAAGTATTGGATAGTTACAAAGAAATATTACCAGCCTCCTGTAGATTTGGTCATTACTACTTCTGATGAGAAGACATAATTTGGATATAACATGAGAGCCAAGGAAGTCTTGTTGAGTACCTTATCAGATTTTGAATATAAAAATATCATGCATTTTGAGACGGTGCATGAGATATGGATAAAATTGGAAGCATTGCATGAAGGAGATTCTCTTGTGAAGCAAGAAAAGTTGCAAAGAATGAAAGAAAAGATAGAAGTCTTGAGGATGATCAAAGATCAAAACATTCAGGCCTATGTTTAGAAGGTAACCAAGTTTTTTTGTGGAATCAGAAGTGTTGGTGGAACAATGGACGAGGATGAGATAGTTTCTAAAATTGTGAGATTACTTTCTAAAATTATGATATCCTTGCCTCCTATCTTTAATAACAAAGTTTTTGCAATTGACGAGATCAGGACCATTTCTAAAGTGACAAGGGATTCACTATTTGGTAATTTATCTCCTTTTGAAATGACTAGATTTCCTAATAATCTTCCTAAGTATGAATCTACATGTAAAGATGTTGTTTCTAAGGATAAGCCAAAGTATGAGTCTAGAGAAAGTTCAACTAAGATTGGATCTAGATATGAAAATGAATGGGAAGAGATTAAAGTATATAAAAAAAAGGATGGAAGATCTAGAAGTCCTAATTGCAAAAAGAGTACCCAAGGGTACAGGTAAGTATGAAGAGAAGCTATCTTTGAAAAAAATTTCTTGCAATAATATTGGTCATTTTTCTTCTAGATGTCTTGAGAGAGTAGCAAAGCGTAAGCCTAGAAAATTTCATCCTAAGTATCACAAGAAATATTATCTAGCTATTATTGGTGGTGTGACTAATGATGAATCTAAAAAGAGTGAAGATGAGATTATATTTATTTCTATTAAAGATGATAACCCTATACTTCCTGAATGAGTAAAATCCCAAGCTACATATGTTGAAATAAAAGATGAATGAGTGATCTAGATAGTGGTTGTTCGCATCATATGGTTGGAGATAAGAACAAATTTGTGAAATTGGAAAGGTATAATGGTGGTGTTGTCATATTTTGTGATAATACTCCTTTCTTTATCAAAAGAAGATGTTTGACTACACTAGATGGTAAGAATAATATTGATGATGTCCTATATGTTCATGGTTTAAAGCATACTCTTTTGATTGTTGGAAAAATTGTTAGTAAAGGGTACATGTTATAATTCAAGGATGAAAAGTACACAATCAAAGGAAGATGTAGAAATGTGATTGCAATAGGTACCAAGACTAGATGTGATGTTATTCATTTAAATAGAATAGAGAATAATTGACTGCTTGCTAGAATTAATGACAACTCGTTATGGCATAAGAGACTTTGTCATGTAAAATTTAATAACATTGCAAAGATAAGTTCTACACATGCTATAAGAGATCTACCTAGATTGTTGAAGCTTGATAATGTGATGTGCAAGGAATGTCAATTGGAAAAGCTAACAAGATCTACTTCTAAAAGAAATAAATATTCTTCAAATGGATTGTTAGATTTGGTGCATACAAATTTATGTGACCCTAGTAGAACTAGGAGTTATTATGGAGACAAATATTTCATATTATTAATTAATTATTATTAAAGGATGATGTGGGTTACATTTTTTAAGGAAAAATATGAAGATTTTGACAAATTCAAGAACTTTAGAGCTATGTTTGAGACTGAGATGGGATTGAAGCTAAAATGTTTGAGATCAGACGAAGGTGGAGAGTTTACTTCAGAAGAATTTAATGCATATTACAAAGAGAATGGAATAAGAAGACATATGTTAGTGCCTTTAAATCCTCAGTAGAATGGAATTATAGAGCGAAGGAATAGATCTATTCTTGACACTACAAGAACTATGAAGATGGAAGGAAATGTACCTCACATGTACTAGAGAGAACTCATGAGGACTGCAATCTACACTTTCAATCGAGTTTAGATAAAGTATGTTATTGGTAAGACCCCTTATGAACTTTGGTATGGGCATGTTCCCACAATGAAGTATTTTAGAATTTTTAGAAGAAAATTTTATATCAAGAGAGATGAAGATTTAGGGAAGTTTGATCCTAGGTGTGATGAAGGTATCTTTCTTGGTTATTCTACAAAGATTAAATCTTATAAATGTTTTAATAATCAATTGAGAAAGATAGTTGAAAGTGCTAATGTGAAAGTTGATGAGAATTATAAAAAATAGGTCAATTCATACAAATATAAACTAGATGATGAAGAAGAAAATCATATTGTACAAGTACAAAATCAGAATCAAAATGGATAGATAGGACAAGATGGAAACATTCTAAATGAGTAAGGATTAGAAACTCGAGAGTCTTCTACAAAAGAAAATCCAAAGATTCCAAGGTATGTAAGGTTGAATCATTCATAAAATAAGATTATTGGTGATAGAGATCAAGGTATCATGGCTAGAGAAAAACATGATAGAAACAGAGATAAAATTTGTTTGATTTCTAAAGTACAACCTAAAGATGGTGATGAAGCTTGTAAAGATGAAAATTGGGTTAGGACATTGAAAGAAGAATTGGAACATATTGAAAAGAAAAAAACATGGATCTTACTTCCTAGACCAAAGGACAAGAACATGATTGGAAAAAATGAGTTTTTAGAAACAAACTAAATGAAGATAGTGACGTGGTAAGGAAAAAATCCAGATTGATTTGCAAAGGATATTCACAGATGGAAGGCATTGACTTTGAGGAGACTTTTCTCTTGTTGCTAGAATAGAATTTGTTAGAATGCTTCTTTTAGATGCTACTTATGAAATACAACTCATAGTATATGTCCTAAGGGGTCTTGATGTGTCATATGATACATTAATAGGTCCTAGGATATTTTAAGACCCCTTAGTATCCATTAATGTGTCTTACAACCCCTTAGGAACCCTTATGACATATACGACCCATTAATGTATCCTAAGGGGTCGTAGGATATATTAATGGGTCTTATAGGGTCCTAGGATATATTAATGTATCCTAGTACCCCTTAGGGACACTTATGACCCCTCAACATATATTAATTTATCCTAGAACTCCTAGGATACATTAATGTATGGTAAGGGATCATATGTGGTCTTAAGGGGTCGTAAAGAAAACTAGGATACATTAATAGGTCCTAGGACCATTATGACCCCTTAGTACCCATTAATGTGTTCTATGACCCCTTAGTACCCATTAATGTGTCCTACAACCTCTTAGGACCCCTTATGACATATACAACTCATTAATATGTCCTAAGGGTTGTAGGATACATTAATTGGTCTTATGAGGTCCTATGATATATTAATGTATCCTAATACCCCTTAAGGCCACTTATGACCCCTTAGGACCCCCAAACATACATTAATTTATCCTAGAACTCCTATGATTCATTAATGTATGGTAAGGGATCATATGTGGTCTTAAGGGGTCTTAAGGATTCCTAAGATACATTAATGGGTCTTATGGGGTTCTAGGATACATTAATGTATCCTAAGACCCCTTAAGACCAATTATGACCCTTTATGACCCCTTATAATACATTAATGTTTCTTAGGACTCCTAAGATACATTAATGTATGGTAAGGGGTCATAAGTGGTCTTAAGTGGTCCTAGGATACATTAATTTATGGTAAGGGGGCATAAGTGGTCTTAAGGGCTCCTAAGATACATTAATATATGATAGGACTCCTTAAGAGAACTTATGATCCATTAAGACCCCTCATCATATATTAATGTATCCTAGGAGTCCTAAGATACATTAATGTATGTTGAGGGGTCCTATGGGGCCATAAGTGGTCTTAAGGAGTCCTAGGATACATTAATGTATCATAGGACCACTTCAAACCACTTATGACCCCTTACCATACATTAATGTATCCTGGGAGTCCTAAAATACATTAATGTATGATGAGTGGTCATAACTAGTCTTAAGGGGACCTAAAATACGTATGACCCCTTACGACCCCTTAGGACCACTTACCATAAATTAATCTATCTTAGGAGTCCTAGAATACATTAATGTGTGATGAGGGGTCTTAAGGGATCATAAATTATCTTAAGGGGTCCTAGGATATATCAATGTATCCTAGGACCCCTTAAGACCACTTATGCCCCCTTACCATACATTAATTAATCCTACAAATATATGTACTCTTAAGGGCTCCTAGGATACATCAATGTATCCTAGGACCACTTAAGACCACTTATGAACCCTTACCATATATTAATGTATCTTAGGAGTCATAAGAAACATTAAAGAATGTTGAGGGGTTATAAAGGGTCATAAGTGATCTTAAGGGGTCCTAGGATACATTAATGTATCCTAGAACCCCATAAGACCCATTAATGTATCCTTGGACCCCTTAGGACCCCTTAAGACCACATATGATCCCTTACCATATATTAATGTATCCTAGGAGTTCTAGGATAAATTAATGTATGTTTAGGAGTCATAAGTGGCCCTAAGGGGTACTAGGATACAATAATATATCCTAGGACCCCATAAGACCCATTAATGTATCCTATGACCCCTTATGACACATTAATGGGTCGTATATGTTATAAGGGGTCCTAAGGAGTCGTAGGACACATTAATGGGTACTAAGGGGTCATAAATGGTCCTAAGACCTATTAATGTATCCTATGACACCTTAGGACCCCTTAGGACATATTACTAAGTTGTATGTGTCATAAGGAGTCATAAGTGGTCGTAGGAAATATTGATGGGTCATAAGGGGTCGTAAGTATCATAAAGGGTCCTAAGACACACTAATGGGTCCTGGAGACTCATAAAATGTCCTAGGACATATTAATGTATCCTATGACCCATTAGTACCCCTTAAGACCCATTAATGTATCTTAGGACCCCTTAGGACACATTAATGGGTCATAGTTGTCCTAAGGGGTCCTATGACACATTAATGATTCCTAAGGGGTTATGGATATCTTAAGGTGTCCTAAGTGGTCCTAAGGGGTCCTAGGATACATTAATGGGTCCTAGAACCACATATGACCCCTTAGGACCCATTAATGTATACTAGGATGCCTTAGGACACATTAATGGGTTGTATGTGTTCTAAGGGGTCCTAAGGAGTCCCAGACACATAAATGGGTCTGAAGGGGTCATAAATGGTCCTAGAATCCATTAATGTATCCTAGGACCCTTTAGGACACATTAACCCATTTATGTGTCGTAAGAGGTCCCACGACATATTAATGGCTCCAAAGGGGTCATAAACATTCCTAGGACCCATTAATGTATCTTATATCCCCTAAGGACCCTTGTATGTGTGATAAGGAGTCATATGTAGTCCTAAGGAGTTATATGTGGTCCTAGGATGCATTAATGGGTCCTAGAACCACTTATGAACCCTTAGGATCTATTAATGTATTCTAGGACCCCTTAGGACACATTAATGGGTCCTATGTGTCCTAAGAGGTCCTAAAGGATCCCAAGAAAAATTAATGGGTCTCTATCTATCTATCTATCTATCTATCTATCTCCCACTCTCTCTCCTTCATATCATATATTATATTATATATTATTTAATATAATAATATTATATTATATATTATAATAATATAATATAGTATATGGGTAAGTGCACCAAGTTTGTGGTCAGAAAAGTGGCTACATGATAAAAAAAACACAAAAATTTTCAAAACATGTGCATGTTGTTTGGATTTTGAAATGTGAAAGCTCATGGAAACCAAGCCTAAAATGGGCAATTAGAAAATAATAAAATTTCTTCATAACATGTTTGTGTTATGAAGAAATATAAATTTTTGTCATAGCTCATGGCTAAGTACATTTTTCACATGAAAAATGGCTTGACAGTGACTATAAGGGTCCCAAAATCAACAGAACCTGAGCATGTTTGCATCTCATTTGCATTTTTCTAGTATTTAGAGCAATTTCCTACCATTCCACATCGTTGAATAGGTAAGAATTTGATTTTTTATTATTTTTATTTTTATTATAATTGAATTAGGTTTTATTCAATTGATTTAAGTTTTTTTTCATTAATTTGATGTCAAATTCTAAAAATAATCCCCAATAATGAAAGAGACAACACATAACTCTTTCTAAACAACCATTACAAGAAAAACCTTAAAATGTTACACATGAAGAACACAAAAATAATCAAAACGCTGCTCCACAACAACAAAACCATCAAATTGTCACTTCTCAACAACCACTGCCACCCCAAAACCCTTTGCATCCTCTAGTAGAACTTATACATGCCACACTAGAGGATCTTATCAATCACTTGACACATAAAATTGTTCATATTAATATTATAGTGAATAGGTTGAGGTCCTCTACTCATAAGAACCATTCATCCCTCTCCAAGACCCTGGAATAAATGACCAATAGTGCCAAGGAGGTATCTTGACAACTTACAAAATGGGGTTCATATAGGGATAGATGTTGTACATTTTATGCCGATGGGTTGTCATATAATGATGTGAAAAGAAAGAGCATTCTTAAATATAACATATGTGATCTTTTCACTGATCCTAAAACTAATAACACCCTACTTAATGATATTAGTATGTTTTGTATATATTGGTGTGTGCATGCTAGAGAAAAAAATGCATTTTGGGATAGGTGGTATATTGGTGGATTCAAGGATAAAGGGAACTCAAAGAGATCAGTCCAACCCTTGTAGCATAAGTCACACAACAAAAAAAAAAAGAAAATAATTGAGAGAATGCAAGACCGTCTTTCTTATTATCAGATAATCAAGTACAGTGGATATGCTACATGCAACCATACATTCCAAGCATACAATCTTGATTCATACACCTTTTGTAGGTTATCCTTTTATATTATCTATTATAAACTCTAGCTACTAAGCTCTAATAGTGCTCCCTTCTTTTTTGTTCTTTTTGATTCCCCAGGGAATCAATTACAAGATTTTATAAAGTCTTTGCAAGCCACAGGTCAGCCTAAGAAAGGTTATAGTTCCCAATGAGAAGAAAATGTATGACATATATAGGTCATGACCCAAATCATAATTTGATATTTCTTAAATTGATGGAACATCAATCATTATCCCTCTATTATATTGGCCACAAACATATTAACATCAATAAATGTGCCATTAATCTTCACCGATTAGAAAATGCCTTCACAAGATCAAAAATTACAAACTGGTCGTGAAATGTGAAGAACAGTTAAGTCCCACCAATAATTTGAAAGATCTCATACATAAAGTAACCAAATGAGATGTGAACCTAGGAGAAGGTCCATAAAGAGCCCAAGAACATCCCATAAAGTATGCAATTAAAAAATATCCAAATTGAATGAATGTTGAAATAAACTCAGAGGCTGAAGTAGTAGAAAAATAGAAAACAAATATTTTTGGTTGATGCAAGATTTCCAAGAATGCAAGATTCTCCTGCATCAGACACCCGGGGTTATTTGCAAAGTGATTCTCTCACTTTTCTATGGCTAAAGGAAAACCAAGATTGTTAACTTAGCCCTAGAAATCCATGAAGAATCCCCCATTAGTTTGTCTTTTCGTTTGACAAGATACTCTTTATACTTGCTACACCTTGTACTCCAACCAACTCTCTTTTCCAAAATATTTTCTATCTCATCCATTTTCTTCTTAGGATACTATTTCTCAACATCAGATTCATTACTGTCATGAGTATTTGGTTCATGATACTTATACAAATCTTCAATAATGGATATAGGTGAAAGATCCATATCATTTGGAAACTCTAATTCATATGCATTTCCTGAATCAAATTTCCTTAACATCTTACATAGTTTTAACTTCTTCATCTTCATTTTATTATATTTTCCAAGAGGAAACCTTCCTATCTTTAGATATACTAGTACTTCATCCCCTACTTGGAACTCCTTATGTCTCCTCTTCATATCTTCTTTCTCCTTATATGTTTGAGTCACTATGTCCAAATATTGTTTGACCTAGTTGTGTTAATTACTCATATGTTCTCCAAATTATTCTTCTTATGCACTCTTCTTGAATTCATGACCGATATCCTTCAACTCTAAAAATTATTTAGGATTAAAACCAATAACTACCTCAAATGGTGTTTTCCCAGTGCTTCTATTTATTCCATTGTTATATGCAAATTCTACTTGTGCTAGAACTAAATCCCAATTTCTAGTCCTTTCTCCCACAAAAATCTCAGTAAGTTACCCAAACTCCTATTCACTTCCTCTTTTGTCCATATATTTTTGAATTAAATATATAACTAAACTTTAAATCCATCTTCATCTTCTTCCAAAGTTCCCTCAAGATATAACCAATAAACTTACTATCCCTATCCAAAACTATACTCTTAGGTAATCCATGCAACCTCACAATATCCTTGAAAAATAAGTTAGCTACATGTAGTTCATAAGTTTTCTTCTTACAAGGTATGAAATGAGTCATCTTTGAAAACCTATCCACTATCACCAATATAGAATCATTACCTCTTGGTGTCTTCGGTAACCCAAATACAAAATCTATGCTAATATCCTCCCAAGGTCTAGTTGGCATGGTCAAAGGTGTATACAATCCAGTATTCTAACTACTTCACTTTGGAACTTGAAAAATTCTACAGCTTTGAACAAAATTTCTTACATCCTCATGAATCTAAGGCCAAAATAATTCTCACTTACCAAATCCATTGTCTTGTCAATACCAAAGTGTCTAGCTAATCCACCATAATGCTTCTCCTTAACCAGATTATACCTCATAGAACTTTGAGGTGTTCACAAGTAAATTCCTTTGAATAACATACCATCTTGGATGAAATAGTACAACCATTTTCTTCAATCTTCTACAATAGGTTCTATGCAAGCTTTCCAAGGTTTAAAATAGTCAAGGTCATCTTCATACAAGGTCTTCAACTCACCAAATCCCAATACTGCAACTCTCATCTCTATCAAGAAGTTCCTTATTCTACTCAAAGCATCTACAAATTAATTTTTTTTACCACTCCTATGCTTCAACACAAAGTTATAACTTTGAGAGAATTCCACCCATCTCATATCTCTCTGATTCAACTTTCTTTGATTGTTCAAATATTGCAATGCTTGATGATTGATGTACAACAAAAACACCTTAAACAATAAGTAATGTCTTCATTTCTTTAAAGCTTGAACTATGACATAAAATTATTGATCTTAAACTAAATATATTCTCTTGGAATCATTCAACTTCTCATTGAAATAATCAATTGGTCTACCTTCTTGAGTGAATACTACCCCAATTGCATTTACACTTGCATCACTATCCACCTAAAAAACTTTCTTAAAATCAAGTAAGGATACCGCATGTTGTTTAGTCACCTTCCACTTAAACAACTCAAAGCTCCTTTATGCTCCATGCATCCACTTGAATTCTTTTATTCCCCTCTCATTATCTCAGTCATAGGATTACAAACTGAACTACAATTTATAATGAGCTTTCAGTAAAAACTAGCTAGTCCATGAAATGATCTTACTTTCCCAACACTTATAGGTTTAGGCTATTCTAAAATTTCTTTAACCTTCTCAGGATCCATCTTTAATCCTTTTTCAAATATCACAAATCCCAAATACACTACCTCTTCCCTCATAAAAGAACACTTCTTTATATTTATCAATAACTTCTTCTCCCTTAATCTCTACAACATTTGTCTCAGATTCAATAGATGATCTTCCTTGTTCATAGTGAAGATTAGAATGTCATCAAGATAAAAAATCACAAACTTACCCAATAATTTATTCAGTTCCTCATTCATCAACCTCATGAAAGTACTCGGTGCATTGGTTAATCCAAAAGGCATCACCAACCATTCATACAATCATTCATTTATCTAGACTGCAGCTTTCCACTCATCTCCCTCTTTGATTTTGATCTGATGATACCCACTCTTTGGGTCTATCTTTATAAAATATGTGGCCCCACTTAAATAATTAATTATATCATTCATCCTAGGCAAAGGAAATTGATACTATACTATGATCCTATTAATGGCTCTATAATGAGTACACATCCTCCATTCTCCATTGTTCTTTGGTGCTAATACTTTAGGTACTGCACAAGGATTCAAACACTCCCTGATCAAACATTTCTTCAAAAACTCATGTACTTGTCTATTCAATTCCTCATTCTCTACTAGTGTCATCTAATGTGCTACTTTATTTGGTAATTTTTGTCCATGGATCAGGTCCATGCAATGACTAATAATTCTCATAGGTGGAAATCCATTAGGCACATTATATAAGATTATATCATCATACTCATTCAAACATTCATTTATTTCTTCAAGTTATTTTTCTACCGATTCTATATCAAGATTCTTACGAATCAAAGCATAACATACATTATCATTTTTCAATCCATCCAAGAATTTCCTACCTTCAACCAAATAGACTCTGACACTAGTACAATCCTCATTCTTAGGAGTTTCAACTAAATAAAACAACACTTTCTTCATCCCATTTGCAACAATAGTATACCTAATCTTTCTCCCATCATGTAAAGATTTTTTATCATACTGACATGGTCTTCCCAACAAGATATAACACACATCCATAGGAATAACATAAAAAAAACTTCATCATGATAAGATCCTATTTTAAATTTTACTAGGCATTATTCACTTAGTAGTACCTTATGGTCATCCTTTATCCATGAAATCTAATAAGGTTTCAGATGCTTTAGTCTCTATAACTACAATTTTCTCACTAGTTCTTCAAAGGCTAGGTTGTCTGAGCTACCACTTTCAATAATCACTTTGCAACATTTTCCCTCAACTTTAGATCTTGTCTTGAACAAACTTCTCCTCAAAAATAACTCATGGTCTGGTTCCTCATGATACATGACTCTTCTTACCATCAGGGGTTCTCCATCTTTGGGTTGGTTTAATGATTCCTTGGATTCTTCTTCCAAAAAATATTATTTTCCACCAATCTTAGTCCTCTTGCTTGAGCTTCCTTGAGTACATTCAAATTCTCAATGTCCTTCTCCTCTACACTTGAAACAGGTTCCTCTAAAAACCCTCATGTCATCTTTCCTATAGCTATTTGATCCACCTCCTCTCTAGAAATTTTTATCATCCCTTTAGTATGAATTCTCCTCTTTGAACTCTTCCTTTCCCTTATTTTTATTTGAATAAGTTCTTCCACCACCTGAGGTTCATCCTCTCTAAAACTTTCCACCTCTTCCTCTTTGTCTTTATTCATGCATTTTGTTCAACTTTTCCTCATCTTTTAGGGCATATTGGTAAGCCTCTTCAATACTTTGCAACTTAACCAAACTAATCTCATCTTGAATAAATGTCCTCAAACCATTCAAGTATCTTAAAACCCTCTCAACATCATCATCTATATGTCCAAATCTAATATCCAATCTATAGAGTTCTTTTGTATATTATTTCACACTATGATCCTTTTTCTTTATATTTTGCAACTTCCTAAACAAGATTACTTGGTAGTCAGTAGGAAAAAACTTATCTTTCAATTTGTTCACCATCCTTTCCCATGACTTGATTTTATTGTTGTATCTTCTTTTTCTACCATCCTACAAATCTTCCCACCATAAGGATGCATGTCCTCTCAATTTTGTACAAGATACTTTACATTCTTATCTTCATGTGTTCCTTCATAATCAAATTATTTCTCCATCTCTATGATCCAATCAGTTAATTCATCTAAATCCAACTTGTCATGGTAATTAGGTGGATTGAAATTTGGTCTTTTATTAACCCTAGTTAGGGCCTTTATAAACCTATCATCTCCTTGTTCAAGCTCTAGTTGTTCTTCACCCTCTTAGGCTACTTATTTAGTTCTTTCTTCCTCTTCATCACTCACATCCTTAATGCGTCAACTTGTTCTTTGGGTTGTCTTTGTAGCTTCTAATCTAGTTGTAGCTTTTTGTAACATATCCAACACAACTAGATATGCATCTCTCTTTACACCTCTTGCATTTATTTTGTGAACCATAGACTGATGTAAATTCTCTACAATTATGGGTTAGATACTCTCTCTACTACCCCAAAACAAACCAATTTAGGACTTCGCAAGCTCAAGAACCATGATCTACCCCAACATAATAAAAAAATTCTCTAATACCACTTGGTGCAATCAAGGATAGAGGGAACTCAAAGAGCTCAATCCAATCCTTGTAGCATGATTCACACAATACAAAAAATACTTGAGAGGATGCAAGATCATCCTTCTTATTATCAGATAACCAAGTATAATAGATCTGCCACATACAGTCATACATTTCAAGCATACATGAATGATTCATCAACCTCTTGTAGGTTATCTTTTCATACTATCTATTCTAAACTCCAAATACTAATCTATACTGGTTCTCCCTTATTTTTTGATCTTTGTGATGCTCTAAGGGATCAATTAAAAGATTTTATAAATCCTTCATAAGCCATAGGTCAGCCTAAGAAAGATTACATTTCCCAATGAGAAGAAACTGTATTGCAGATATAGATCAAGACCCACATCATAAGGATATTTCTTCAATTGATGGAACATTAATGATTATCCATCAAGTAGGTTGGTCAAAAACATATTAACATTGAGAAATGCCACATTAAGCTCCACTGATTAGAAAATGCCTTCACAAGATCATAAACCACAAATTGGTTATGAAATGTGAAAAATAGTTAAGTCCCACCAAGAATCTGCAAGATCTCATACACAAAGTAACCAAATGAGATGTGAACCTAGGAGAAGGTTTAGAAAGAGTCTGGAAACATGCCATAAGGTACGCAACTACAAAAGATCCAAATTGAATGAACGCTAAAAGAAACTCAGAGGATGGACTAGCATGAAAATAAAAAACAAATATTTTTGGTTGATGCAAGATTTCTAAGAACACAAGATGCTTCTGCATCATATATGGCCTTTCACCAACCAACTTGTAATAATTGAGAGGTGCCTCCATATTTTTTTATAAATTTATATTGTGGATTTATCCTTGGTTTGAAGCCAAATTACTTTGGCATCTAATAGTTATAGGTTAGAGGGAGAGGCTTTGTATAGGACAAAAGTGGGGCACAAAGGGTAGAAGACCCTTGATATAGGAGACCTTTAGCTACTAAAGCCATGGTCATAGTCCTAGTATCCCTAAAGGAGTCTATGGATTTACCAAATATTTAGGAAGATACCTTGTTGACTAATTTCATTATTCAGCATGGAAAATAGTTATTCAGACTAGAGGATGGTTTAGCACCTATGCCACCTCCATCATCATCAGATACACCATTTGGCTCAGCCCAACCCATTGAGGATATGTATGCCAACTACTAGAATATATGTTCTAGGGTAGATACTAACACAAATGAGGATTGTTTGACATCCCATTCATGTACACATTGTGGCAGTAGATTCCATGCTTCCACCATAGATGATGTGTCCCTCACTAATGATATGATGGCCATGGTGTTTTTTGGTGGAGAGAAGATGTAGGTGTGTTTATTTGTGTTTATGATATGTTATTAATTAATCACCTAAATCTTATATTTATGTAAATAAATATGTATGCATAGAATAATTTAATGTGATATATGAATATTGTGCATTGCACGGTGCATCAAGTGGTACAAGGACACCACATAGCGTTCATTCCACGATACTGCATGGGTAGCTTCAACACCTGAGATAAATATTTTTAAATATTGTTTAAAATAGAATAATAATTTGGTTTCAAAATATTTTTTTGTTAATATCTATATTTATTTGGTGTTTTATAGGGCTTTTCAGGGGCTCAAATGTCCCAATTTGATGATGTCACACTTTTAGCCATTGACTTTGGCTTAGAAATATTTGCAATATCATATTTTCTACAACTCTTATTTACAATTTTAATTGAACCCATGCGAGTTGTAATGCCCCGCCAGGGAACCCAAGAGAGCTTAAACTAAACATGCATCTAAGTTTGCAAAATATTTTTTTTTTAAAAGTTAACATACAAGATAAACATCAATGCGGAAGCAATTACCATTTGCTCACATTAATACAAAAAACCAACAGGTTACAACTCTCAAGGGTCCCTTGATGAAGATTACGTTAACATTAGTTAATTAATTTGGATTAGGTAAAATTACAAAACTCATATAAACAAATGAAAGATAAAAGAAAAATCACATAAGAGATAACATAAATACAACTGGTACCATAGGGTATCCATAAATCTACATCCACTACACATGTCACAGGGTATGTAATACAATAACCGAAAAGAAGAACACACAATATCTCTGCAAAAATGATACAAAGATTCAGGATCATAAAGAATAAGAAGAAGAAGAGTACAACTCCATCAATGAAGATCAAGAAGGAACAACTGCCATAGGGATCATCCAGCACTGGTACACGAATGTCAAAATCTCAAATGGAAAAAGAATCACTACCACCTGACCTCATGAACCTAAATGGTCCACTCCCACCATGCTAAGGAGATAACAACATATCCCACTCAAATAACAAACATCAAACAGATCAAGCCAAGGAAAGGATCCTAAAAGCTCTCTAACTCAAGGTGAATAAGTCTAATAATATATAAGACTCACTATTCCAGAGGCAAATGACACATGTAGGATAACTAGACTATGCATAGGAAGGTGTCATCATGTACGTCTAACCCTTGAGTTTTGTCCTAGTAATCTCTCTGGATCCTGACACCCAAGTGACCTTACACAATATCAATGACCTATCGTATAGATGAAGCCATCAACTATGCCAACTCATGCCTTTAAAGGCAGCTAGTCATGTTCTCAACACTATCTTAGTCTATACTAGCACTAATGTCTGGGTGAGGACCACATCTTATTAGATACATTTTATAAACTCTCAATGTTATATTAAATTATCACTTGATTATAGATACTTAACAATAATTTGTGATCTTGGTAGCCACTTGTGGGCCCCGATGCTTATTGCAAGCCACCTCCTACTACATATCTAGGTAAACTACCGTAGGCTCATAGATCTCACATAGATCAATACATGTACACAACCAAGTAATCCCAAATCTAGTTTCACATAAAAGAACTATAAATGATTACAAAGGAACCAAAAGCAAAATACAAAACATCATGAGCCTATATGGTCAAGTCAGGGTATAATCGGATCTCACACATACATCAAAACATATTACAGAAAACATGAACAACTGACACACCCCGGCCTCTGTCTTTCCCCTAGGTCTTCTAGTACCCAATATCACAATAAGCACAAGAAAACACTCCAGGCATAAAGAATACACATTTGCACCATAGAAAACTGAGATCTAAATTCATAAGCAATTTAATTTCCATATTGAACATAATTGAATCTAAGTATAGAATAATGTAAATCTACTGAGATAAACTAATCATAACATTAATACAATGCCATAATGAAGGAAAATTCCCTATAGAATACCTAGGGTTCTAACCAAATAAAAACACCCAATTTCAGTATAAACACAGCTCTTATCAAATTAATGTTCCTATTATGGATCCAATTAAATACGCTCAAAATGAAATCAATAAGTATACATATCCTAATTACACCTATGCATGTATGTCACATTTGATTATTAACACAACAGGTTTAATTTAATTCAAATCCTAAACATTAGAAAGTAAATTGCATATAAACTTATTTTTGACATATAACTATGTGACATTGAATGTAAAAACAATAGGTCTAATCCAAATTCTAAATTTAGAAAATTAATGAGCATACAAAAATATATGCATAGACCTAATGAAATAAGACAGCTAATAACCTATTTATTAAAGGTTTGTTAAATCAAATCTAAAACACAGATCAAATTTTAACTAAACCAAATTAATAAACAAATTAAACTATACCAAACTAACAAACAAATTAAGTAGACTAGAATTAATAAACCATTTAAATAACTAAATTAATAAACAAATTTTAAACACACTAAATTAATTAACAAATTTAAATTAAATTAAATTAAATTAATTAATTAAAATTGAAGTAAGCTAATTAATAAATTAAAAATTTAAATAAACCAAATTAATAAATTACAACTTAAAAAGCTAAATTTAATAATAAAATAAAACTTATTAATACAACAAAACACAAAATAAAAACTTATATTAAAATATAACTATGGGGGTTGGGCCCCACTCCCAAAGGTTTGCACACAATACATTGCGCAGAGCATGTACTGCACACAATACTCTGCCTATGCAGGGTATCGTGTCCCCATGCGCATAGCCCTACAAAGGGGTACAGTGCCTTGGGGAGGGTGGGGATTTGGTGGCCCCCACCTCCCAAGCACTAATTTATATATTTTTTTGTTTTAAACATTTTTTTTTAAAACAATATTTATAAAAAAAAAAACTTTCTACAATGGCAAAGCACAAGTAAGACTAATTTTATTTTTAATTTTATTTCATAAATAATAAAAACAAATCTCAGGAAATATATATATATATATATATATATATATATATATATATATATATATATATATATATATATATATATATATATATATATATATATATATATATATATATATATATATATATATATATATATATATATATATATATATATATATTGGTTAAAAATAAATACAAATATAATAAGAATTTATATTCTTAATAAATTTCAAAATAGTAAAGTGACACAATAGATTTTTATTTTGAAAACTAACCACTAATTTCTTGATTCACATGCAAAGAATATAAATTTCAAAATAGTAAAGTGACACAATAGATTTTTATTTTGAAAACTAACCACTAATTTCTTGATTCACATGCAAGGGAATATTCTTTTCTTTTTGTCTTATTCTCTGTGAATTACTTATTTTTTCATAAGCAAGTTTAAACCCAAATTTGAGTTTTATTCCACAAAATTGATTTTCTTCCCTATGGGGATTTATTTTTTTCAAGCCCTATAGTTAAACTATAATCCTGATTAATAATTCATTTTCCAAGAGTTCTATAAGGAATTTCCTAATGAAATTTTGCCAGCATAACCCTGCTGTGCTAAAATTAAATAAAAACATAAAATCTCAGATTCAAAGGTTTTCTAACACCTAAAACAAAGGAATCACAGACAGATCTAAGGAGATAAACAGGAAATCATTCAGACATAGAAATCTATCAACCTACCAAATAGAAATCACAGAAAGAAGTTTTCAGATCCTACCTTAGATCCAATGCACACAACTGAAATGAAAAACCTTGAAAGACCTGTAACCACATGATTCCTCTGTGTATGAATTCCACCTATAGATCTGAATCCATGAAGGATGCAAATGCAAAAATCTAGATGCACAATGCAGCCAAAATAACAAGCAAGCACAACAAACCAAATTCTCCAAAAATCCAAAGCACCATCTCTCCCAAAATCCTCCTCTAGAACCTGTCTAATCTCAAATGAATGCAATTCCCCATATTAGGGATTCAAATTCCCATTTCATGCAACCCTAAAGATAACTCTCACATCAACTCCAAATCAGAAATTGAAAATCCCCAATTAAATAATTTAAAATAACTTTATATGCACAACTCAACTTGACTTTTTGAAACAGGTTGTTAACTTTTGAGAACAATTTCCTTTTCAATAATGCACATGTTATAATTAAAATATGTATTAAATGGATTAAATATTTAAAGCATCCTAGAACCATGCCATTAAATATTTAATTATTTAATAAAGTACACAAGTATAACTAAATCTAATTACTAATTAAATAATCAATTAAATCCAAATAATCGATTATTTGACTTTTAATTAAATTTTATCAAATAAACTTAGGGCTATGATTAATATTAAATTTCAACTGTAACCATTAAATTAATGACCACATAAAATCACCCACATAAGACATAAATCAATTGAAATCAAATAGAGTAAAACCAAGAAAACTCGGGAGAAAGGATCCACGAATCCATGTCAACTAGACAAATTTGGTTAGGGTAGTCAAACTGATACTTGTCCAATCCTAGGACAAATGGGCTTAGGTTAGGGTTTTAGATCTATGTTATCTCCCCTCTCTTACCATTTGAGATATTGCGATAGGGCACACTCATCCTGACAATTTAGGGAAGTCGATGCACGATACTTGTAAACCTGCATAGAAAATCCACATTTATGGGAATATATAAATATATAACAGACAATGGCGGGGATTGGCCAATCTTGTGGATCTCACAAGAAAGTAATTACGACTTCATCCCTCAACCACATCAGGAACGTCAAATAGAAATATAAAACAAACACATCAACCATACAAATGCAAGTATGGGGTTAGTAAAATCATAAGCATCAATGATTTCCTAACATATAATCTATCATCTTAAAATAATCATAACATTTATAAAATCAGACTAGGGGTGGGGTACTACACGAGTTATTTAGATATAGATTTTTTAGACTTAGATTTAATATTATATATATTCATTTCTCTTATGTTAATTTTGTTTCTATTAGGTTACCCCACCTGGCTCAAGGACATCTCTTGTGCCAAAGGCATCTTCTAGCATACCAAGATAGAAAAATATATCCTTGCAGACACCTAAACGCCAAAAGGTAATTTAGTACAATTTAAATTTATTTCTTAACATTTATTATGATTAAACATGTACATGTAGATATTGATGAATGCACTTGATGTATTTATTCTATATACAAAAAAATTTGGGGTTTACAGAATTAATGAATGCACCTCATGTCGCAGAGGCTTGGGAAAGGGAAGAGGTAACATTTTCATATTCACTTTCAATTTCATTCTTCTTTTTTCCAAATCTCTAAATTATTTCTCTATGACTATAACATATGTTATCATTTTCCATACAGGAAATGGTCATAGTTTCATCATCAATGATGATGCCTCTTAAGGGTATAGGAGAACCATCTAAGGTTGCAGTATGCATTTATTCTATATATGTTATACATATGCATTTAGATATAAGTACATTAACTTTTATTTTTTTAGTGTTTGTCAACAACTTTGGGTTATTAACTTGTATTAATTACCTTTTACCTATTACAACCCCCTTCACAACTTCTCATAGATCCTCTACCATTCCATTTTGTTAGGAGTCCCAATCATCAAACATGGGGTCCAACACAACAGGGGAAGAAGTATGTTTATCTTCTTAGTTGAAACCCTCTTGTCAAGTCCTATTGGATTGCATTTTTGCTTGTTTGAAAGACCTAATTCCTTCCTCTATGACTATAACATCTCTTATCATTTACCATATAGGAACTAATCCTCGCTACTTCATCAATTATTGTGCCTCCTATGAGTATAGAAGATCCATTTGAGGCTTTTGTATGCATTTGTTTTTTAGTCCATGCATTTTTAGTTTTTAAGTGTTTCTCGACATATATATTATTAAATTATATCAATTTCAGTTTACCTATTATAGCCCCCTTCACGGCGTCCCATAGATCCTCTACCTTTCTATTTTGTTAGGAGTATTATTCACCCAAGAAGGAGCCCATCAAATTTACTACACCGCCCAATAGCATAAGAAAGACATGAGGTAATCAAAAATTCAACTAAAAACAAATTACAGTCTAGTATTTCATTATTTTGATGTTATTTTGAGAAAATATATATGTTTTAGCATTTGAGTTGTTCTTGTGCAGCCACATACTACTTCGAAGAGGCTCAATTTTGATGATCTACCATAGTCATAGATATTTATATACACATATAGTTCTAGTTGTGATCATTGAAGGACCAATTTATGTATATATTCAACATTTGTATTATATATATCTACCTTGACATGACACATGCCACATTTTTGTAACTCTATTGTTAACTTGGCATTTATGCCATTTTTGTAGATGTATACAATTATTGTTCATTTTTATATCTATGAAAGTTGATATTTGATCCAATTTGTTCATTATGTGCATATCTTTGTACTTAAAAACTTAGTTATTTGAAATTGAAATGTGATCCAACTTGTTCATTATGTGTATGTCTTGATACTTTGAAACACACATATTTACAATTTAAATGTGATCTAATTTGTTCATTCTATTGAACTCATATGGTGTATACTTTTAAATGATTATTTAATATAATATAATGCAAACATATTTATTATCGGAGTCATATTCTATTAATTAATGAATGAAATTCAAACACAAGTGCCATCAACATCACCAAATTTAATTTTTGGAATGTGCATTAGGAATAATCAATTTCATATATCTACCTATTTGGATATCTTTTGAGATGTTTCAACACATAAAATTTGTCAATTTTGTGTATTTGAACCTTTCCTAGGCTATTGGAGTAAATGTTTTGGTTTGGTAGAGTGTTTAGAGGGTATGTGCTTTGTAAAACAAGCCTGATTGGCCCTTAAATACCTGAAACTAGAAATTTTTTAGCAAGTTGTTCCAAAGCATGAAATGTCAAGTTTTACATGTGTTAGGTGTCTCCCAAATGTTGATCTAAAAATATCAATTTCTTATATGAGAGATAAATGTGTCAGGATTTATGAACCAAAAAATAAGTTTTGAGGGCTACTAGGAACAAACCCTCATTTCGAAGGAAGCCCATATCATGTTCTATTCATTGTATGTGTGAATCGACACTTTGATCACATTTGGTTAGGTCAGTTTACCCTAGGCATGGTCCCACTTTTCCTCTCAGCATGATGGAATGCTCAATGACATACCCTACTGACGATGTCCCTTGTGTACCCTAAGTGCAAAAGAATGTCAAATTTCAAGGGACTATTTCTTGAAAAATGTGGCACCTAAACATGATCCATTTAAACCTGCAGGGTTTTGTTATACCCCCTACAATAACCTATCTCAATATTTAAGACTCAAAGTCATTTTTTAGGGAAATGATTTTTGTCTTTGTGCAAAAAGTGTTAGATGCACTTTGTGAAAAGTCCCCAAGTAGCCCATATCGTGTTCTATTCATTGTGGGCATGAATGGAAACCTCAATCACATTTGGTTGGGTGGGTTTACCCTAGGTATGGTCTCACTTTTCCTCTCATCATGTTAGAATGTTCAACGACATACCCTAACAACGATGTCCCTTGTATACCCTAAGTGCAAAAATTGTCAAAATTTGAGGGATTATTACTTGAAAACCGTGGAACCTATACATGATCTATTTGAACCTATAGGGTCATGTTAGGCCCCCGTAGAATAATATATCTCTATTTTTTAATACTCCGAGTTGTTTTCACAAGGAAACCAATTTTCTATTTGTGCAAAAAGTGTTATGTGCACTTAGTGAAAAGTTCCCCAGTAGCCCATATTGCAATTTGCTCATTGCAGGAATGAAATGAAATATTGATCATGTCTAGTTGGGTAGGTTTACCCTAGGCATGGTCCCACTTTACCTCTCATCATGCCAGAACACTCAATGACATACCCTACTGACGATGTCCCTTGTGTACCCTAAGTGCAAAAAACTATCAAACTTTGAGGGACTGTTTCTTGCATTTAAAGATACCTTCACAAGATCTGTTTGAACCTATAGGGTCGTGTTAGGCCCCCCTAAAATAACATATCTTGGTTTTTGAAGACTCGGGGTCATTTTTTTCAAGGCAGCAATTTTTGTGTTCATGCAAATTGTGTCAAATGCACTTAGTGAAAAGTCACCAAGTAGCCCATATCATGTTTTGTTCATTGTGTGCACAAACTAAAACCTTGATCGTGTCTAGTTGGGCGGTTTTACCCTATCCATGTTCCCACTTTGTCTCTCGGAATGATAGAACGCACAACAACATACCCTATCGGTGATGTCCCTTGTGTACCCTAAGTGCAAAAAATTGTCGAACTTCGAGGGGTTGTTTCTCGCAAACTGTAAAGTGTAATAAAATGACTTTAAAATTAATTTTACCTAAGTAATAAATTGATAAATTACCTAGCTCAACTAGGTCAAATACATGGTCAAAATCCATTGATGCTTCATGCAATGTACCATGTCCTGTTGTCTAAGTTTTGGGACTGATTATTTTTTAAAAAACTTCTTTTTACTTATGACTTACACTCAATTTATAAGTTTGTCACAAATGAGTATATTGTATAGTTACAATTTTTTTTTAAATGGGAGATATACCAATGTAAATGTGACCTATCTTGATGTAGAGTTCTGCTATATTCTTATTATGTTCTATAGGGATATAATTTATCTCAAATTAATATGTCTATTGCATAGGACAACATATGTATACAAGTGTCTTGACAAAGAATGATACTGATATGTATATCTTCAATACTAAGTAACAATTTCTTAATCAAGATAGGTAGTGCTTCAAACAAGGAGTATATTTCCAAGTTGTAAGAGTGGTTTAAGTTGAATGGTACAGATTTGTGTGAGTCCAATGTTGAATAATGATATCTTTGCTAGCCTTTATGAATATCTGATTGCTTCTTGATATTCTGATTTAATATGTTGATCTTGTTTCATGGTCTTATCTTGGCCACTTAGATGGGTCTAAGAATGTTTTTGTAACTCTTTATATGCTTGAAGATTAAACCTTGCTTCGATGTGAGTTATCTTCACTAAATATCGGTTGCAACGATAGTGTATCTCCACTATATATCTGTTGCAAAGGTAGTATATCTCTAGTATATATACCTCTTGGATTCGATCTCTAACATGTCTTGATACAAATGCTTTAAGGAATTCATTGCCAAATTCATATCCTTCTCAACCAAGTTGTAAAAACTTCTTCCTGTGTTTATGAATTCATTTGTTGATTGTACATGTAATGACTGTCGTGCAATCCTAGGTGATTGCTGACTAAATTATATAAAATGTTGTTTGAATATCCAAATTTTTGACTGGATGATCTATATATCTTCTAAGTATGTTTTCGATCTCCATCTTCATATGTACCTATAATTATTAAATGGTTGCACCCCCTTAGAAATAAACAATAAGCTTGTTTGTGGTCACATCTCTTCATTAGAAACCATCTCTATTTACTTATATAAATATTGTCTAACTAAATCATAAGTTCACGTCCTTAGAATTCAAGTTATTGATTGAGTTATCTTTATTAATATTATAACTGGAGATTACAACCATTTAAGAGTTTATCGTTGGTGATAAGGAGGCTCCATGATATGATTATTTTGGCAAATCCCTTGTTATCTTTTTTTTAATAATTTATAATTATTTTTTTAATACATATATATATAATAATTTATAATTATAGTATTATTATATTAATAATAAATTATAATTATATAATATTATTATATTCAAAATATATAATATTGTTTTGTCTTATATCAATTGATATATCTTATTTTTCATTATTATATTATATTTATAATATAATTAATTATAATAATAAATTATATCATTTATTTATTTGTCTATTAATTTATTTATTATTTATTATTAAACTCTACGGTAGAAAAGGGGACATTACACTTTAATCTAGTTCAATTGCAGTGCTCTAGGAAGTTGATATGTATCAAGGGGTTGCAAAGGTTTACAAGAGCATTGGTCAACCCACTCTTTTGCTTCATAATTTTCCCACACAAAATGCATACACGAAGAGAAAAAGCATGCACCACATCTAGTATAAATAGGTAATGATGTTGCATTTGAAATTCTAAATGAATGCATGTCTCTTGATCTTGTAAGTGTACAAAAATCTAGATAGTTTTCAATGTTAGATTCACATATCAACCAAAAATATCTAGAAACCATAGACTTACCTACATTACCTAGTCCCATCGTAGAGTTACACCATTGCCAAATTATTTCTGCATCTATTAACACAACTCCAAATTCATAATTCAATTCCTCTCTGGAAAGATCTCTTTTTAGACATTCTCCCGCACTATCATCCTCTCCCTTTCCATGCCTTTCCTTAGTGAAATTCCAAAAATATTGCACACCAATTGTGACATGCATCATAATCAACCAATAGAATATCCTTGCATTCTTAAATTGTGAGGTGCAATTGTCCAACCATATTATGTGTTATTTGTATCTTATATACCTTTCCCTTAAACTATCATAGAAAAATTTAAAAATCCTTGCACAAACTCTAACAAATGAGTATGATCATCATTGATATAGAAGTGGTACTCTCTTATAACCTTTCTATCCTCCTCTATACTATCATGCACATGTATGAATGTTATGTGTACAAAAATTGTAACTTGTGTAGAGTGGTAATACATAGGTTGCATTTCATTTTGAGCTTTTAGTGTATAATTCTTAGAAAAATCAACAACGAAAAAAATAGTACTAAAGGTTAAAGTGTCCTTACTCAACTTGAACTGCTTATCTAACCACCTAGCTCTATGTGTATGACCTATGTACTCATAAACTAGTTTCTCTTGAAAAATCTTCATAAAATCAGCTACACATATATCATTTTTCACTAACTCGCACCTCTTTAATTATTTTCCATCTTTAACACTATATGTGTTTGACTTGTATTTTTCAATAGAAATTAGTTTCTTACCAATTTCATGGGTGTTTTCTAGATGTAGGCATCTATGCAACTGTTGCAAACCACCACATGGATGAAAAAAAACCTTTCAGAAAAATCATCTTATAATAAATACACCCATCATATCATTTACATAGTACACTTGAAATAAATTATCTTGGTGACTTAGGAGGTTCTTGTAGACCGCATTCCTTAAAAACATCATTAGTGTACAAAGTACAACATACATGATGATAAATATCATAATGCATGGAAAATTCAACATGGACCCTACAACAACATAGAGTACATGCATGATTCATCTTAACATAAAATGGTGTTGTCATCTGAAAAAATCTTTGACTAATTTTAATCTAAGAAAATCTTTGAAGAAACCTTTCATAAAATTGTGTTTGAGTCATATCTAAATAGTGTTTTGGATGTGGCTCATTATTTCTAAATCCAATTCACCTTCTAACAACATCTCTTTGGTTGGGTGAAACCCTTGTGTTGTCATGCCCAAATTTTTCAATTACTGTTCTTAGTGCATCAACAACAACCTTGTCCTTGCGTGGGAGTCCACCCAAGAATGCCTAATGGGAATTATTGTTAGGATCCTCAATTTTCTCTCGCCTCTCCAAGGCATTGTATAATGTCGTTCTACTTATCCTTAATGACTTTCTTGTTTTTCTTATTACATTATATTTTTCATTTTTTTCCAATTATGGTTGATGTAAGGACACGCCAAGTAACATTAGCATCTTTAGTACATTATTTCAAACCAATGGATTGGTATGCATCAAATAGATTTCTCACAATGGTTCTTTCACTATTATTTTTTGATGTTCTAACCCTAAAATTTTCATGGTCTCTTTAAATTTCATATTTTTAATCATTTCAACAACTAATTGACATCTTCCACTTTGATTTAAGTAAATTCAAAATAGTTATTCCACATTATTATTACCATTATTCTAACCATTCTTCTACAAGTTCTTTCATAAATTTTATCATTCCTTGGCTTCAAAATAGTTTCATCAATGTCAATTAGAAACTTTGGTTTTCTACGGATTATTCTAGGAGGTGTTAAGATTGGTGCATGCTCTTAATTTTCATTAGCTGCATTAATCACATAAAATTTAAATGGTGTATGTTCTTCAATTTCATTAGGTGCATTAGGTGAATTCATCACATCGATTTTAAATGGTGTATGTTTATCTCATTCATTAGGTGCATTTGTCACATGCATTTGAGTTGGTGTATGTTGATCATTTTCATTTTGTGAATTAGGTGCATTCATCACAAGAATTTTAATTGGAGTACCTTGATCATTTTCATTTGGTGCATTAGGTGCATTCATCATATCAATTTGAATTGTTTCATGTTTATCATTTTTATTAGGTTCATTATATTCTTTCATCGTATCAATTTGAATTGTTACATGGTCATCATTTTTATTAGGTGCATTAGATGATTTACCTTCACATAATCTTCTCATACATTCACTTTGTCTTTCCTTTCTTGTCTCTCATTTCTCAATTGTTCCTCTCTTGTTCTTTCCCATCATTGATATTGATTTTCCTAGACATAATATCATGATGAACATACACAATAAAATACAAAAAATTAGCAAATTATCATATTTTGTATAATCTAAAGTAATAACACTAAAATAAATTCAATAACAAACCAAAAAATAAGATAAATCAATCATCTGAAATAAAATGTGAAAAAGAATATGGAAACCCATCTAATACTATCATGGAAAGACATGAAAAATAGCAGTGGGCCCTTGGAACAAGTTGCAATGTTATTTTTCAGGCATTTAAGAATAATATATTTAGCTCAATGGAATGCATACGGGTTCTATTGAGCTAAAAAGGTTAACTTTCATATTTCTTTTTAACCCGTGAGGATTTTGTAGAACTAAAACTTATGCTTTTAGTTCTGCATAGCCTGCACGATTCATGAGAGAGAGGGAGGGGGAGCTTAGAATATATAGAGATGGTGATGAGGAAGGAAAAAAAGAGAGAGGGAATAGGGAGACACACACAAACACATATATATAGCATATGCTAAGTTTAAAATAATACATTTGTATTTCTTCATAACCATTGCAAGTTTTGTAGAACTAACAGCATAAAAGTAGAACTAGGGAAGCTACTTTTAAACTTAAAAAATGTGTACAGGTTATTTAGTACTAGGGAACCTATACACATTATGGCTAGGTAAGAGGGTTGGAAAATGACCCTAAGGCTTGGAAGTCCCTTTCTCCTCCATTTCTCTCCCTTTACACATCTTTTGATCTTCCAAGATGATTTCTCAACTTCCTCTTCATCATGTTTACACATCATCAAGTGAATATCTATAAAATTACCACCATAATCTCACACATCTTCTCAGCTTTCTAACCATATAATTTTTTCTATTTTTGGACAACATTAGCATAGTAAACTTTAATTTTCTTTACTAGTGTCTTCACAGTCCTCAGACACTTATGTCTACAATTTTCTTAATAAATTTTGATCTACTTGACCAAATTCAAAATAAATTACATATTATTATTCTACACTTGATTCTATACACTTTAAAAAAATAAAATTTTTTTGACTATTTTGATGCAAGTTATGCCTAATGCACGAACATGCACCAGATTTTCAAGATGTGGCCACTTCAAAGAATTATAAAATAGAAATACTCAATGGAAACTTACAAAAATATAGACAACTTCTAGATCTCACTCTAACATTTCATTCTACTAAAGGGTTTTGCAAAATACTAAATCTAACTATATCTTTTGTGAAGCGCACAAAATCAGCTCTATGTTATGCTTTTCTGAAAAAATCAGGAATAGTTTTTTGTGTGCAATGGGTTTGACCCTCTTAATATTATTTATTTTTAAAAAAAATTAATATTTTAGAAACTAGATTTAGAGTACTACAATCCTTATTCTCTGCACAACTCCTAATTTTGAGTGCATGACTCTCAAATTTCTCTTTGAAGTTTAGAATTACTTGATTTCAGGAAAAAAAAAGTGGCCACTTATACCCCCTTTTTGTTCACCATCTTGGTACACTTACCCATATATTATATAATATATATAATATTATATATATTATATAATATATATAATATATTATATAATGTATTACATATATTATATAACATATATAATCTGATATCAGATACCTCCGCAATGGCGCCAATGGTCAAAAGTTGGGGCCATTGGGAAGGATGGAAATTTTTAAAAGTAAAAAGTATTTGATATTTGATATTGATTTTTTCCTAGCTATTTGCTTTGGCCAGGTGTACTAACACCCAGGCCTACTAAAAAGTCAACACAAGATTTTTTCATTTAGGAGTGGATGAAAAACCCATTCTTTCACATCGCTAATTTTTGGCCCCCCTGATCCTACACATACCCTTATGCTCATCAAAGAAGGCTAGAAGTTTCATAGATAGATCATATATTCCACTCAAATAAAATAGATATATTTGACTAGAAACTCTATAAAAAAAACACACAAAAAATAAATTTTAGAAAAAAACTTATAATGAACTCAACTTCAAATAGTTTTTCTTAGCAATACACCAATAAACAATCTTTTAAAAGAGTTCAATTATGGCATAAAAAAGATACAACAATTATTTTAAAAAATATTTGCAAAAAAATTGATGCCTAATCTATGTACAACATCACACTCAACATACCAATGCTCTCTTGGAGGCACTATTGCTTCATGTTCACATATATTCTTTCTTTAATTTGATTAAGTAATGCGCAGAAAATGCCCAAAATAATTGAAATGAAAATTCTCACCTCAAAATGTTGGACGAGGATATAGTTGAGAGGTGAAAGATCCATGATTATGCCATTTTTCATCTTGAACTATTTCTTGGTGATAGGCACATGCAAATGACATGTCAAAGGAAAACACACTTTGGGAATGATTTCCCAAATCGAGCACTTTTTGAAAAAATAAATGGCAATACCATCGGGAAAATGAGGGGTCACTGTGTATAAGAAATACCTTCATAGGATTAGTTTAATAAAATATCAATTTGAAATACAAATATATATACTATTGAACAAGTTTGAATTGAAAAGATCAAGATCATCCTATGGTTCTCTAACTAAGAAGACTAAATTCATGCTCTCGGCTATAAAAACACTCCTAAAGTGACAATAATTAGAATCAACATGTTGATTTATGCTAAATGATGTGTAATTATGCTAGATTAGATGCAAATTAAGCTAAATGATTTATTCTAAATGATCAAATTGATGTGATTTTCTATTACAATGCTAAGATTAACTCAATTTCGCTAAAACATGGATGCAAATGAAAGTGGATGATTCTCTCTATTTTTGCCTTCCATTTATAGGATTTCCCAAGAGTAGGGGGGTGAGACTAATATAAGTTGAGTTAACCCAAGGTTAGAGACAAGGTTGAGTTGTGCTTGTTGAGGTGTCTCAAATGAAGGTACACGGTTGATCCATTTAATTTGAAGGGTTAAGATAACAAAGCCTAGTGAGTAATCCATGTGCTCCAAATCCTCTTTCCTCATTAGTTGAATTGATTTTTGTCTTCATGTGGTAGGTGAGGAAAATTAGGATTTATTTAAATTCAAACAATTAAATATTCATCCATGTATACAAATTAGAGGGGTTGGATTTAATTTTGAATGCACTATATAACTAATTGATTAAATCAATTACATAGTTGTTTGATTTTTGTATTTAATTAATCTAAATAGCTTATGTTTAATTAATCAATGGCTTTGATAATCAATCCATGATTTTGACTTGATTTGACCACTTTGACTTTCACTAACCAATTTTAGGTGTATACAAATGCCCCTCTTTGAATCAATGCGCAAAGCACATTAGTTCAAAGAATGTTTGATGTTCGATTCACAATGATTTATGTCGATCCAATAACTAATGTTGATAATGATTTCGTAATACTTTGATAATATGAAATCTCAACATGAGTCCCTGATAAAAAATTTAACCTAATTTTAATGCCCCCATAGATGATTTCAATTCTTTTAACATCAGATGTTCCTGATTTCAAAAAGTGCCCCAATTGAGATAATTTTGTACCTTGATGATCGATGCCCCCTCAGGAAATGAATCAAAATAGATTTTGAAAGATTTAGTTGAATTTTGAAATTCTAATGATTTTTTGAATTTTTGAATGAAATTCCACGTTTGATTTATTTCATGATAAAATCAATTAGAAAAATGTCCCAATTTAAAATAAATTCGATGACAAAAGGTTTTTATTTTTAAAAATATGATCAAACTACCCCCTTTTAAAAAAAATCACTTTTGGTATATAAAGGTTAAAATCACTTTTCACCATGCCATTTTGCTCATTTTCACTTTCACTTTTACCCTCTCAGATCCCTTTTCACTCCTCAGCTACAGTCATGGTTATGCTAATTCAAGAGCATAGGTTTGAGTGAGGTCAAAGATTCCAGCGCCTTGCTGACTATGGACCTCTGGTATGTGTCAATTTTCCTCCTAGTTTGTTAATTTTTAGATTTCATAGCTAGATTGATGATTGTAAGCATGAATTTACTTTTTAAAATTTTTTTCCTTAGTTTTGGCATGTAGAAACATTATTGTAGCACGTCCATGTAAATGTTTAGTGTGTGCCATGAAAATTAGTGCCTAGAAAACATTGTAGTGCATAGAAAATTTAAAATAGCACCTGCAATAAAATGTTGCAACACATATAATAGGTCAAAATAGCACCTATTTATTTTTTCTACAATTTTGTAGTTTTTGAAACCAATTTTTGACTCATCATTTGATTCCATGGATAGAGTAGTGGTGTTATCCGATTATATGATGAAAATACTATGTTTTCTATGTCAGGTTTAGATCACTTGATTGATTGTTAATTGATGTCAATCTTGATAGGTTGATATGATGATAGATTGATTTTCCTTCCTCAAGATCTAGAGTTAGGAAATTTGATGTGCTCAAGATTAGAAAATAGATGATAGGATAGCTTGATTTGATTGATGCTAGATGATCAATTAGATGATGTTGACTAATTGATTTATATTTTATTTCAAAATAGATTTCCTTTTAGAAACTACAGATAGAGGCCTCTATACCTAGTCATTTGACATGATTGATGATTTTTTTGCTCATGGTAGACGAGTGATTGGTCAATGTGGATTATGGTTTCTAGTTGAGATGCCCTATTTCAAGTGAACAAGGATTTATTGACTAATGTGGCCAAGAAATGTCACTCAAATCACAATATCTTCCATTTTCCCATGGGTGAGATGACTATCACCCCCGAGGATATCCAAAGGATCCTGTAGATTCTGAAGATGGGTCCATTAGTATACTATGATCAGGTTTATGATGGAGAAACATGTAGATGGGTATTCAAAGATGTTATGATTGGTGATGATAGTTTCCCTTGGAGATGTATGATAGTTTATGCTCCTCTTCCTTCCGTTTTGGTCAGTTTCATCAGTGGATTTTCCTACCAGATAGATGTGGTCATGGGTTTGTTATTGGATGGGGTCTCATTTTAGAGGACATGATTGCACAATAATGCATATTTTCTTGGGGTTCATGTATATTAGCCCAATTATATCATGATTTACATCATGTCATTTATAGAAATAATGTTTTACTTTTTGTCGTTGTGGTGTTATTATAGATTTGGACTTGGGAGCATATCAAGATTTTGAGGCCTATTGATGATATGGTGTGAGCTCATGGTTCTCCATGCATTTTTATATATGATGGATTGATTTTGTAACCTCATCTAGGAAAGCTAGATTATTGGTGTTTCATGTTGGATGATATGGACTAAGTCTAGTAGAGACCTTATATTGGTTGTGATACTTGGGCAAAGGATGCTACTAAGGTACCATTTATGTTCATTCCTTGTTGGTTTATTGGATGGACACCACTTGTTTTGGAGATATTCTCCTTTATGACATTATTTAAATAGTTTGGTTGCATCCACGATATTCCAAAGAGTTTAGTTCACTATGCTTGAGCTCAAAATGAGAGACCTTTATGGGGACCTTTGGTTGATTATAGATTTTCACATGATAATCTCCTATCTCCTTGGTCTTTAACCTTTGGTTTGGGATTACAAAGAGGATGTGATTGATGCAGGTGTGAGTCATGAGTATGCAAAGTGGTTAGTACAACATCTCTTTCCTAGGTTTATTGATCTCGTTGAGCCATTTCCTAATGATGATGGTGGTGGTGGTGGCCTCCAAAAGAGGAGAGCTAGGGTCCAAGATGGTGGAGGTAGAGCTCAAGGAGGTAGAGTTATAGTTATAGCTAGTAGAGTTTGTGCTAGAGGTGGACTTATGGTTGGTGGGCCTAGAGTTGGTGTAGGTCAAGGTGGAGGTGGAGGTGGAGGTGGAGGTGGAGATGCAGGTGGTTGAAATGGTGAATATGGATGTAGGGGTGGAGGTAGGGTGATGATTCAAGGGAGAGGTGTTCTAGGTAGATCAGTTCCTCCTAGGCCATCTCTTCTTATGTATAGAGATATGTTTGCACTAGTTTGGGGTTGGTAGGGTCATTGTGCCACTAGAAAGATGGTTCATCTTTCTTCTCCTACTGCTCCTATGACTATGACATCTCCTAGCCAAGATATAGAAATTTTGTAGGTTAATGGCTCAAGTATGAAGAGTTAGTTGGCTCAAGTTTTGAGTACGATACAAAGATTGTTTGCAGTGGTAGATCTTAGATTCAATAGGGTTAATTTTCTCATGGTCCTACTCAGACAAGGCCTCTTCCTAGTTAGACAAATGGTGTTGGGACTAGTCAAATGAAGGTGGTGATGTAGGGATAGATGATAGATAGAGTTAGCATGTCCCTATTTGATTATATGTATGTTGATTCTACCTTTGATGTACCTTTTATTTATTGATGTATCTTATCAAACATTTGATGATGTATCTTGATTTATGTACTTTGATACACTTTGATATTCTTTGATGCACTGTAATATCCTTTGATATATGGAAATTTGATAGAATCCCTCATCTATTTATGATTTATCTCCCTTTTGAGTTCATGTATATTGAACTTCATGGTTTTTGATGAGCTATATATGGATGTAGTTTTAGATGATTCTATCTATATGATTGTTTGTTTTTTTTCTATGCAAATTTTATGTATGCATTTATGACTTAGATTCTTAGATAGATACGTATATGAAATACTTTGACTTATATGTTTTTACATGATTTCTATATGTATGTGGATGGAATGTTTATCTTTATGTGATGATAATGCACTTATATGTTTAAATGATGCAACCTAAAATATGATTATATATTTTTGACATGTTTAAATGACAAGGATGTATAATGAACTAAAATGAACCTAATAAAATTAAATGATTTATGATGTTCTTATAAATGAACTTTGAGAGTATGCATGGTTAATGATTAATGACATTTCCTACATGCAATGATAATGCACCTAATGTAATTTAATGATTAATGATTTGACTTGACATTAATGAATACTCGCCTAATACAATTAAATGATTTATGATTTCTAAATTCAAAAGGATAATGATAATGAGATGCACCTAAATGATATGCAAAATGGACTTAATTAAGATGCACTTAATCAATCTAAATGACTTGACGTTAATGAATGAATACTGATAATGATTTATGCAACTTAATTTTTAATGATAATGATTTAATGAATTTAATGAAACCTATACAACTAAATGAAGTGTGAAGCCCTAAATGCAAATGCGTTCTTTTTGTTAAATTCCAAATACTGCATCTCAAGGAAAATTTTGATGATGTCACTTTGATTAAATTTTCACCACCCCTCAATAAATCCCATAACAACTATAATGCAAGATTAATCTAAAATGAATGCAAAATGCAACTAAATTGTCACTTATCACTGGACTGTTAGTTTTTTTCTATTTTCATCATTGATATTTTTGGTGGATCATGAAATTGGTACACCCCTCACTAGTTTGATTTTCAACCATGATGATCTAAATACCTCTTTCCTTGGATTTAAATAATGAAATTGGTACAACTCTCACTAGTTTGATTTTCAACTATGATGATCTGTATACCTCTTTACTCTAATTTCAATTTTGCAAGTGGATTTTGGCATTAATATATGAACAATCTAAATGGCCAAGGTATCCTTTTGCATTAAAAGACAAAGATTTATCTCCTTCATATGAAAATTTCCTCGACAATTCTTTGATGATCATGTCATTAGACTAACTTGCATACTTCTATGAATCAACCTCACAAGTAAAAATAAAGAAAATATCATGCTTCCATCATTGCTTGTCTAGTCAAAAGACATCATAGATTTTCTACAAAGACATGATGCAAAAGTCAAGTAACAATACTGAACCAGCTTTTCTTTTGTTTGCACATCCATATTTTAGAAAACTTCATCCTTTTTTTTTTAATCTTTATTCATTCTTAATCGTGTTTTTGTTGGTCTATTTTTAATGTTCTCAATTGAATTTGTCAAATTTTCTTGGTCAAAATTTTTGTTTTGGACATTTGAAGTTTTGAAGTTTTGTGTTGATGTGTATCAATTGTAAATTTAAATGTTATAATCTTTGGTTTGAATCAATGATTTATGTTAACTTGTGTCTATTTTTTATAAGCTCGCTAAAGTTGGATGTGTGCCCCCAATTTGATTTGACAATGATGATGGACTTAAGACACATTTCCAAACCATGACAAAAGCTTTGGTAGGATAGATGAAACTTTGCAACTTTGAGTTTTTATTATGGCTATGTACAAATGATTAAATGCATTTGGAAAATATAGAAGGATATATACAAGGATGGTGGAAAATGTATATGTGAATGCCACTAGTCTTGATAGATAAAGGACTTAACTTAGGGAAAGTAGGGCCTATTTTCCATGTTTTCACCACTTGAGTTTATTGCATTTTTCTCTTTTTATTTGATTTTTTTAGCTACCAAGGCACCTATTCGCTAGGTTTTCACCAAGGCACTTTTCTTATTTTTTTTTCCTTTTTTTTGTGTTACCAAACTACCTATTTGCTAGGTTTTCACCAAGAGAACAATTTTTTTCAAGACGTTTTTTATTTTTAGGATTTCTTCATGACTTTTTCCATTATTTTTTCTTTCTTCAGGATACATATTTTAATATTTTTTTATTCTTTCCATTTTTTATGTTTTTGAATTTTCAACTTTTTTGATGTTTTTTGATTTTATCAAGCTCACTTTCTACTATACAAACTGATACTCTTTCATCTTATACTCTTTCAACTTCTCGTGTAGAACCTCTTAAGATGAATTTTATTTATGGGTTCTTCAAATTCCTCCCCCTCACATGTGGCTAATTTGTATGTTCCCATTCCATAGGCTGATGTGATCACAAAGGGTCCTAGCCAATTTTCTTCAAATTTTCCTTTCTTTTCTCTATCTTGTTAGTTTCTTGGATTTTCCCTTAGCACTAAGTATCCCATTTGAAATTATCAAGGTTTTATCTTTTTGTTGTAATTTCTTGACATCCTCTTTTGGTAGACTTTGAGATGATCATAGGATTGATTTTTATATTCTTCAAGGAGTTCTCATTCTTGTAACCTAGATACTCTATATTATTCATCATTTAGGTGTTCTAATGATGGAATTTCAACTTCTAGAGTTAAAACTGCTTCAATTCCTTACACTAGTGAAAATGGGGTAGCTCTGGTAGGTGTTCTAATGATGGTTCTATAAGCCTACAATGTCAGATTCAATTGAATATGTCAATCCCTACCTAAATCATAAACCATTTTCTTAAGAATATTAAGGATTATTTCTTTGAAGCTTTGGATTGTACATTTCCTTATGGATAGTAAATGGAAGAAAAATGTTGGATAATGTAGAACTTTTCTCATAACTCCTTCACATCCTTGTTTTTAAACTACTTTCCATTTTCTACTTTGGATTAAGGCAAAAAAGGTTTTGTGGGGACCCCAAAATCCCTTACAAAATATTATAAACAATTTTCAAATAATATCACCAAAAAAAGAACAATTCTGGAAGAAGAAACTAGTAGAAACAACCCAACAACTACAATATAACCTGACACAAAAGGAAAGAACCATCCCACATAAAAGCAAACATAGAAAAGAACAGAACCAAGAGGAGAACTAAGAAAGGTCCTTAAGAGTAGCATCCACTTCCCCCTTAATGAAAGTAAACTTTGTGTCCATGAGATCTAGGGGAGTCTTGGGATTTGAATCCTTCTTTTAAGACTGGCATGAGTAAACTTCTTAGGGCCTTCAATAGAGGCCACCTCCTTGCCTTTATCCAATATTAGCTGCTCAACATCCTTTTTATCATCCATTTTCTCCATTTTACCACTCAAAATCCTCATCCTATGAATGAAAGCCTCCATTTTATCATTTCTTCCCTAAAGGATGTTTCCAAGGCTTTCTTCAAGTTTCTTCCTCACCTTAGACTCCTTGTACTATTGCTCCTACAACCTATCTAGCTTCATGTAAATATTATTTATTTTCATCCTCACCTAGTTTTCCATAAAGTAGGAAATCATGACTTTAAGATTTTCCTTTTGGATAAAAGATTACAAAGACTCCACCCCACCCCCAAAGATCCTTTGAATTGGAAGAGAAGACTCCTCTTTCCCTCTAGAATCAGAAATATCATGTATAGGGGATTTTTTAGGATTTGAGGGAGGTCCATGAGAATGCCAACATTATACTTTTCAGACTCACCTTGATGGATGAAACCCTTTTCCTCATCGTTCTACATAGTCATGTCATAATTGGATTACAAATCCTTATTGTTCTTCTAATTTTCCCCTTTCTTCTGATCACCTTTATTCAGAGAAATGTCAGTCTCCTGAGAAGAAGTATCCTCGTGATCTTTAATTATGAGCCCAAGGTCAATGTTATTTTTGTTGGAATCGGCGGTGGAGGAAGCTTCATCCTTCATTTCCATGTCATTATCTTCCTCAAATTTAACCTTGGCAGAACTCATACCTTTCTTCTTAGACTCATTTTCATTGTCTTCTTCCGTCTCCATACCCGTTTCTTCATCAAATTGTTTCATAAGGTTAACAAGGGTTTTCTTTTTACTTTTAGAGCCCCAAGGATTTTTCTCTCACCCTCCTCCTACCCAGCACTCACTACTTTCCTCTTGTTGTAATAATCCTTGATGGTAGGCTTAGGTGTCCTATTTTTATAATACTCAGCAATGAGTGAAACAAACCCTTCATGAAAAATAAGCTTTTTCATCTTTTTTTATGTTCAACCAGGTTGTTATTCAAGGATTTGAGAAGAAAATATGGGAATGAAATCCTTGCCTTGTGATAAAAATGGTTTAAGAGCACAAAATGGTAACCATGGACCCTAATGTATCTCCTGTCTAGAGTAAAATAGGTCATAATATAGGTTAGGTTTTTCTTCTAATAGATTTTAATTTTCTTAATGATATAATAATCACCTGTCTTGATTAAAAGATTCTCCTCTTCTGCCATCTTAGGAAATTTATGCATAGCTGCATCAGATATATTTCTCTTTAAAAAAATCCCTCCTAGAAATACAAAATACAAGTAATTTCATATATGAAATTGACATTAAGATCCACATTCACCCCATAAAGCAAAAAAAAGGAGCCATTCCAGCCTATAGAAAAATCAATAGTTACCTCTTTATTGAAACCATGAAGGAATTCAATGTAGGAAGTGATGCCACCTTTCCCAATGCGCTGCCAAACCTCCTTACCCTCTTTCCAATTCTTGCAAGATTTCAACTCTTGTCTCTTAGGTTCACCTCACTTTCCATTTTCTATTATTATGGCATCAAGAATACCATATCTAAAAATGATGTGATTCAATATGAACATGGAAATCTATTTTCTTTTTCCAGTTGATAAGGGTACTACTTCAACCCATTTTGTAAAGTACTCAATTGTAGTTATAATGTATTTATGACCACTTCAACCCATTTTTTAAAGTACTCAGTTGTAGTTATACTATATTTATGACCATTTAAAGGAGGATATATCATACCAATCAAATCAAAATCTCATTGATATAAATGCCAAGGTGTAGTAAAAGGATGTAACTCTGTATAGGTACATGCATCACGTTCCCATGGAATTGGCATTTCTGACAAATATTTACAAACTAACATGCATATTTCTCCATTATTGGTGAATAGTATCCCATTCTAATAAGTTTCTTGAATAAGGTAAACCCACTAGAGTGTGACCCACAAATACCTTCCTGAAAATCTTGTAAATGGATCCTAGATTCCTCCCCCTCTAAACATCTAAGCAATGTTTCATCAAGACGTTTATGATATAATGTCTAATATAAGGACATAATTGGAAGTTTGGCATATAAAGCTCCTTTTTTCATTACATGTTTGGTTCAAGGGTAGGATATTATCTTTCAGGTATGTGTAGATAGTACCATACCATGGGGAATATAGACCAATGCGTAGGAATATTATTTGGGTATCAGGTTGGTATATGTAGGTTTTACCAATTCTTCCAACAAAAATTCATATTATTCATTAGGATCAAGTAGTTGTTGTAATGAAGCTAATTTTTTTGATAAAAAGAAGTAGGAAGAGGATGTTGGCCCATGGTATAATCACATCACACTTGATACACATTAATAGAATATTAATTGTATCCAAAGCACATAGAAGAGAAAAACTAAATATTAATTCTACTCCTATCAAAAACTAGCTTAATAAATTTAGAGCACCTCCACAACTTATCATCAAAACCAAAATTACCATAGTCCAAAATAGGATACATAGAAAAAAATATCATATCCATATTATGCCACATAGGGCTATAATTAAACTTAACAGTCTTAGTCCTAAGGCTATAATGAAAAAGTTAAAATAGCCCATGGGGTTAGCATAGTTATCCAGATAACAACACATAAAAAAATAATTTTCCTTTCCCCAACCACTTCGACAATAGAATGTCCACATGTTCCTCCTAAAGAAACTTAAAAATATTCCAAGCATCATCTTCCTTACAAAAGTCACCTCCATACGCCTTCTCATCGAGTAGGTAGAGGGTGGTCGTAGAGGTGTGCATGACCTTAAGTGTAAATTTTCTAACATCTTTGAGATGGTTTCTCAAACCATCCATTTCCTCCTTTAGCTGAATAATTATCTTCTCTAGATCAACAATTTGGTGTTTAAACTTACCCACCAGATCCAACAATGTTTTTTATGAGCCCTTCCATGGTGACATTGCTCTGGTTCAGTAAAGGGGACATGGGGGAGGGAGGGGGGATTAATTTTCTACAGGAACTGAGGGGAGGGGGATTAATAGAAGGGGTAGGTGAGATGTTCTTTTTAGGATTCTATGAGGCTTTGCATGAAGAGCCTCCTTCATAATTACTTGTAGTGCCCTTTGTGCTGCTAGACTCCGCCAAGGTCTCCTCTCTTTTCACCATATTATTTATAGGCTTTTCCCCCTCTCCTTAGATAGTCTATTAGAGGAGTGGGTGTGAAATTGTTGGATGTCAAAATCTCCCTCAAGATCAAGATTAAGGACAATTTTTAGCATTTTTTCTAGGGCAAAGGTTAGGGGCCTTTGGGGTCCTCTCTCTTTTATTAACTTCTAGAGAATCTAAGGTGGGGGAGACTTTAGAAGAGTCAGGGATCATGGAAGGGTTTTTATTGCAATTTTTCTCCATCAACCCAGAGGGAGGAGGGAGGAGACCATGATTATGGGATGCAGAAGGCGAGGGGTTGGGATTTTAATGGATGATAGTAAGCAAAAAAAATGTTAAGTGGTAGAAAAAGGGCACAATGGAAGCTATAGAGCTAAAACATTAGCCCTTGGTGGAGGATGACAAACATTTTTCCCAAGGCCTTATCTTTTTCCACATCACCAACATTAATTTCCATAGAGTGGAGTAAAAAGAAAGGAATATAAATTAAATCCTTGTGCCTAAGATAATTCAAGAAAGGAAGATGATATTAGTAAAAAACACAATATCAACCCTCGAGTGTGAAATACTTGATGATGATCTTGCACATATTTGGCCAGAATTATGGGAGGTCTTTTGTATTGTAGTCACCTTGCTTGTGGATAGGCTTCTCATCAAGGCCACTAAAGAACTGATCCAACCCCGCTTGGTCAGGTGTTCTGCTAGTCTTCTTCCATTTACGACGTCTTCTTCCATTTACGACCAGTTGTGGGGATCTCAATAGCTTTTCTAATGACATCTTCATTGATTTTGAACATAATACCTTTCATTCCAAGTCACCATAAATTGGTGGGATATCGTCTCATCAAAACCAATCATATTCTTCATAAAGGAAAGAGTTCCCCCTTCCTTGCAAAAATAAATCACCATCGGGTCATTTTTTAATTCCTCCTTGATCTTTTTAGGCTCAATTCTATACCTATCTCCACCCATATTTAGACCAGTGCAAAAAATAAGAGATTTTCAAAGCAACTAAGGTACACCAAGAGAAAACAACCTAATTTCAGTAAAATAATTCTAGTGTGGAGCAGAATAAACCTATTTCTTGGCTAAAATAAAATTAGAATAGTGTCTTAGTAAATAGGTAAGCTTCCCATAAATGTTGTAATAATTTAGGTTGTAATTGAAATTCTTGCCAAGTTGAACATCCAAGACATATAGGTGTATCAGCACATGAGATATTTTCTACGAGCTGCAATGTTTATCTGAAAGTACACACCAAATCTAAGACAATCTTTCATATTGGGAAAATTCCATAAATTTAAATTTTTGATATGATGATAATTTAAATTATTAAATAGACCCTTCATCTATAGGTACTTCCACATACTCCTCGTGAAACCCTCACTTTCCTTTGTATTGGGAAGTTTGCATAAAAAAAACTATAGTTCCATCTCATTCTTCTTATGAGCATAAGAACCTTGTCACTGGCCAAATGGCAGGGGTCAAAGTCATCCAATTCAAAATTCAAAATTCTAGTGGTGAATGGGTGGGGTGTGGTGGGCCCATAGCATTAGGTTTTAACCATCATTTTGGCTCCCATGGTTAGTACTCCCTTTCTACCTAATTAGGCCTTGAGTAGACTTAGGTAGCTAATTGAAAGCCCTCCAACATCAAAAGCTATCAGATAGAAGAATAATAAAAGCCATGGAACCAACCACATAATTCCCTTCCTTATAGATGAGCTTATCTTGACCTCCTCAAGGCTAACCAAGAAACCAATGATGTCACTTAAAATATTTTCCACTTTCCACCCAGCATTGGAGTTACCTTTGACAGCCTCAATAATAGTTTTGGAGTCCCCCTCAATGTTTTTTTTTTCTCCCATTAGAAATGGAAAATTTTAGACTCCATAGAAGGGCCATACCTTCAACCTAGTTAACACTATGGTTTACTAGAGGACCAAAAAAAGAAGATTTTAAGTGCCCTTTTTAATCATAAATAATTCCCCCACTAGCCTCACCCTCTCTCCTAGAATCTCCATCAAAATTGATCTTGTCCCATTGGGGTTTGGGAGGGAGCCTATTGGTTTCTTTCATATTCAAAAACTTGGTGTTTTCAAATCAATCAAAACCTCTATCCATGCTCTAATTTTTGGCTATGTGGAGGTCATCGTCACTAGGGGGTGGTTTGGGCTCTTCTAGTAGATGACTGAAAGGTTCTCTAGTAGAAGCTTAGATCCAAGGTGGAAGACCTCAACAAGGGATAGCTCACTATCTTTGAAGATTCTATTATTATGCTCCTTCTAGATACTCCAACAGAAATGGGGGGTATTTTCTTCCAAAGAAGATGAAGCAATAGGTGCTAGGAGGGGATCACCAACTAGTAGAAAACAACTAGATATCCTAGTTAGTCACCCAAGAAAGGTTGATTTTGGGAAGGACCAATTTCCAAACAATGAAGGAGAACTCAAAATGTAGGAAGAGATGGTTGATACTTTCCACATCATTTTTGTAGAGGCTACATCTGTTGGCCATGCTAAATCCTTGTTTGACAAGTTTATCCAAAGTTAGGATTTTTCCATGAAGCACAACCCACCAGAAGAAGTTTACTTTGGAGATAAGTTCAGAGCTCCAAAATTTTTTCCAATAGGTTGAGTCAACAACCTCCTTGATCAGTGAGGTATAAGCCAATTTGACTGAGAACTCTCCATTGTGAGTGTGGGACCAAATGATTCTATTTGGGTGATTAAACAAAGGAATTTGATACCTTTAGAGTAGATTCATGAGATCAGTGGCCACAAGAGAAAGGTCATCCCTATTATCTAGTAGGGGCAAGAGGTCCATCCACTTCCCATTTCTAATAGAGTTATCCATGACAGTTCCCACCCAAAGAGAGAGGATGTTCCTTAGTGGGGATAACCTACTAGAGCCCAGGGTAAAGTCACCCATCCAAACATCCTCCCAGAACTAGATGTCCCTACCATTGCCAACCTACCAACTGACCCCCTTTTCCAAAATACTCCTACATTTGAGAATTTTATTCCATATCTTGCATCCCTAAGGATGACCATGTTCAATGTAGAGTTTTTAGAAGTGGCCCCTATCAAGATATTTAGCTTCTATAATTTTGCACTAGTCAGAAGAGCCTAAGACCATAGTCTAGGAAACCTTAGCTAGTAACACTCTATTTAGGTTAATTATTTCTCTTAACCCAAGGCCATTAAGAGACTTGGGTAAGAAGACCTGGTCCCAAAAGACCAGGGAGAGTATCTTTTTTCCCTCACAACTAGACCAAAGGAAGGTGTGCTGGATTTTCTCAAGTTTGTTAGGCATGGCTCCTCTAATTTTCAAGATGGAAAGGAAATACACTAGGATTCCTTCCAGAGAAGTGGAGATAAATTAAAGCTTCCCAACACTACTAATGATTTTTCCTTTCCATCTAGAAATATTCCTTTAGGTATGCTCGAGGATAGAGTTTTGTAAGTCATTTTTAACATCTTTCACCATTAGAGGGAGACCTAGATAGGTTGCCAGGAACATGGCCGACTGTCAACCCAAAATATCCAAAATTTTCCCTTGAAGCATCTTATTAGTGTTGAAGAAACAAATTATGCATTTTTTATATCTAATGTGTTGGCCAGAGGTGGAGGCATAGTCATCAAGAAGGGTCTTCCACACCCTGGCCTCAATAACATAAGAGGTACCAAAGAAGAAGGTTTTGTCAACAAACTACTGCAACACCAATGGGGGAAGGGTGGTGGTGGGATTAATTCCCCAAATTCTACCAATCTCAACTAACTACATATTTCACCCCAGAACCTCAGCCAACAGGATGAAGAGGTAGGGGAGAAAGGATCCCGATAGCTCAATCTTTTGGCTAAGGGAAACTTTTCCTCAGGTTTGTCATTCATAAGATCCAAAAAATATGACATTCTCAATACGTTCCTTAATAATATTGATGAGGGACTAATTAAACCCAAAAGTAGAGAGCACCTTGTAGAGGAAGAGTCGATTGAATTTGTCATAGGACTTAGAGATATCAATCTTGAGGTTCATCTCATACCTTTACTACAGTCAATGGAATGAATAATTTCATGAGTTGTGATAGCAGCGTCCATAATTTTCTAGCTCGGTACAAACCCCTTTTGGTTAGGGATGATAATATTATCATGTAGGAGTTTGATTCTATTTAAAATGATCTTAGAGATGATTTTGTAGAATGTGTTGCACAAAATTATGTGTCTAAAATCATCCATAGAAGTAGGGTCCTCATTTTTGGGAACTAGGACAATATAGGTATCATTGAGTTATCTTAACAGTTTTCCCATTCTAATGAAATCTCTAGTTGCACTAGTCACGTCAGAGCCCACGATGTCCTAGAATTATTAAAACAAAGCTTGGGGAAACCCATCCAAGATAGGAGCTTTGTAGGAACCAATGGAAAAAAATCAACCTTTTGACCTCACAGTCAGAGATCCTAGAGAGGAGGAGGTCATTTTCATCATTAGTCATAGTCCTTGGGAGGTGGGAGAGGAGTTGTTCTTGTAGGTCCTCCACATTTCCTGAGTCTTTCTAAGAAAAGAGGTGAGTAAAATACTTAGTATCTATAGTTCCCAACTTAGTGGTATCAGAGACCACCATCCCTAAGTTATCCCTGAGGATACAGATAGAATTCTATTTCTTTTTCTTGTAGGAAAATCTATGGAAGAAAGTAGTATTGTGATATCCCTCCTTAAGCCACTAGACACATGATCTCTACTTCCAAAAAACTTCCTCATTGGCCATGACTTCCTTCTATTTTTTCCTAGTATCTTCCTCATCATTGTGTAGGTCCAGAGAGAGGTCACCATAATCCATCTATTGTTGGAGGACCTCAAGCTTCCCAAAAATATCTTTCTTGGTTTTAAAGATATCCCCAAAGTTGGTTTTCTCTAGCCTCTTACAACTCCTCTAATAATCTCAATTTTTTTCCAAATTGGAATATAGCATAACCCCTCACCAGGGTTCACCACCATTGATTGAACTTCTCACAAAAGTTAGGGTTTGTGGCCCACATAATCTCATATCTAAAGGGAGAAGGGATAGGGTTCTTATTTTCCATCCATTTGTGCAAGAGCGGGCTATGGTTCGAGGTGGTCCTCAGTAACATAGTCAAAGAGGAAGTAGCTCCCAAGTCCCAAGAGGAGGAAACCAAGAATTGGTCAAGACAAACCTGGATGAGGTAAGGTCTCTTCCTATTAGTGGACCAAGTGAAGGCTTTCCCCAACAGTTCCATATCATAGAGGTCATTATTGCTAATGAAGCTAGATAAGTCACCCATGTTATCAATGTAGTCCATTAAACCACCAATATTTTTAGAGGGGAAAAAGGGAGAGTTTAATTCTCTCTCTACCATAATTTTGGAGTTATAGAGGGAGAGGAAATAGGAGGATAGCTCATTCTTCACCACTCTCCTCCTAGGGTGAGTCTTGGGGGCATACACATTAAAGTTGTGACATTATTCAGGTTGATTTCTGAAAGTAATCGCAAGGTAGTTATAGGAGAAAATAAGAGCATTCTCCATAACATGTAATGGTTTTCATAGGGTGGAAATTCCTCTTGATGCCCTAGATGCCTCTGAGTAGAAGAAATGACCCCCCACCCATAACCTCCTCACCAAATCCTTGAAATTAGAATAAATCATATTTACCTCTTTCAACAAGAAAATGTCTACCTTGAAGTCATTAATATACTATCTAATATAATACTTCTTCTGAGGTTTGTTGAGGCCCCTAATATTACAGGAAAGAAAAATCATTTCTTACCTTTTTGGCTGAGGTCAAGGGTGAGAAATCTCCCCATAGAAATCTCCCTTGCAACATTTTTTTGGTCTCTTGGACCTTTCAAAAGGTCTTCCCACCTTTTCCTTAGCACCAATATCCCCTTTCTTATTACTAGTTTTTTTCTTTTAATTCTTCCAGTCATCCTCCTCATCAACCGACATGCCCAACATCTTAGGTGACATGATGGGGTCAGACAAATGAAGCTAATGTTTCCATGGCATCAGATACATTGTTTTCACCTCTTGGAATTTGTTCAAAAGTGATCATTGCAAAATATTTCTTAAGATCATCTACCATCCTTTTGTAGGGTATCAATTTTTCATCTTTATTTTGATACCCATCATTAATTTGATTAATGATCAATTGGGAATCACCCTAGATTTGCAATTCTATAATTATACATTCTAAGGCTATCTTGATTCCAATTAAAAGAGCTTCATATTCTTATATATTATTAGTTCATGGTAATAATAGCTTTTATGACTTTGGTATTGTGAATTATTGAGGTGTAATGAACAAAATTCCTTCCCTCGAGCCATGTTGAGTATATCCATCAAAGTAGATTTTCCATGTTTGAGGTTCAAGTGTGATAATATGTGCATCAGGAATTCAACATGTATAGGTTACTCACTTGATATTGGTGCTTTTGCTTACTGATCTACTATAACTTGTCCTTTGATTTCTCCTCTATCTACATATTCAATGTCAAATTCACTTAACAACATGACCCACTTTTCCAACCTTCCTGTGAGAGACAATTTACTAAGAATATATTTTAATGGGTCTATCTTAGAAACTAACTTAATTTTGTGTGCTAGCATATAATGTCTTAGTTTTTGGAAAGTAAAAACCATTGCTAGACATGCTCGTCCTATAAATGTGTAGTTAAGTTCATACTTAACCAAGGTTATGTTGATGTAATAGATGGTTTTTTGTTTTCCTTGTTTATCTTCTTGTGCTAAAAAAGCTTCCAATAATTTTTTTGTGGCTGATATTTAAAGTATCAAATTTTTTCATTGTATTGGTGACATTATAATAGGAGGATTCATCAAATGCTTCTTCAAACATTTGAAATCTTCTTCACATTTTTCATTCCATCTAAAAATGATGTCTTTATGTAATAATTGGGTGAATGAGTGACAATTTTCCACCAATTTTGAAATGAATCTTCTTATGGATTGGAGCCTTCCTTGTAGAGCTCTTAATTGGATAATATTTCTAGGTTCCCCCATCTGCATGATGGCTTTAACCTTTTTTAGGTCTAATTTTATCCCTTTGGTTGAAACAATATACCCTCATAATTTTCCATATTGAACTCCAAAGGCACACTTCTTTGGATTTAATCTTACTTTGAATTTTTATAATCTTGTGTATATTTTATCAAGAATTGGCAGATGTTCCTCCCTTCAAAAATATTTTTCCAAAATATCATCTGCATAGTCTTCCATAAATGTATGCATCATGTCATGGAAAATAGTTGTCATAGCTCTTTGGTATGTTTCTCTGGCATTTTTAAGACCTAAAGACATTACATTCCAAAAAAATGTACCCCATGCACATGTAAAAGTATTTGTATCTTGATCCTTAGGTGCTATATTTATTTAATTGTATCCACTAAAGTCATCCATAAGTGAAAACATTGAATGTCTTGTTGTGAGATCCAATATTGTATCAATGTTTGGAAGAGTAAAATCACCTTTGGGACATGCCTTGTTCAAATCTTAAAAATTTGTGCAAACTCTTATGCTCTTATCATGTTTTGAAACTAGTACTATGTTTGAAAATCATTCTGCATAGGCAATATATCTTATGAATCCATTATCCAAGAGTTTCTTCAATTCTTCTTTAACCAACAAGGCTATGTGAGGATGCATCTTTCTCAACTTTTTCTTAATGGGATTAACTCTTGCAACTATGTTCAAATGGTGCATTATTAATTTTTTATCTATTCCAATCATAACTGCATACGACAATGCAAAATTTATCTTTGTTTCTTTGAAAAATTATATGAATTGTTGTCTTTCCTCTTTTGATAAAGATGTTGCTAAATTGATGATCTTAGGTTCTTATTTTGTTCCAACTTTCACTTTTTCCTATAGGTTCAACCAATATGGATGACCTTTCCTCATAATGCTCAAGTAAAGTATCAAGCTTCATATCCTCAAGTGCCTCAATTGGGTTTTTACCTTTGGATACATCTTTTGTTTTTATTTTTTCTTGAACTATTATTGCCTCATAGTGGTTTTCACCACTCGATCCTTGATTTTTCTTTTTATTTCTTTTATTTTTGTGTTTAAGAATCTTGACACTTTCACCCTTTTTTTCCTCTGGATATGAATCTTGGATAGAAGACGGTTCAACTGCATTTAGGTACATGGCAAGGGAATGGTCACTCAGAAAATATTCTATTTCATTTGGCTCATTTTGATCCCAATCAATAATTTCAAGATGGAAGATTGAGGTAAACGTTAGGTAATATTCATTGGGAATGAAAAAATGATTGTATATGATTCCAAGGTATAGATGGAAACAATAAAAGTAAAGTAGATGTTTCTTGGAGAAAGGCAATGAATATGGATCATTGATTTACTTGACAAAGATTTTTAGAAGGATCTAAACCCTAATTAGGTCAAGTAATTAGGAAGCTATTGAAATAATACATAAGGATACATCAAAATGAAAGACAAAGAGGAAATATAGTGAAGTAGTGAAAATAAAGAAGTAGAAGAGTAGTTAAGGCTACCGAGTAGAGGAAGTTGATAATTCTGGTGAAATCAATTAGAGAAAGACATTGATAATGTAGATAGAATAATGGATCTAATTTAGCATACAAGTAGATGCACATTTAAAAATTAGATTATTACTAAATACACTATTTTTTGTATTCTTAAATCCCAAATATTGGGTAGGCTCTAGCAAGATTTTATTGTAAAATCTCTTAACCAAGTGCACACTTAATGAGCGTTGCAAAATCCTATAACTAGGTAGACTTTAGTAGGTCTTATTTTTCATTACCCCTAATAGGGTAAAATCATCAGAAGTGATATTTTGTACGCTCTAATCAAGAAACCTTTATACTAGAGTAGTGAAGGATTGTGGATGTCATCCCCAACAATATTTTTCCCTCTAACCAAGGGTTTCTGCATAACCAAAATCTTGTATCAAATGTGTTGATGTGTGTTATGCATTATGGATGAATGCATTTAATTTAGTTTATTCACTTTCAATAAATAGTTTAATTTTATGCATGCAAGGATAAAGGGGTTAAAACAATTATTGAAGGCTAAAAGTTTTAGAAGGTTTTGTTTTGTTAATATGATTTAGAACAACAGAGAGGGGGAGGTGAATCAGTTTTTCTCAGGTCTAGATGTATAAAAAACAAACTTTAAACTCTTCAACAAATCAAATCTAATAACCAACAACTACTCGGTCATTACTGATTGCATAATAGAAACATATAACAGTGCAGTCCACTTATCCAATAGCATCTAACTTGTAAAACATAGAAATGTTCAAACCAAAACATTCACACAAGTATCAACATTAGGATTTATAGTGGAAACCGAATTTGGGAAAAACCACTTTGTAACATGTTACTATTATGTTCACTCTTCTGAAGTGAGCTCGGTGAAAAGCCAACCCTATCAAAGGTTACAAACACACTATCAGGTGTGACTCGGTTAAAGGATTTAAACCACTCTATTAAAAGTGTGCCTTGTTATAGGACTTACATACACTCCATTAGAATGCAACCTTGTTCAAAGGATTTATACCTATGACTGTTAGGTCAACCTCTATTAAAAGGATTTTGACTGTTACAATGGTTAGAAAGTAGCAGTAGTATTGATCTGAAAAACATACAACTCACTTTGAAAATATCAAATCCAATTCCATACACATATGTTGGCTTACTGACTGTGAACCTTTTCCATCTCCATCACTGATCTGCTCGGAACTCTCTTCAAGAAATCACAACACTTTTTCTTCAGCCTTCTCTGCTTAGAAAGTCAATAACATCAACAATACTTCCAGCATCCACTTCTCTTCAACCTCTCGCTTAGGTTCTCTTAATACTTCCTCTATTAGGTTAATACATCTTTTGCCACTTAATCTCCTTTGTATATCTTAGGGTTAGGTCAGATTCATTGAATCTGTGCTACATTGTGTTCTTCGGCTATCCTTCTAGAAATATCTCAAATCTCTTAATAGATTTACAATAAAACATTTTACAGTGCATTAAATGTTTTCATACAATCAATAAATAAAGTCAATACATTTTACATAATCCAAGAATTCAATAATGTCAACTAGAAATCTGAATTCTTTCTCAAATGCAAAAATACTGACACTCGGTCAATATTGTGTTCAACTTCTCGGTCTTCACTAGAAAGCTTAAACTGTTTCCTTGGCTAATACCGTCTTCCTCGGCAATTAACTGGTGTTTGGTCAACACTAAATTTACTTGACATATACTAGCTCAGTTGACACTAACAACACTCAGCTTAAACTAGATTTCTTCACTTTTTCTCAGTTAAGCCTACCAGTTTAGTCTTCATTCTTACTTGGATAAATAATACATTGTCTTATCATTGTGCCACATAATCAAGTACTCATTGAAGTATCAAGATAACTCAACCTTTCCTTAGGTGCTATTGTTACCAACCTTGCCTGCCCCTTAGCAACAATCAAATAGATATAGTACTTTCTTAAATAGCAATAGTCTTACTAGTTAAGGTTAGACATAAATGGCAATACAACAATTGCTTCAATTGTAGTTTCCAACAATATCCCTCTTTGGCACTAATGGCAACACCATATGAATATCACATGAATTACCAACCAATCCAAAAACTTATCTGTCCATCAAAAATATTTATAATATCCTTAGCTTCATTCTGATACAGAATCAATTAGCTATACTTGACCATCCACTGAATTTCTCCCTTTGTCTTGATCTTCTCATTCTGTGTATTCATCTTTGATCATCTCCCTCTTTGACAAAAATTCCAAAGCAACAACAAAAACATACATCCTGCAAATGTAGATATCATCCTTTTAGTTTAGTAATAATATTTCTCCCTCTGTCATCTTTTCTTATGACTAATTCTTGACTTTTCTATGCTTTTCACAACTTTAGGCTACTCCTAAAGTGTGACCTTTCTCTACATCAATTTGTTAGATTTTCTTTATAGCACATTTGATGCAATGCTCCTAGCTTGACTAGGCAGCCTCAGTTAGGGGAAGGACCCCTAATTGACTTCTTAGGTATTCATGAGCTTCTTTAGGTAAAGCCTTAGTGAATATGTCTTCTAATTTTTCCTTTGTATTCACATATTCCATGCGGACCTCTTTATCTTGTACTAGTTCTCTCAAGTAATGATACTTGATGGCAATGTGTTTGATCTTTGTGTGCATCACTCGATTCTTACAGATGTTGATAGCACTTGTATTGTCATAGAAAATGACAACCAGTTTAGTGATTTCTTCTTTCATGTCTTCCAACAATTGCTTTATCCATATCAAATTTGAACAGTTCACAGTTGCAGCCACATACTCAGCTTCAATAGTAGACTGGGAAATGCAATTCTATTTCTTGCTTGTCCAGGAAACTAATCTCTGTCCAAGAAAGAAAGCTCCACCACTAGTACTCTTTCTGTCATCTACATTTCCTACCCAATCATCATCTGTATACAATCTTAGTTCAAACTTGTCATGCTTCTTGTAGTACAATCCATAGTCATCAGTTCCCTTCAAATATCTCATGATTCTTTTAACCACCATCATGTGAGTTTCCTTAGGATTGGCATAGAATCTTTCCATAATCCCAATAGCTAATGCAATATCTAGTCTACTATGTACAACATTATGTAGCTTTCCAATCATAGATCTATACAAAGTTTGGTTAACTTCTATAGCATCATCATTTTTAGACAACTTCTATCCAGTAGCCATGGGAGTACTTATTGGCCTTGAATCTTCCATACCAAAGGTTTTCAGTATCTCATGAACATATTTAGACTGGGTGATGAAAATTCCTTTCTCCATCTGATATACTTGCAAACCAACAAAAAATTTGATCTCCCCAAACATACTCATTTCAAATTTAGTTTGCATTTCTTTTGAAAATTTCTTACACAAGGCATCTTGTCCACCAAATATAATATCATCTACAAAAATATTAGCTAACAAGATTCCTTTACCTTCTTCATCTTTCATGTACATATTACTTGTGTCATATGTCCTTGAGAATCCAATCTGTATTAGGTAGTTGTGCAATCTCTCATACCATGCTCTGGGAGCTTGCTTCAGTCCATACAATACTTTATTCAGTTTTCAAACCATGTGTCTTCTATTTGGATCAACAAATCCTTTTGGCTATTCAATATACACTTCTTCTTCCAATATACCATTTTAAAATGTAGATTTAACATTCATTTGGTATACCTTGAAATCTTTATAGGCAACATATGCAAGCAGAGTTCTTCCTCCTTCCAATCTTGCTACAGGGGAAAATATCTCCCCATAATCTATTCCTTCTTCTTGTGCGTAGCCTTTGCATACCAGCCTAGCTTTGTTTCTTGTGATATGACCATGCTCATTCAGCTTATTACGAAATACCCACTTTGTCCCAATGACATTCTTATTTTCTGGTCTTGGCACCAGAGTCCAAGTATCATTCTTCTCTATCTGGTCTATCTCTTCATTTTCCAATGCCTCCTTTGTTGTCTTAGGCTCAGATTAACATAGTAAACATGTTGGATCTCTTGCCTTGCTTCTGGTCTGAATTCCAGTATCTTTATCTCCAATAATCTATTCAGTCTTGTGATGTCTCCTTACATATTGTGCTAGAATAGGTTCTACTCTCCTTTCATTTTTCTCATCAAGTTCACCAACAAGATTGTCAGATTCAGCTTCTGAATGCTCGACAACCTCTTCCTAATACTCAGCAACATCTTCCTGTCGCTCAACACATTCTTCTTCTCTCTTGGCATTGTTATCCTCATGCTTGACATTTCTTACCCCAGACTCAGCATCAGGTGCAGGTCTATCACTTGCCTCTTCTTCCTTTATATACACAAAAGATCTATAATCTTCTGGTTCTATGTTATTGTCAGCTTCATTTTTCTCTGCATACTCATCAACTTTGACATTCACACTTTCCACAATTTTGTTAGTGTTAGAGTTCAAACACTTATAAGCTTTACTTTTTTTGGAATAGCCTAGGAATATACCCTCATCGCTTTTAGCATCAAAATTTCCATTTCTACTATCCTTTAACATGTAGCACGTACTTCCAAAAATTCTAAAGTACTTTACATTCGGTGCATACCCATACCATAATTCATAAGGTGTCAGATTTGTACCTTTTTTTATCTATACTCGGTTAAGAGTATAAACACCTGTACTTACAACTTCTTTCCAATACTTTTGTGCAACATTATTTTCAATAATTAATGTCCTTGCACAGTCCAAAATAGACATGTTCCTTCTCTCTACTATACCATTCTGTGGGGGAGTTCTAGGTGCAGACATCTATCTTTTGATCCTTCTATCATTGCAAAATAGATTAAATTCATATGATGTAAATTCTCCACCTCGGTCAAATCTCAAACACTTCGGGTTCTTGCCTATCTCTTTTTCAACCTTAGCCACATACCACTTAAAAAATTGAAAAGCATCAAATTTTTCCTTTAAGAACATTACATGCATCATTCTGGTATAATCATCAACAAATAGGATAAAATATCTAGTACCACAATAGCTTTGTACACCCATTGGTCCACAAAGGTCACTATGAACCAAATCTAAGATATTCTCAGAAGTAAAAGTTTTTCTCTTGAAACTAGACTTTGTCATCTTACCCAACTGACATTCTTTGCACATTACATTCTTAGGTTTCTTCAATCTAGGTAGACCTCTCACTTTCTTTTTCTTGCTAATTTCTACCAGATTATCAAATTTAACATTACATAGCCGCTTATGCCATAACCAAATATCATCAAGTTGTGCAATCATGCATGTTTCTTCAGATAGGTCTAGATAGAAAAAATTACCTCTTATCTGTTCTCCACTTCCAATCAGTTCACCAGTGGCATCAAATATTTTGGCCTTCCTATGATGAAATTCCACTCGGTAGCCAGTGTTATTAAGTTGTGCAATACTCAACAGATTATAGTTAAGACCCTCAACCCAATAAGCATTTTCACAAGTGATCTTATCAGTCAGCTTAATCAATCCTTTGCCTCTAACAAGACATGGTGCATCATTACCAAATTTCACACTCCTACCTTTATAGTGATCTAAGGTATCAAACTTACTCTTATCTCCAGTCATATGATGTGAACAGCCACTGTCAATAATCCATTTATCATTTTTGTTCACATAAGATATCAATGTAGTTTTCTCATTCTCATCAAATTCATCTTTCATTGCAACATAGACAACCTCAATTTCAAAATCATCACTATTAGTGTCAGTTTCTTCTTCGACAATATAACAAGATTTCTTACCTTTTCCTTTGTAGTCCTTGTATCTTCGATAACCTCTATCTTCTCTTTTGTCTTTATGATTGTTGTCTCTTTCTTCATCCTTATTATCCCTATCAGGACATCTAGCAGCTATATGACCAACTTTATTACATGAAAAACATATAATAGGGAGTTTACCTTTGTACCTTCCTTTTCCCCTTTTTAGTCTTCTAGCCATAAGAGCTTCTAGATCCTCAAGTTCTTCATTAGATGAGTCACTATCACTTTCACTTTCACTTATGCATCTTTCTTTTTCCTTCTTTGACTTACTCAGAACCATTTGTGACTTAAAAGAAGATTCAATATTACCAATAGTGAAGTTATCATAGTTAGAAAGTTCAAAAGTAGTAAGCTTACCAACCAAACTTTCCAAAGTAAGAGCATTAGTAGAGTTACATCTAGATTCCTGAATTGTGGAAATTTTGATTGCATAGATAGGACGCAGAGTTATCAATACTTTTCCTATTACAGTTTCATCCTCAATAGTTCCATTTTCTCCTCTAATAGCATTTAAAACTTCTTTTATTCTACCACAATATTGTGCAATATTCTCACCTTCTTGCATTCTCATTTCATCAAATTTACCTCTTAGGCTCTCGACTTTTACTCTCAACACATTTATGTCACCACCATAAATGTTTGCAAGGGTGTCCCACATTTTCTTTGGAGTACTGCAATCTTTGATGTCTTCAAATTCTGGATAACTTAGGTCAGACACAATCTCCAACATTGCTTGGTTGTGCTCTTGTTTAGCTTTAATTTCCTCAGCAATCAGAGGTGCAACAGGTGTGACATAGTCATGCTCAATGTAATACTTTGCAAAATCACCAATACCAGCTAGATGCAGCTTCATCAAGCTTTTCCATGCAAGAAAGTTTTCCTTATTCAGCTTTGGTACCTCCTTATACATCTTGATCATTTGCTTCAAGTACCTTCAAACTTGTTCTCTATAAGCACCAATAGCTTTGACACCAATTGTTAATATGATTTAGAACAATAGAGGGGGGGGGGATGAATCAATTGTTCTTAGGTCCAAATGTATAAAAAATAAAATTTAAACTCTTCAACAAATTAGATCTAATAACCAACAGCTACTCGGTCATTACTAATTGCATAACAGAAACATATAATAGTGCAGTCCACTTATCCAATAGCATCTAACTTGTAAAACATAGAAATGTTCAAACCAAAACATTCACACAAGTATTAACACCAGGATTTATAGTGGAAACCCAATTTAGGAAAAACCACTTTGTAACATGTTACTATTATGTTCACTCTTCTGAAGTGAGCTCGGTGAAAAGCCAACCCTGTCAAAGGTTACAAACACACTGTCAGGTGTGACCCGGTTAAAGGATTTAAACCACTCTATTAAAAGTGCACCTTGTTATAGGACTTACATACACTCCATTAGAGTGCAACCTTGTTCAAAGGATTTATACCTATGACTGTTAGGTCAACCTCTGTTAAAAGGATTTTGACTATTAAAATGGTTAGAAAGTAGCAGTAGTATTGATCTGAAAAACATACAACTCACTTTGCAAATATCAAATCCAATTCCGTACACATATGCTGGCTTATTGATTGTGAACCTTTACCATCTCCATCACTGATTTACTCGGAACTCTCTTCAAGTAATCACAACACTTTTTCTTCAGCCTTCTCTACTTAGACTGTCAATAACATCAACAATACTTCCAACATCCACTTCTCTTCAACCTCTCGCTTAGGTTCTCTTAATACTTCCTCTATTAGGTCAATATATCTTTTACTGCTTAATCTCCTTCATAGATCTTAGGGTTAGGTCAGATTCATTGAATCCATCCTACATTGTGTTCTTCGGCTATCCTTCTAGAAATATCTCAAATCTCTTAATAGATTTAAATTAAAACATTTTCTAGTGCATTAAATGCTTTCATACAATCAATAAATAAAGTCAACACATTTTACATAATCCAAGAATTCAATGATGTCAGCTAGAAATCTAAATTCTTCCTCAAATGCAAAAATACTGATGCTCGGTCAATACTATGTTCAACTTCTTGGTCTTCACTAGAAAGATCAGTCACCACATAAACTGTTTCCTCAGCTAATACTATCTTCCTCAGAAATTAACTGGTGTTCGGTCAACACTAAATTTACTCAACATATACTAGCTTGATCAACACTAACAACACTTGGCTTAAACTAGATTTCTTCACTTTTTCTCAGTTAAGCCTACCAGTTTAGTCTTCATTCTTACTTTGATAAACAATACATTGTCTTATCATTGTGCCACATAATCAAGTACTCATTCAAGTATCAAGATAACTCAACCTTTCCTTAGGTTCTATTTTTACCAACCTTGCCTACCCCTTAGCAACAATCAAATAGATATAGTGCTTTCTTAAATAGCAATAGTCTTACCAGTTAACGTTTGACATCAATGACAATACAACAATTGCTTCAATTGCAGTTTCCAATAGATTCACCCCCCTCTCAACACCTTAACTTTCCAAAAATTGGTATCAAAGCTTAGTCTCTTACTTAGAAGTTTAATCACTTAAGAGGAAAGATCTAGAGATGGAAATCTATAGGTATGAAAAGGTGATTGAGAATATGAACATGGAATTGAAATATAAAAATGATCAGATTGATGAACTAGGAAGGAATTTGAAGCAGTCATTGAACAAGAGAAAGGATTTAGCTCATCAATTGAAAGAACTCAAGATCGGGTTGAAGAACTTGAAAAATAGTCAAAGGGAAGTTTATCTGATGACTCTAAGGCTTCCATATCAGATTTGACTAAAAATAACAAAACCCTAATCGAGCAGGTGAAATCATTGAAAAGGGAACAAGAATCTCAATCGGTAAGGATGTGTGAAGTCCTATAACAAAAGAGAAAAGTTGAAGATGATAAGAGAGTTATTGAAGATGAGAAAATAAAAATGAATGCAAGGTTGGATGAGAAAGATGTTGAAATACAAAGTTTGACACAAAACCACCAAAACATGACTGGTCAGTCAATCGGTGCTAATCAAGAGATTTCAAGGAAAGTAGAAGAGATTGCTGGACTAAGATCTAGAAAATGAAAATTTGAAGAATGAACTAAAAACTAAAAAAGAAACCCATGAAAGGATGAAGAGATCTCAAGAAAGTATAAGGAAACTGGATGAACAACTAAGATATCATAGGACACTGAGATACATCAGTGTATTAGGCTTTACCAAGGACTCTGCAACTAAGAAAGGAGAGTCATCCAAGCAATCTAAATAGAAAAGTGTGTATAAAAATCCAAAACACAAGAAGCCAACATGTTATCACTATGGAAAACTTGGTCACTGATCAGAAAAACAAATTCTTTAGATACTTGAGTGTAACACTCATTCTTTCAAGATTGGACATCTTAAACAACAACTAATTTACTCATTGAAACCATTTATAGTATCAACCAAGGACGTAAAATTGAAATAGTGTCTACAAAGTATATGCTCTAAATCATCCCAATTGCCACTCATCTAGAATAATGAGATTAAAATACTTGAAAGCTTGACATGCTAAGATAGGAGAAAGGGACAAGTATAATGTACTAAAAATAATAATCACAGATAGGAATTTCTCTATCTACCTTTTCTGCAAGAAAAGTTTGTTAGTTCTATTACCAACGGTTGCAGGAACAATAGAGCTCTCTCTAAATCTAGGAAAGCATGAAATAGATTCTAAATAACAATAGGATTCACTCACCAAGTGGGCCCCCTTGGATGAGTGAATAGAATATGATCAAGATGAAAAGATAGAACTTGAAAAATACATTCTATTCATTCATTGAAAAAGTTACACTCAAAACAAAATAGAATTCTATTTGTTGTTTATAGGATTATAATAACTTTCTTAATCTTCACTAACTTTTGAAAGTTAAGCTAACAACTTATTTAAACAAACACTAGGAAACTAACTCCTAAAACTACAATCACTCTAGCATTGAGGATCAATTAAGATTCATAATGAGACAAAATAGAATCAGTAACTTTCAAGAACAATTCTTCCAGGAATATAGTAGGTTGTGCTTCTATATTCGTGCCCAAGCATAATGAGAAACTGGTTGACCTCTATGAAAGAAAACAAATGTGCAATCACACCTTTATTGTCTCAATTGTAGAATTGACCTTGTAAAATCCACTACACTGCCCAAATGAATATGGCATTGACTTGTTCCTACATGGAGTTAGTAAAACACGCCAAATTCAAAACATATATATATTTCACCATTTAAATCATAAAATACATTATCTCATTATCTAACTCTTGCATGATATGTGGCTGCAGGAACCTAACCCAAAATAGTTTAAGAGAGATGAACACTAAATAACACACACACGCGCGCGCGCGCGCGCGCGCGCACACACACACACACACACACACACAGATATATATATACTTAATTCATCTATTAGGTTCAATTCACAAGTTTAACCATAAGTTCTTTAAGTCACATATCCAGCTGAACTATAATGTATTTAAAAGTATTGACCATACACATATAAAAAACATACATAATCATCATTCAAGATGCATGAAACCAAGTAAAAACATCCTAACAAGCCACAAAGAAACATCATAAAACATTCCATTAATATGGCTCATCATTCCCCCTAGCTTAAATTCTTGTTGGTCCTCCAACATGCATAAAATTTCTAATTATGGCCTTCATGCGCAGGTCCTCTGCAATCTGTTGCCCGGTTACTCCTTCTTTGTAGTTTATGAAGCCCTTATTTGCTTCAAACTTGTTCCACCTAATTACCTCTGTTTCCATATCATACTCATCTGCATCTTCATTCACCCACTAGTAAATTTGGCCTCAAATTTCGACCAAGAATTGGTCAAAATTTTGACCGAAATTAGTCGAATTTACGACCAACATTGTCGTCGGTCTTTTTTTGTCAAATTTTTGACGTACTTATAATCAGTCAAAATTTTGACTAAAATAGAGGTCAAAAATTCGACTGAGTCCATGCTTCAAAATTGTCATCATTTTTTTATAATGGTCAAAATTTTGACCAATTGTCAAACAAATTTCCACATAGTATTGATCAAAATTTCGACCGGTGGCAGCAAAAATTTCCACCAAATGTTGGTCGAAATTTTGATGAAAACATCAAATGTTTGACTGAGATGCTATACGTTTGATGAATGAGATGGTTGAAATTTTGTTGTTTTGGTCAAAATTTTGTTGGTCGAAATTTTGTTATTTTGGTCAAAATTTTGACCATCCTTTGGTGGAGGTTTTTGGTGGCATTGGTCGAAATTTTGACTAATGCTATTTTTTTTTTAAAAAAAAATGTTACATACGTAAGGTGCATTTAGAGTTCTTTTCATTAACCTGTGATTCATGAGTAGTGGTTTACATGAACCCATCTCTCATGAGAATGAATGGAATAGTTAGCACTCATTGGCTCTAGGTGATGCTTACGGAGGTGAAGCACCGAGACTTCCCGAGAGGTCATCCATCCCAGTACCACTCCAGCTCGAGCATGCTTAACTACGGAGTTTCCTCCATGGTTAAACCCACTCTACTTGCATCCTCATTTGCAAAACCTTCACCAAGTGTTATGCCTTATGAACCATTCATTAGAAAGCCCCTTAAGCTCGTCAATTAATAAGTAGGAGATATTTTCCACAGCAAGTCAAATTGTGATATTGCTATCAACATTCAACTATGTAGTTTTTTGAGTCAAACTCATTGACCCGTGATTCATGAGTAGTGGTTCACATGAACCCATCTCTCATGAGAATGAATGGAACACTTATCACTCATTGGCTCTAGCTGATGCTCACAGAGGTGAAGCACCGGGACTTCCCAAGAGGTCACCCATCCCAGTACTACTCCAACTCCATCGCACTTAACTACAGAGTTTCCTCCGTGGTTAAACCCACTCTGCTTGCATTCTCATTTGCAAAACCTTCACCAAGTTTTGTGCCTTAGGAACCATCGATTAGAAAGCCCCTTAAGCTCATCAACTGGTTTGTAAGGCACAACACTTGGTGAAGGTTTTGCAAATGAGAATGCAAGCAGAGTGGGTTTAACCACGGAGGAAACTCCGTAGTTAAGTGCGCTCGAGTTGGAGTAGTACTGGAATGGGTGACCTCTCGGGAAGTCCCGGTGCTTCACCTCTATGAGCATCAGCTAGAGCCAATGAGTGCTAACTGTTCCATTCATTCTCATGAGAGATGAGTTCGTGTGCACCACTACTCATGAATCACGGGTCAATGAGTTTGACTCAAAAAACTACACAGTTGAATCTTGATAGAAATATCACAATTTGACTTGCTGTGGAAAATATCTCCTACTTATTAATTGACAAGCTTAAGGGGCTTTCTAATGAATGGTTCATAAGGCATAACACTTGGTGAAGGTTTTGCAAATGAGGATGCAAGCAGAGTGGGTTTAACCATGGAGGAAACTTCATAGTTAAGCATGCTTGAGCTGGAGTGGTACTGGGATCGATGACCTCCCAAGAAGTCCCAGTGCTTCACCTCCGTAAGCATCACCTAGAGCCAATGAGTGCTAACTGTTCCATTCATTCTCATGAGAGATCCATTTGATAAAGCTTGGTGAAATAAATTCAAACATTTTGAAGCATCTATTGGATTCTGTCACCCGAAAGGAAGATGGATTTCCCAATTCAGAAATTCCCAGCCACCATCTTTAATAAATTTATCTGGATCATCTGAAATGGTCTTCAAAATTGGCCGCTAGTTCAAGTTCATTCTACTTTCATAATACTTTATATCCATTGAGTTTAGCCATTCTTTGATGCCATCAAGAGAAGATTGAGGAATAACATCAATGCGGAGTACATCCCGCTTGAAGTCTTTGAAAACAATAGCCATATCAAATGCCTTTTGCCCAAGTCCTACTCTCTCAAGGTTAACTATCTCAATCTCACTAATGGTTATTACTAAGAAAGGCAATTCCACCAACTCTACCAAATAGTTTACGGTAGGAACAATAAAAGCAGAGGCTTTGAAAGGAACTCCATGAAAACCTAGCTCTCTAAATGGTATATCAAACTCCAGTTCAAAATATTTTAGATGAGGCTGCTCCCATAGCTCTATTACTCGTTTAACAAACCCTTCAAACTCTCCATTGATTTGATTTTTCCTATCCCTCTCTTGCTGCTCTTCCTCAATTTCATCAGGATCATACATGGACCTTCTTGCCCCTCCTAAAGTTTGGACCACGTCCATTACTTCCACATAAAACTGGACATCCTTAGTCTTCTTAGTTCCCACCATAATATGGTTATGCAAATGAAAATGAAGCAAAGTAATCATCTCCTCCTCTGCTAGCTGGAAGAATGCGTGTTTAATATTTTGATACATGATATCAGCTCTCTCTTCTGGTCTCATGGTTGAATACCGAAATCCATTATAGTGGGCCTCCAGAGTTCTAGTCATCTTTCTTCCTCTTCCACCAAATGCCGGCCCAATCCACAAGTCTTCCAACCTAATTGGCTTTGTTTTTGAAAGCTGAAGTTTCTTCTGAGTCACCAGTGTAGGTCTCTCTACCTTTTCAGACTCTGTCATAGCTACAGACCATCTGTGGGATTTGATCATTTGTACCACTTGGTTGATGATGCAGGGGCATCCAGCAGGGCACCTGAGCCCAGGAGTGGAATGGCATTCAGAGATGTTCAATTGCAATGTTAGACTCAATATTCAAAGAAAAATTCATAATCAAGTCTAAAGGTCATTGAAATGTAATAAGGAATAATTTAGTATGTAAGCAAGATATGGACGTACAAAAAAAACCAGTGAGTTGTTTAACAAATCCCCAAAAGAAATCGATATCAAGAATGTAGCGAAAAAGATGTGAGTAGAATGGAAAAAGATGTGAGATGCATGAACATCAAAGATTAATATGGCTAGAAGATAGAAGCAATGAACTATTCATGGGTTCCAAGCACTTAAAAAATGTGGAGTTCAATTAGCCTGTAGTAGCAAGCTAAAAAAATTCTTTCAAGTCATTGATTCAGTTTGCCATGTTTATTGACCTCAAATTTGGTCTTTTCATTAACCTGTGATTCATGAGTAGTGGTTTACATGAACCCATCTCTCATGAGAATGAATGGAACAGTTAGCACTCATTGGCTCTAGGTGATGCTTACGGAGGTGAAGCACCAAGACTTCCCGGGAGGTCATCCATCCCAGTACCACTCCAACTCAAGCATGCTTAACTACAGAGTTTCCTCCATGGTTAAACCCACTCTACTTGCATCCTCATTTGTAAAACCTTCACCAAGTGTTATGCCTTATGAACCATTCATTAGAAAGCCCCTTAAGCTCGTCAATTAATAAGTAGGAGATATTTTCCACAGCAAGTCAAATTGTGATATTGCTATCAACATTCAACTGTGTAGTTTTTTGAGTCAAACTCATTGACTTGTGATTCATGAGTAGTGGTTCACACGAACCCATCTCTCATGAGAATGAATGGAACACTTAGCACTCATTGGTTCTAGCTGATGCTCACAAAGGTGAAGCACCGGGACTTCCCGAGAGGTCACCCATCCCAATACTACTCCAACTCGAGCGCACTTAACTACGGAGTTTCCTCCGTGGTTAAACCCACTCTGCTTGCATTCTCATTTGCAAAACCTTCACCAAGTGTTGTGCCTTATGAACCATCGATTAGAAAGCCCCTTAAGCTCATCAACTAGTTTGTAAGGCGCAACACTTGGTGAAGGTTTTGCAAATGAGAATGAAAGCAGAGTGGGTTTAACCAGGGAGGAAAATCCGTAGTTAAGTGTGCTCGAGTTGGAGTAGTACTGGAATGGGTGACCTCTTGGGAAGTCCCGGTGCTTCACCTCTGTGAGCATCACCTAGAGCCAATGAGTGCTAAGTGTTCCATTCATTCTCATGAGAGATGGGTTCTGTAGACACAGAAAATTGGCAAAGGCTTAATTCAATCAAAAGGTGCAATCAAGTCATCAAAATAGCATGAAAAATTGATAAATAGAACAAAAGGCAATTCAAATCAAAGGAAAATTCAATTAAATGATTAAATGATTAAATAAAGCTTGAAAAAGGGAAAAACACTAAGAAATTGATTAAATTCAATTAATGACATAGTGGTTGAAATGAAAAATCAAAATGAACCTCTTACCCTTCATGGCTAAATTTAATTACTTTAATTAATTAATAAATCATAAATTCTCTCAACAAAGCAAAAAAGGAGACAAAATGGACACAAATCACTCACTTTTGTTGAAATGGTCCAGCCTTTTGAAACCATTTAAATGTTTGTCCCCCAATTTAGGGACAAAGCAAAGCCAATTGACCTTACCCAAGCATAACCATGGTTATCTCACTCTACCCCCTACCCTTGGGAAAATCTTATAAATAGAAGGCATTTTGAGGCATTATTCATCCACTCCATATCTTTGAATTGCAGCAAAGCTCTGTCAATTTGCATCCATATCACTCACTTATCATTTGTCATTGCTAATTAGCTTAAATTGCATTGATCATAGTAGATTGTTCATCAAATAGAGCTAGAATTTGATAGAATAGATCTAAATTTGCATATCATATAGCTTAATTCTCATCTTTAGAGTGTCACTAGTGAGGATCATAGCTGAGAGCCTCATTTACCACTTTATTTTAGAGATCCATGAGATGTTGATAGATTAATTGTGCATTTGTTAGATTATTTTGCTCTAATTCTTGTTGTTCTTAGTTAATCTTGTAATTTCATGAAGGTGTAAATCACTCACACACAAATGGCGCCCACCGTGGGGCTCTAGGCCTCAAATTTATCATAATTTCCACGTTATTTGCAAAATTTAGGCTAGAATTGTATGATTTTGCTCACTGTTTGCAGGTTACAGGAAAGAAATCACGCCTAACAGTAAAGAAATCACGCCTACAGTAAAGAGATGTCGCTCGCGGTAATTTAGGTGTCGCCTGGAGTCTGAACGCTCACGCTTCTTAACAGCAGAATCACGCTTCTGGATAAAGAAATCATGCCTGCGTACATTAAATTCTCACCTCACGCACGAGCAGCTGATGCCTTTGGCTATTCAGATGTCGCCTACAAAGAATTAAAAGCCACGGCCGAGGAATGAGTTTACGCCTGGTGTAAAGGGATTTTCTTGCATTTCGCTTTTAATTTTCCGCTTTGAATATTTTAAATGTCGCTTTCAGTTAATGAAATGTCGCTTCTCTGAGTTAATTTGTCGCTTGAGATAAAGAATTTACGCAGTTGTTTAATTTGATATCGCACTTAATTACTTTAATCTCGCTTGAGCCCCTTTTGGTGACGCTCGCGGTTAAAGTAATTACGTCTTTATTAAATTAGATCTCGCCTTTAGCAAAAGAAATGTCGCCTGGTTTAGCATTGATATTGTATCAGAGTATTTACTGTTGTCGCATGTATTAAAGATTTCACGCGTTTGCAAAATTTAATATCGCACTTGTCTATTTTAATCTCGCTTGAGCCCCTTTTGGTGACGCTCGCGGTTAAAGTAGTCACGTCTTTGTTAAATTTAATCTCGCCTGTAGTCTGGATGATGTCGCCTGACTGTATTTTCTCTATTTTGTCAAAATAAGGACTGTATGCTAACTTCACTGTCATTTTTTTTTGTCTCAGGTACATGCTCTGTCACAGAAAAGTGCTCAAAATATTAGAGTATACCTTGCACCTTTTGGATTTAATTTGCAAATATTTGAGTTCAAAATACATCAAGAGCATAATCAATTTGATCATTTTAAGCTTTTTGATTTTGGTTTCCCCTCACTTTGTATGAATTTGTGTTGACTAACTTGTTGGTGGAGGGAACGTTTTGCTAAGGTAAGGGAAGGATTTGGAGAGAAAACAAAAATTTACTACTTAAAAATGTGCCTAGCCTTTGCTAGCATCGTTTGAGGTATTTCTCTCATCAAGCTTGCAAACTTCCCTTAAATTGTGGCATTTTCAAAGTTCAAAACATAGTTTAATCATAAAAGAAAAATAATAAACACTTCAATTCTAAGAATCCCTTTGTCACGGGGTTGGAAAAGAACCAAATTGATTGTGAGTGTTTGGGATAAGGGAAAAGCAATAGGGATATGCTCTTCACTCTTTGAGTGAATCAAATTCCCAAACTTGCTCTATCAAATCCACTTTTCATGCTTTCAAATGAACATGTTTAAAACTTAGTGGGCTCGCCTCCCGAGATTGCCTTAGAAGGGCCGGTGAGAGGGACAACCCAAAGTGGGATACACTTGCTTTTGCCGCGAGAATCCAACCCACTATAAAATGAAATGCGGGTATCCTTAATGGGGTACACGACAAAAAGGATTTTAGCTCTTTCAAACTTCCTCTAGTAGTCCTAACGGATTGCGCAAAATCATGCTTTTGTGCGTGTGGGAAGCCCCTTAACATAGTTGGGGGATGAAAAGATAAGATCTATTTTGAACGGAAAACTTACTACATAACGGTAAAATAGCAAAAACTACCTAATAGAGCCATTTAAAAGCCAAATTTGTGCTAGGTAGCTTGCTTGGAAGTCTTTCTTGTGATCAAACCCGTGGAAACATTTGAGAATATACACATTAGAATGATCTAGGGACATGGTGACCTATTGATGTGTGTGTTGAGATTGTCTTCAACTTTTCAAACAAGAAGTTCCAAAGTACTTGATCAAAATACAATTAAAATTTTTAAATCTTAAAAAATTGATCAATACCATTTACCCATTCCAAACCCAACCCAACCAGATTGAAATTAAAGAAGGAAGGATTGATCCATAATAAGGAGCCTATTTGAGAAACAAATCAATCCTGTTATGGAGCATAATTATCAAAGTCAAGATCAAGATCTCCATAGGAATCAAAGCGATGAGGTTTCTGAAGATGATGTTGTTGAAGCATCCCAAAGTCCCGTGTTTCTGGAAATAATGGAATGACTTTTGAAGTGGGATAAAGACACATATTTTCTAGCTTTAGCTCAAGAAGGAGCTAAACTTCCTTATAATTATGACACATCAACCTTGAGAAAGAATGAGGAAAATCAAAGAGATACATCATATAAAATGCCATTATTAATATCAAACTATTCTTTTCAAAGTGATGAGGTGTCTAAAGATGATGTTGTGAGAGCATCGCAAGATCCCGTGTTTATAGAAATAATGGAACGAATTTTGGACTGGGATAAAGAAGCATATTTCCTAACTTTAGCTCAATCAGGAGCTAAGCTTCCACATAATTATGACACATCAACTTTAAGAAAGGATGAAGAAAATCAAAAAGATACTTTATCTAAAGAGCCATCATTAAGATCAATTTGTCCTTTCCTCTATGATGATGGGTCATCCATATCTTCATCCTCCTCAGAAAAAGAAGCATTTCAGAGAAACAAAGTTATCTCAGATCAAAGGAAATTGCATAATCAACCTATGTGTGATCAAGATAATAAAGAATATGGAGTGAAAAATACCACTCTCAAGCAAGATCTAATTCAAAAACCTCCATATAGCAAGAGTAATTCATTCATCCTTTGTCCATCTCCTAACAAGGTTTCTCCCTGGATGACTTGTACACCTTTTATCCTTTATCCATCTCCCGAACCTCTATCTAGCAAAGACCCTCCCATAACTAGCATTCCTTTCATTTTTTCTTCATCTTCCAAAGCTCCACAATTATCCAAAATTCCTCCATCAAAGAATGAGCCTAATGATGATACTTTTCCCATTGACTATGTCTACCCTCAAGGGCTACCTCTAACAGAAACCCAAGCTAACTCACATCTTGCTGCAGATTGTTTCCATGCTTCAAAGATCTTAGAACCCAAAGATTCATGTGCCTCAATGCCTATTATACCTATTCAAGAGGATCCTACACCATTCTTCCAAACATTCCCCACACATATCCAAACATCTACCTTATCCTTAGAAGTGGCTCCATGTCAAGAAGATAATACAAAGAGAAAAGAGATAAATATTGATAAAGATCAAGATCAAGATTATATACAAACCCCTCCCATATTTGATGAAGGTCCCATATCCCTTGAACCTTGTGATGATCCCCTTGCATCCTTTCATGTCTTTCAAGATGATATCCTTCCGTTCCAAGAACAAAGTACCCTTCCAAGTTCCATATTTTCTCCACTTCCCAAGCAAGATCAAGATATCCCTTCCATAACTTCCAATGAGCATATTGAAAATCAAGAGCAAAATACCTTCGCTACACAATTCAAAGATCCTTGTCAAGATCAAAGCATCCCATCATTTCCTTGTCATATTCCTCCATGTTCACCTCAAGAAATCATCATTCTTCCAAATCCCTTGCATGATAATAAATCCACTCAAGCTTCAGTTGATCCTATCAAATGTGTTCCTATCAAAGCTACTCATGAGCCTATTAGTATAAAGATAAACCTTAAAGATGAGAACGTTGACGATGGAGCTCCTTCCAAAGATATTGATATCCCTTTCACACCTTATATTCCTCCATTCAAATGCAACCATATTCCTCCACTATCCTCCAAATCCATTTTGGGTGCCTATGTCCCAAAACAAAAGTCTTCATTCCTTCCATCCATACTAGGTCCATATATTCCCCCATCAACCGTTCCTATCATCCCTAGCTATCCATTCACTTACCCTACCATGTATCAAGATCAACGAAGACACACATACTTGAAGAATGTCCAAACACCAATCCATATGAACCATCCATATTATTCCTATTCATCCACAATTCCTAAGTCTTTTGGAAGCAATGTTGATGTGCAACATAAAAATCATAAATCCAAGAATCCATATGTGCATAAAAATCACAATGTCCCATCTAATCGACATGTGAATGAAAAGAAAAATGAAATATCCAAAAAGCCGCAAAGGTCCATCAAGCAAAAAGAAAAAAATAAAATGTGGGTTCCTAAATCCCTCATTGAAGAAATGCATTCAAAAGCATTCCAAAAGAAAGAAAAATCAAAGAATATGTGGATTCCCAAGTCATTGTTGAAAGACTTGCACACAAAAGAAGAATCAAAATTGACATTCAAGCTTCCAAAGGCTTCCATTCCATCTCCTTCCAAACATCCTTCATCTTCTTACATCCCAAAATCCACTACCTCAAAAAGATCCTTACCTCCATCATCTATTGTTCCTCCATCATTCCACCACTCTTCAAAGTGTGTGTCAAAGTTGATCTTGCCAACATTTCCATCTTCAACATACCTTCTTCTTATCCTCACATTCATTTTCCAATGCATACTTTCCATCCTTCCATCCCTCTTATCAATATCTTTGAGCATCCTAGTCATACCCATGGTTTATTATAGCATATCTTTCAGAGGAGCATTGTCCAACGATTCTAATGTTGGGAAAATATTGAAAAATACAAAAAAAGAAAAAAGCAAAGAAAAAAAGAAAAAAATGAAAAAAGAGAAAAAGTGCCTTGGTGAAAACCTAGCAATAGGCACCTTGGTAGCAAAAATAAAAATAAATAAATCTAGGGTAAAAACCACTTCTTGTGGCGCCTTAGACAAGTACCATGATGAAAACCTGGCAAACAGGCGTCATGTGTAATTCTTCCTTCTTGCACTCTACACTTGGGGGCAAAGTTTCATCCATGCCATCTTCCATCTTCCTATCATTTACCTCACTTTCATCCATATTTCATCTATCACCTTCATCTTGACAAGGTTGAACACATCCATGAACATTGAGTATCTTAACATCTGTTATCCTTTCCATCAACTTATGTCCTTGTTGCATCCATGTTACCCTATCATGATCTTGCTTATCCCAAATTCACCTTCATTATTCCTTGATAGCTTTTTCATAATCCCAAAACATCCCATCATAGCCTTCATCACTCCTTTATCCAGATTGTGTTATCTTATCCACATCTTACCCAAATTGACCCTTGGTCTTGATCAAGATGAAGAGCTTAAAACAAAAATAAATTTGTTATCAAAAACTTCTTGACATGTCCACTCTTTTGGATCACTCCTTTTCATGGCAGCAGATTGTTATCCTATACACTATCTAGCCCTGCACAATTGACTTTCATGGCTTATCCAAAAACATGCTTCACATTGCTATATCATTTTTTCCTTAGCTTGGGTACTCTTGAGGAGATAGTCCTATGGGTCACATTCGCATACTTCTTCCATCATAGCCTTTCCATCTCTAACCCATCAGCTTGAAAATCCATCTTTCATGTCCTATATCTTGCTAGACATTGGGGGCAAACCAATGTGATCTTGTTTGAGAGTGGGTAAAAAGGAAAGCATAAAATACTTTGAGTTGCATCTTGCATAAACTGAGCTTCGGTAATATTTTGGAAGTTTTTCCAAGTCCAACATTTTTTCTATCCAACTGGGGCATTTGATCTTAATCAGTGGATTTCAACAACATGCATGAATTCACATGAAGCAAGGCATTAACTTCAAAAGAATTCAATAGTACAATATTTAGTTACATCAGAGAGGGAATTATCAGAGTTTCAGAAGAGAGAAGAAGATTTTCGTGAACCTTTGATGGATATCATTGTTCACTAACCAAGAATTCAATTACCACAACTTGATCCATGAGCCTTCATTGACTTTATTATTCGGGATTAAAAATTGACAAAACACTTTAAAAAGATCAGAATACTTGGAAATACTTTTTGAAAATCATGAAACAATGCAAAACACTTGAAGCTTTCTTTTGATGATCTTTACTTACATTGATTTTTATCACATCTTTTTAGCTAATCGATGATGTTTCGACTAGATTGGCAATGATGGAGACATGATATTTTTCTTGCCTTTGAGTGACTATCTTGAGGGATATCCAACAACTTATGTGAATTCGTCTAACGACATGGTCATCAAAGAACCATCAAGGACTTTCATATAGGGTGGAAGGTTGACCTTTGCTTGTTTATGCAACATTGAATTCGTTGAAACTGGTATTCATACTCTCATAGTTGGTTTATTCGACTAGTGTGGGTTGTACTAGTTCAAAAAGGACGTTACCAAATGCGATAAAAAGTGGTATTCATATCATCATGTCAGTGGGCAGTGGTGATTGTACTTTCTTTCCGGTCCCAAAGTGCTCAATGATGAAAATTTATCCTCAAGGCATTTATTTGCTAAAATCTAGTGACACTTAGCTGCATTGCATTGCATTATCATGGAAGGTTAATTGCATTATCATGTTAGATTAATTGCATGTGCATTTGTTTGTAGTATTTTTCCAAGGACAAGGGGGTTCATTCAATTGAAATCTTGATCAATCATAAAATGGGTCATTCAATCAAGAATCAAGGAAAGTCCATAAATCATAAGTGTCCATAATATCAAAGATCCATGAACTTTGTCTAATCAAAGATACAATGTCATCAAAATGATACATCCAAGTCCTGATCAATAACTGAAATATCATGATATAATATCAACAAACTGAAAGAGCTCCATAATCAATCATCTCAATAACCTATACTCTAGCTGGGTCAAACCCATGACTTAAATCCAAATATCCAAGAAGCTAAGGTCCGTATATATATCATTTACGAAAATGTGCCTGTTTGGCAAATCAAGGGAATCATATCAGTATTCTATATCAGTGAGTCATCTTACGTCAATCAATCCTATCAAAGTATCAAGCAATCACACCCAATACCATCGTTCATGTCTCTGTGTCCTGAGAACGAAGCAGCAGTATCAAATCATATCGGTTTTCACACTGATTGATTTATCCTATCAGAACTATCCTATCAGATTGACAAATCACATTCATTGGTACCATTAACCTGTTATCCTAATCACTTGTTTTGCTTAACTACAACAGACCTATCTATCTTGGATATGCAAATTGTGAGTCATGGCAAATCATTAATATATTTTTTTCAGAAATGAAAACATATTGGACCAATCAATCAAAATCATTCAAATCAAGGACTCAATATGTTTTATTTCTGAGGGGGCATCAGAGTATCAAATGGGCATCACATCAAAACCATTTATCAGTGGGGCATATCAAGTATCATATCATAGCAGTATCATATCAAGATAGCAGTATCATATCATATCATATCAAGTATCATATCAGGAGGCAAATCAATTGCATATCAGTTTCATATCAAATCTGTCATCATATCAAACCTATCAACATATCAGCAATCAATCAACCCAGGACCTTTATCAGTGAACCCAGGACCTATCATCAAACCAGGACCCATATCAGGACCCATATCATATCAGAGGCATTAGAATCATATCAGCACCATCATCAGAGGCACATCATCGTCATCAGGAAGTACATCAATCAGAATGATCAGAGGCGTATCAGAATCAAGAACTGAATCAGATCATCATACTAAGGGAATCTTTGAATCGGTGTTCTTTGCACATCGACTCAAAGAGGGGCATTTGTAGACACAGAAAATTGGCAAAGGCTTAATTCAATCAAAAGGTGCAATCAAGTCATCAAAATAGCATGAAAAATCGATAAATAGAACAAAAGGCAATTCAAATCAAAGGAAAATTCAATTAAATGATTAAATGATTAAATAAAGCTTGAAAAGGAGAAAAACACTAAGAAATTGATTAAATTCAATTGATGACATAGTGGTTGAAATGAAAAATCAAAATGAACCTCTTACCCTTCATGGCTAAATTTAATTACTTTAATTAATTAATAAATCATAAATTCTCTCAACAAAGCAAAAAAGGAGACAAAATGGACACAAATCACTCACTTTTGTTGAAATGGTCCAGCCTTTTGAAACCATTTAAATGTTTGTCCCCCAATTTAGGGACAAAGCAAAGCCAATTGACCTTACCCAAGCATAACCATGGTTATCTCACTCTACCCCCTACCCTTGGGAAAATCTTATAAATAGAAGGCATTTTGAGGCATTATTCATCCACTCCATATCTTTGAATTGCAGCAAAGCTCTGTCAATTTGCATCCATATCACTCACTTATCATTTGCCATTGCTAATTAGCTTAAATTGCATTGATCATAGTAGATTGTTCATCAAATAGAGCTAGAATTTGATAGAATAGATCTAAATTTGCATATCATATAGCTTAATTCTCATCTTTAGAGTGTCACTAGTGAGGATCATAGCTGAGAGCCTCATTTACCACTTTATTTTAGAGATCCATGAGATGTTGATAGATTAATTGTGCATTTGTTAGATTATTTTGCTCTAATTCTTGTTGTTCTTAGTTAATCTTGTAATTTCATGAAGGTGTAAATCACTCACACACAGGTTCGTGTGAACCAGAGTATCAAAACCCGCAGTGAGTCAGGCGAGTTATCCTAACTCGCAGGTCGAGCCATGGCTCCTGGGTTTTGGTGACCCGGCCGAGTCATGGGCTGAGTTATGGGGCATGACCCACGTGACTCACTGAGTCAGTGGGTCATGGCCATAACTCGCGGGTCCGTGCCTCATGACCCGTGTCGCGGTAGGCCCGAGCCATAGACTTGTCAACAACAGTGATATACATGTTGTTGAAGGATGAGAAAAATTGTGACAATCACTTAGAATAAGACAATAATCTGCTGTTTCAAGAAGGAAGACTGTGCCAATGATGCAGTCATAATAACAATGATATGAGCAATAATCCATGAATGAGAGCAGCAAACAAAAGGATGTAGAAGATAGTATGCTGGAGGACAGTGGCTTTCATTTTTATGACAGTGATCAGAAATGGAGAAATGCAGAAGAATATCGGTGAAAATCATGACTGTTATGAGAGGACATGATAATTAACAAATAGTCACATTAATGTCTAAGGACATTGATCATCTTCATGAATCTCTAATGACAGTAGGCTTCATGAATTTCTGATGATAGTAGTCTTCAGTGAGTGTTCAAGGATAGTGTTCAAAGAAAGAAGATAGCAAACAGAAGAATGAATCCTAAAGCAGTCATTAGTCATGAAAAGTCACTGATAAAAGATGATTAAAAGCAGTGTTTTGCAATGTGATAGCAATGAAAAGAAAATCGATCAGAGCAGTGATGTATAGCAGTGATTACATGATGAAACAATGACATATACTATTAGAAACAGTGACATTCACTGTTAGAGCAGTCACAATAAGGATCAGAACAGTAAGTAAATGATAGGTCATGAAGAGCAGTCCAAGGAATGTCAAAAAAGTTAGCCAATGAATAAATAAGAAGAATCATAAAGAAATGAGAACAGCTGACGATGTATCACAAGAATATCAGTTAGAACAACCATGATTCATCAATGAGCATTCATGAGTTGTTAAAGGGAACAGTAGGACAAATGCCTTGGGACAATGAAGATTGAAATGCTAAGAATCAATGATCCACAAGATTCAAATTGGAGAGATGGAATGAAGATAGTGAATGTAATGGAAAAAATAGTGATCAAATTGCCTTGGTTATTGATTGAATCTACACATTTGAATATCTATATATATTGAACTAGCAAATAAGAAAAGACGTGACTGTTTACATTAGAAATGACATGTTAGTTCATAATGAAGTGACATGACTGTTCATAACAATTACCATTCGTTCCCTTCATTATCGATTATACTTTTTTCTCTTAACCATATCCTTTAGATGTTATTTGACCTTTAGATGTGATGTGATGTGTTTTTAAGCTTTATTCAATACTGGGTGCCTAAAACAAGTTTTAAATTTTAAGAAATCTCTATTTTATTTTTTTGCCAAGTCATAGCCGAGTCGTTGCCGAGTCATCGGCGAGTCACGGGTCGAGTCGGCCTTGCCGAGTCTGAGTTTTGATTCCTTGGTGTGAACCACTACTCATGAATCATGGGTCAATGAGTTTGACTCAAAAAACTACACAGTTGAATCTTGATAGCAATATCACAATTTGACTTGCTGTGGAAAATATCTCCTACTTATTAATTGATGAGCTTAAGGGGCTTTCTAATGAATGGTTCATAAGGCATAACACTTGGTGAAGGTTTTGCAAATGAGGATGCAAGCAGAGTGGGTTTAACCATGGAGGAAACTCCGTAGTTAAGCGTGCTCAACCTGGAGTGGTACTGGGATGGATGACCTCCCGGGAAGTCCCGGTGCTTCACCTCCGTAAGCATCACCTAGAGCCAATGAGTGGTAACTATTCCATTCATTCTCATGAGAGATGGGTTCATGTAAACCACTACTCATGAATCACAGGTTAATGAAAAGAACTTTGAATTTTTGAATTGGGAAATCCATCTTCCATTTGGGTGACAGAATCCAATAGATGCTTCAAAATGTTTGAAGTTCTTTCACCAAGCTTTATCAAATGGATCTCTCATGAGAATGAATGGAACAGTTAGCACTCATTGGCTCTAGGTGATGCTTACGGAGGTGAAGCACCAGGACTTCCTAGGAGGTCATCCATCCCAGTACCACTCCATCTCGAGCACGCTTAACTACAAAGTTTCCTCCATGGTTAAACCCACTCTGGTTGCATCCTCATTTGCAAAACCTTCACCAAGTGTTATGCCTTATGAACCATTCATTAGAAAGCCCCTTAAGCTCGTCAATTAATAAGCAGGAGATATTTTCCATAGCAAGTCAAATTGTGATATTGCTATCAAGATTCAACTATGTAGTTTTTTGAGTCAAACTCATTGACCCGTGATTCATGAGTAGTGGTTCACATGAACCCATCTCTCATGAGAATGAATGGAACACTTAGCACTCATTGGCTCTAGCTGATGCTCACAAAGGTGAAGCACCGGGACTTCCCGAGAGGTCACCCATCCTAGTACTACTCCAACTCGAGTGCACTTAACTACGGAGTTTCCTCCGTGGTTAAACCCACTCTGCTTGCATTCTCATTTGAAAAACCTTCACCAAGTGTTGTACCTTATGAACCATCGATTAGAAAGCCCCTTAAGCTCATCAACTGGTTCGTAAGGCACAACACTTGGTGAAGGTTTTGCAAATGAGGATGCAAGCAGAGTGGGTTTAACCAAGGAGGAAACTCCGTAGTTAAGTGCGCTCGAGTTGGAGTAGTACTGGGATGGATGACCTCCCAGGAAGTCCCGGTGCTTCACCTCCGTAAGAATCACCTAGAGCCAATGAGTGCTAATTGTTCCATTCATTCTCGTGAGAGATCCATTTGATAAAGCTTGGTGAAAGAACTCCAAACATTTTGAAGCATCTATTGGATTCTGTCACCCAAATGGAAGATGGATTTCCCAATTCAGAAATTCCCAGCCACCATCTTCAATAAATTTATCTGGATCATCTGAAATGGTCTTCAAAATTGGCTGCGAGTTCAAGTTCATTCTGCTTTCATAATACTTTATATCCATTGAGTTTAGCCATTCTTTGATGCCATCAAGAGAAGATTGAGGAATAACATCAATGTGGAGTACATCCCGCTTGAAGTCTTTGAAAACAATAGCCATATCAAATGCCTTTTGCCCAAGTCCTACTCTCTCAAGGTTAACTATCTCAATCTCACTAATGGTTATTACTAAGAAAGGCAATTCCACCAACTCTACCAAACAGTTTACGGTAGGAACAATAAAAGAAGAGGCTTTGAAAGGAACTCCATGAAAACCTAGCTCTCTAAATGGTATATCAAACTCTAGTTCAAAATCTTTTAGATGAGGCTGCTCCCATAGCTATGTTACTTGTTTAACAAACCCTTCAAACTCTCCATTGATTTTATTTTTCATGTGCCTCTCTTGCTGCTCTTCCTCAATTTCATCAGGATCATACATGGACCTTCTTGCCCCTCCTAAAGTTTGGACCACGTCCATTACTTCCACATAAAACTGGACATCCTTAGTCTTCTTAGTTCCCACCATAATATGGTTATGCAAATGAAAATGAAGCAAAGTAATCATCTCCTTCTCTACTGGCTGGAAGAATGCATGTTTAATATTTTGATACATGATATCAGCTCTCTCTTTTGCTCTCATGGTTGAATATCGAAATCCATTATAGTGTGCCTCCAGAGTTCTAGTCATCTTTCTTCCTCTTCCACCAAATGTCGGCCCAATCCACAAGTCTGCCAACCTAATTGGCTTTGTTTTTGAAAGCTGAAGTTTCTTCTGAGTCACTAGTGTAGGTCTCTCTACCTTTTCAAAATCTATCATAGCTACAGACCATCTGTGGGATTTGATCATTTGTACCACTTGGTTGATGATGCAGGGGCATCCAGCAGGGCACCTGAGCCTAGGAGTGGAATGGCATTCAGAGATGTTCAATTGCAATGTTAGACTCAATATTCAAAGCAAAATTCATAATCAAGTCTAAAGGTCATTGTAATGTAATAAGGAATAATGCTATAAAAGCAATGTAATAAGTGAAAATCCCATGTAATGAGTCAAAATGTCATGTAATGGTCATATAGGGTTAAGGTCTAAGTGGTTTTAGGTTTATAGGCATTAAATGGGTCCTTGACAAAGAATAGTCTCAATGACAGAGACAGAGGATCAGTCTTCAAAAAAGGAGCATTGATTGAGGATACATTACCTTGAGACTGAGATCTTCAAAAGGTTGCAGTCAAATGGAAGATTACAGTCTCAAAGGAATATAGGAGAAATGTTTGGAGACAAAACAGTGAGAGAGGCTTTACTCAAAAAATGCATCCAAGAAGGTGAGTACCTGGAAGATGGTTTGCTTCAAGGAAGTTAGAATTATATTTCCTCAGTTTGATTGTTACAGTAGAGGATAGAGAGCAGTTGTTACAGGGTTCTTTGCTCTTGAGTAATTTGAACCTCAAAGGCAGAGCTCTTCTCATCTCTTTAACATTACAAGTGGTTGTTTAAAGAAGATTTCTAGGTTTGGATGGTCCATAGTAAAATTTCCCAAAGAGTGTATCGATTCTTCCCACATAACGTTTTAAGCTTGATGGGAACATAGGCAAAAAAAAAGTTTCTAATTAGATTTTAACAAAATTTTAGCCCTTCCATTATATTCATATTATTTAACATTTTCATAATCACCACTGTAGCTTGCAAGGTGATTCATCAAATTAAAAACAAAGCCTCCATGGCTTCTTACAACCTTTGAGTATTGTAAACTATAAGTAATATTCAGTAGAGAAATATAGCGAGGTAAGTGAGGACATTCTTCATTATAAGAATGAAATGATAGACAAGGGTAACTCTCAAGTTTAGTCTTTAACCATGCAAACTGTAATTGTAGAGACCGGCCTGGTTATTACCGTTGACATTCAATTATCTATTGAGCTTACGAGCTTGGAGAAGAGAACTGCAAACTGCAACACCCTCACCAACTGTAAGAAACAGCCAATTTGGTCATAGAATTTTAGTGAACTTTTCCTTTTGAAGATTCTCCATGAGATCTGACCCAAGGTTGCTCAATGCAAGCTAAAGATCATGTATACTCCTTCTTAGTATAATTCACATTGTTTACAATACAAAATAGATTTTTGTTAAATTTTGTTATAACATAAAGATAGTCACACTTATTTAAAACTTGTAAGCTTGGTGAGCACTTGGATTTTTATTGATTTATATGTAGGTTCTAGGCTAGTAATGAAACAGTACGCAATTTAAAAAGGTCAAAGTTTAGAGTTTACTGTTTAAACCAAAATTCTATGAAGTGTTGATATAGTTGACATGTTTTATACAGAGTACATACTGCTGAACACGTTTAAACAACACATTCTAAGCTTTCATTTCTTTGGTTGATTTATTAGGAATGCTTTTACTTAATTCAATAAGACCCACTTATTAAATTTATTAGGAATGCTATTACTTAATTCAATAATACCCACTTATTAAACGATTTTAGATGAATGACATAAACAAATCAAAACTTAAAATAAATTGTTTAAACCAAAATAATATTTTGTTCAAACCAAAATTATGATAATAGTTACCTGAAGGCCTTTCAGTTCAATTATTCTCTTGAGCTCTTTGAGCATTTTGATTCCACTGGTGTCAACAGTGGTTATAGCTGCATAAGCGAAAAAAGAGAATGAAAAGTAGCACCAAAGTACAATACAAACCAAACCTGCTGGAGTTTGACCATATACAGCTGTATATCTAAATCCCAGAATAAAGGAAACAGGAATGGTTGTATATGATAAAATTAGGGTGCATTTATTCCATTTTATTCTGCTCCATAGTTTTGTTACTAGAAAACCGATTACAAGTGAAGGGAAATCCTTTTACAAAAAAGAAATGATGCATCAAATATGTAAGCTTTCAGAACTTATGGCCCATATCTATAATAACATACTACAAAGTGTCTTCCTTCAACTTGGCAAGATGCTCCTCTTCATCCATTATCCATCTCATTATCTTGCGTACATTGTAAACTTTATTAAGGTCCCCAATAAACAATCCATGTAATGAAGACTGTGGATTAGAGATGTGTCAAAGCAGAAGAGCTCAGAAGAGAAGGGTTATGGTGAATGGGTGCTCATGACATTGCTATTTCTTGGATTACTCAAAACATCAAATAACAAATAATATATAAAGTTATAAACTGTTAAGGGGAGGGAGAACAGTAGTCGTATGGACTATCTTCTTCAATATCAAATACCATCATGCAATTCATTAAAATATTATGCTTAACATAATATATTCTAAAAATGACATTTTTGAAATTCTACCAAAACTTAATCTAAAAATGACTACTATTCAAAAGATGAGTTATTCGAAAGATGGGTTATTTGAAAGACGGGTTATAAATAATTGAATCAAGCATGACTACATTCAGGAAGTTGCATGACTGAATTCAGGAAGCTGACCCTACACATAGGACATTCATTATGTCTATTGAAAAATAAGCTTTTAAAATAAACATAGACAAATCACCTTTCTCTTAGGTAGCTTGAATTGGAAAAATAGATTCAAGCTACAATGCTTTGAATTCAATAAAAACTTAGAATTAAATAATATTTTGTAGCTTATCAATTTAGGAGTGCTGGAGTGATTACCAGTTGTGATGTAGCAGGATGTGCATGAACCTTCAATGTTCATCGTGTCAATGGCAATCATCTCTTTATTGCCATCAATATTGTAGTTCTTGAACAGTGCAAAAGTTCTGCCAACTGCTATTCCTTCCTGTACGGGAATAATTCAAATCAACTAGAGGTAATAAATTACTAGCCAATGAACATAATTATAAATCTTTGATGAGCTGATCTTTTAAACTTTTTTCTTGCAAATTCCACCTTTTAAGGAAAAACACAAAATTGTTAGATATAGCCACTAAAAGAAAAGACCGGAATGAAAGGAAAAATACTGTACCAATTAATGATATGAAAAAAAAATAGTGGGATAAACTTAGTTCACTTATGATGTTCCACCTTTTACGTATGGTGGGCCCGAATATATGCAATGTTAGGTCATAAAGTTTCTTATAAAACATATCATTTCCTACAAAAAATGTCATGGGATAATCAATCCAAAACTTGTTATGAATAGGTAAATGCATATTACAATATAAAAAATAATTATTTAAAGTACCTGGAATCTGAGGACATTTTATAGGCATTGATTCATTATTGTCAATCAATAATGACGTCTGCATCACACCCATGCTAGTAACACGGGTAGATCCAAGAAATGGTGGTGAATTATCACCAATACATGCAGATTGATCAGTATCTGGTGTACCAAGTGGTGCCACTGGGGTATCTCCTGCTCCAAAAAAATAATCCACTATGTGATGCACCCAAGATTAAAGTACACCAGATACTGATCAATCTACATGCATTGGTGATACCCACTTGATGTCGCCTTTGGTCTCATCATCATAAGAACATGACCCCCCATTAGCAAGGAAATATTGCATGCGTTTGTCAAATTTTTTTCTAATCTTTTGCCACATCAACCTGCACTGAGTGGTCAACAACAAGATCCATAGGTACCTGCAATCATAAAGTTGATAAATACCAATAGTTGGCGTAAAGAAGAAAAATACCATAAACAATAGCATTTCAAAAATGACTAAGAAATATATATCTGATCTAGAATTTAAAGTAATAAAGAAAGAAAGAGCAGAGATAAAGCAATCGTGATTAAATAGTAATCTTCAAAAAGCTATGTTGTTAATCTTTCCATCATACAATGTATTAGGATTTATTGAAGAATATAAACACACAAAAAAATTGACAAGAAAATAATGTAGCACATAGACTTAGAGTCCCTAAATCTTCAACAAAATATGGAATGCAAAGCCAACACAATGAATTTCCATTTCTCAAGCATAAGAAATTCAAGCTTATTTCTCATGGAACAGCACAAGACAGAAACAAAGATGTATAGGAAAACACAGTGTGGTATCAATGTACTAATCTACCCCATAGGCACAAAAGAGACATACTAAAATACACCCATAGTTCAATTATTAAGTGTTATTTTTATCTTTTCAAATATTTGAAAAATGTATGGCTATCAAATACAAAGCTTTGTGCTCAATAAATAAAAGGTAAGGTTTTGAACATGTAGATCCACTTGTTATCTGAGGTTCGAATACATCGTAAACTCAAGGGAATTAAACTGGAACTCCTGGAGGGGAATTGGATTTCTATTTCAGCACAAAATAGAAACATGATGAGAAATGATGAAAATGTTTTATTTTTCACTAAGCATAAGATATAGAAACTAAAGAAAAAGTGCCACCATTTTATACTAAAATGAACTAAAACAGTCTTTCAAAATATGAAGGCAACAACAATACTTACGGATAGGGACCATAAATCTTTACTTTACGAATATGGGTATCCCGTCCATTTTGATGATTAGACAATACAGCAAGCTGCAACATAAATGTTTGCACAAATACATCCTTGAAATGAATTAACAAAGGAAAATCTGTAAGTCTAAGAAGAATGGAAAATGTTTAATTAAACAAGATCACCATCACGAAAATCTGTAAGTCTAAGAAGAATGGAAAATGTTTAATTAAACTAGAGATGTTACCAATCTCTCTTGGAATTTGACCAACGAAAATAGAGTCGTACAAGCTTAAATGCCTTAAATTGTTGAGCTTGTGAAAGTGTGATGGGATGGCAAGAGGAGGGAAGAAGGCATTGTGACTAAGGTCCAAGTGCTCTAGATAGTGCAGTTGGAATAGTCTCCCATGAAGTTGCCTCCACGTCATGAATGGATAGATTATCTGATCTTGTGCGGTACCTCTTGTCTTGGCTCTAGCAATGGCTGTGCTGGTTTCAAAAATTCTAATTTAGAAATGTATAATTCTATTAAAATAAAAGCATTAAAAATTTGACTGTTTCCAAGAAAACATAGATTGAAATGAATGTTGAAAATGATACCAGAAATATGAAGTATGTTTCTACCGTACTTCTTTGCCGTATGAGGTGAGTTTAAAACTCAAATCAAGCTGAAGAATCTCAAGCATAGAGTAACAAAAAGGAATGATAATAAGACACCTGAATGTGAATCTAGATCACAAAATCCTCCATATGCACCACTGCTAACACATACACGATCCCACAACCATGTATTTCTTTGTATCATAATGATCTAATGCAGGAGAATAGAGAAGCTTGGTGAAGGAGCAGTGTTGGATGATAATTTGTTGATGGAGGTTAAGCCTGAATAGACACCAGTCATGTTGAAAGTTGGTTGCTTCGTGATTGAAGAGGTTTGGTGATGGATTACCTATAAGGGGGTCTATAGTGAGGTGTTTACACAGTTAGTTTGGCCTGGAGTTGATGGGAGGGATCCTTTTGATCAAACCCTCATGGTATGTCCCTAAAAGCAAGGGTTTGGTGGCAAACAAGTTAAGTGAAGGGTGGAGACTTGGTGAGTTGGAAATGTGTCATTTCTCAACCTCTAGAATGATTGTTTCAGCCTTTTGAGTCTTGGGAGCAGGTGGAGTTAGGGGTTGCTATGTAAAAGTGGAGAATTAGGCCTAGTGAGGATAGGCTAGGGGTATTGGATCTTGGGTATGGTCCAAAGGAGTATAGGTTGAATCTTTCAGAGGATTGAAAGAGCCCAAATGGGTATTTAGATAATATTTGAGTTTACTTAGTTGTTTGGGGAAAGTAAGAGGAAAAGTCAATTTAATGACTGGTGAGGGCTACAAGCTTCAAGGATTGATTGTGTGTGTTGGATAGAAGATGGGTTGTCCAAATCAAATGGGTTGTGGGAATATGGTGGATAGGTCATAAAAAGATGTTTTGTGAATTTAAAATGAAGTTTGGATTCTTGTGTGAAGGTTTGGTGTTTGAGAGAAACTAGGTACACTTGGGAGTCAAGGCATTGAGGGATATTGAGGTAAAGAAGCAATTGCAAAGTGGAGTGGATTTGTTGTCTGAGGTAATCAATATGGATGCCACACACCAACTCTGCATCAGGTTGCAAGAAAAGTGGGCTTAACATTGGAGGAACCTTTGTAGTAAAGAGCACTTGAACTAGAATAATATTGGGATGAGTGACCTACTGGGAAGTAGCGTTGTCTAAAATGAATCAATGCAGTGAACCTATTGTAGAGGAGTGTTTGGTTGATATCCTAAAGTCAAGAACTTCTTATTTATCCTCGAGTTGAACTCTAGTTCCTTGAGTGGATTCCAAGATGTTGTTGAATCCTCGAGTTGAACAGGGTTCCTTAAGGGGATATTAGAAGGCTCTCCATCAAAAACTCTAAGCTTGTCTTTAAAATTTGAGCTTCACTTGGTTTCGAGAATAGTTTAATATTCTCTACTAAACAAGGCCAACCACATGAAGGTGGAAGCTCATTTGGCCCCTCCCCCCCCCCTAACATCACTCTAAATTCCCCATTAACATTTAATAACATTCATTCATTCATTCATTCATCCGGCATTTTTGAAATATAACATTCAATCATTATAATCACATGATAACATTCATTAACACATAAAATTCATTAACACACAACATTCATAAATAATTCATTAACACATAATTAATTAACACACAACATTCATGAATAATTCATTAACACATATTAACACACATCATTCATCAACATTACTAGTACAAAATTACATCCATTAAGACAAAGTTCTTTCATTAGCAATAAATGTTAATTACAATCATTTCTTTTTGGGTTTCTTGCTATTTTTTTTAATCATATAATTTCTAAGAGGAAGATCAATGTCCTCATCATTCCCCTCCTCTATTGAGTCTAATCCCAACGTGTGTCTCCTCCTCATCTGTTTAGGAATAGGAGGCCGCTGGGCTGAAGGGGGGTCTGCTGCAATAACTACTTCATGAGTTAAATTCACACTTTTATATTATTGAATTACAAGTATTTATGTAAGTAAAAGAACTATAAATCAAAAAATTAATTTAAAAGAACAAAACATAGATTTTCTTTACCTGAATGTGCCACATGATCTACATGGTGATCAGTCTGAATATCCTCCGGCACTCATTCAGCATGACCTGATTCTGTATCCTCTAAAATATACACAAAAATGTTACACCAAGTTCAATTTAAGATGTTAAATTATATTAATAATTACATAATTAGTTTTAAATAGCAAATGAGCACCTCCTTGGACAGTATGATCCACATCAGCGGCTTCATGATGCGGTGCTATAGGCTGCATTGCAATGTAATGGACATTATTATCAAATTGATTGTTGCTCAAGTATTCAATTTCTAATATATTTTTTGGCATATTTACCTGTGCACATGATGCAGGAGACTCTTCGGTTGGGCAAGTGGAAGCTTGCCGTAGGCGTTCAGCCACGCCTTGATAGCCTTCCTTGAAGGCAATTTTTCTGTGTTCTTCTGTGGCCTCTAAATTAAAATCAGAGCCCTGCATTTTTTGATTAAACAAAATTATTTATATTTTATAAATAATTTTTCTCTGCAATTCATTTACTGCTACTTACAATGCGAGCTTTAATTTTTGAATATCTGCCAGCGCCAAGTCTGTGTTGCCCAATCTTTTCCAGCCTGGCCTTTGTTGTCTTTGAAGTGTCCTGCAACCTATGAAAAGTTTGAAAAAATGGTTATAAAAACATGTATATGGAATAACAAATGAAACTTTGAAATGCTGAACACATTGCCTTCAATGGTGAAAATGTCTAAAACATCATACCAAGATATTATATTGAAAAATGATGATTGCATTCAAAATTTAATTATCATCTCAAGAGTCCATGCCAAACACCTTATCACTAGTAGTTAATACTATTGCATACCTTCTCGCATTTGTTGGCGAAACTCCTTTTTGAGCATCCACTTTCTCCTTTGCATCTAAAATAAATTCACTCCAATCCCTCGCTGAAATAAAGGGAGGATGCTCGTACTTTGGGTTCTGGACGAGACTCTTTCTATATTGGTCCCTCACAGTCTTAAGATGTTTGCAAGCTCTTTCCAAAATTTTCTTCTCATCAAAAATATTATTGCCAAACTCATGCTGTAAATCTTTGATGAGCTGATCTTTTAAACTTTTTTCTTGCAAATTCCACCTTTTAAGGAAAAACACAAAATTGTTAGATATAGCCACTTAAAGAAAAGACCGGAATGAAAGGAAAAATACTGTACCAATTAATGATATGAAAAAAAAATAGTGGGATAAACTTAGTTCACTTATGATGTTCCACCTTTTACGTATGGTGGGCCCGAATATATGCAATGTTAGGTCATAAAGTTTCTTATAAAACATATCATTTCCTGCAAAAAATGTCATGGGATAATCAATCCAAAACTTGTTATGAATAGGTAAATGCATATTACAATATAAAAAATAATTATTTAAAGTACCTGGAATCTAAGGACATTTTATAGGCATTGATTCATTATTGTCAATCAATAATGACATCTGCGTCGCACCCATGCTAGTAACACGGGTAGATCTAGGAAATGGTGGTGAATTTTCACCAATACATGCAGATTGATCGGTAGCAGGTGTACCAAGTGGTGCCACCGGGGTATCTCCTGCTCCAAAAAAATAATCCACTATGTGATGCACCCAAGATTAAAGTACAAATTATGAAATGATAATTAGCACAAAACCAAATATAGTAAAACAATGATTTACCAGATGCCATAGCCCTTGAAGGCATTGATGTTTGCATGGCCCTTGTGGCTGACATTGCACTCGACAATCTTCTATGGGCAACCTGGCTAGTAGGAGTCTCCTGCAATTGAGGACCTGAACAATACATTGTTAGCAAAGACATTTTCAAATAATAAAAGTAAGAGTTAACTTGAGAAGTTTTTGAATGTTCCAAAGAAAAAATTCCTTGTAACTTGTCAACTAAAGGATTATTTTACCTGAGGCAGTCGGAGGTCTACTAGTACCGGCCTCATCCGCACATTGTCCTTGACCAGGTACTAGAGATTCCATAAAATCCTACAACAAGAACACATATTACATATATTTTACTTCACAACATAAAAGAGTATAAAATATTAACCTTTATTGAAATTCTGTTATAACTAAATATTCATTACTACTTACTTGATACCGATGTCCGAGTGCTTTCAATTCAGTTAGCCTCCTGAGCATCTCCTCACTTGGATTTCTTTCATACAAAATGTTAATTATATCTTTATTGATTTGTTTCATTTTTTTCTTTACCATGATTATAACATTAGGTGAATCTGCAAAAAGATCATCATCATCAGGGGTAGCTATTGCCTCTATTGTCGAGGGTGCTTTTCCCTTATCCTGAACATCAAATTGTGATAGGAATATCAGTAAAACTATCATAAAAACTCCAAAACCATAAATAAAATAACGTAATAATATAACATTTTTCAACTATCTAATTTGTACAATTTTAATAAGGTTTACCTTTGCTGAAGAACAAGTGGGAGGAGCATCCTCATGGCCTCTATCATGTGCGGGATCCATATCATCCTGTGACAAAGATTAAATATAAAAACTTTAGCGAACTAAAAGCAATAGACTTAGCAAAAAAAAACTTATTAATAAATAGTATATAGTACTTACCACCCTCATGATAGTAACTTTGTTTGTATCTATGCGATTTAAATGATAATCTATTAGCAGTTCTTCCCCTGCACTTATTGATTTTATTGCACATACAAAAACTTGATTCCCCTCGCGCGCCTCAAATATGCAATTGGGTTGCTTATTAGTTGATGAAGGTCGCATACTATTTATAAAACCCGCAATATTACCTGTTGCTTTTGGTCTCCCATCAATGTACATTGCAAATCTTTTACTTTGATCATTTTCTTTCCTTTGTATATAATTAGCTGATAGTGCATACCTACGCATACTTTTTTATATTGAACAATCCGCATCCAATCATTGTAATTGTAACACGGACCAACATACTCAAACAATTCAACAACTCTATTGTAATATACCTTTATCCCATCCATGGAAAATAGGCCCAAACCATGTAATGAGGATGGAGCAATGCGATATATCCTCTCATTAACACAAAAATCAGTATTAATTGGAGGTAGCTCATTGGGTACCCATTCTTTCTCAATGTGTGTGTACCGAAAGGGCACCTTGATGTCACCTTTGGTCTCATCATCATAAGAACATGACCCCCCATTAGCGAGAAAATATTGCATGCGTTTGTCAAATTTTTTTCTAATCTTTTGACCTCTAGTTGATCTCCTTGTTTTAGCCGTACTACATGTAGAACTTTCATCTAGCATTCCCTCATTTCCCTCATTCGATGTAGATAGATCTGACAAGTACCTATTTGGTGGGTGCTGCAATCCATCAAATGAGATATTGCCACATCAATATATATAGAATAATCAAGTCGTGACCCATACGTACAGTTCTTCTTTGTCTATACATGAGAGATATAAAATGTACTAGGTTGAAAGTGATTATATATTATATTTCTATACGGTTCTTTGTCTATATATACATTATATGATTATATAATATGTCTATTTATAACATACATGCTCAGTGATAAACAAGAAGAATATAAGAAAATTATGTCTATTTATTGACTTATACCTGCCGATCCATGTCACTGTGCACGATCCACGCCAAAGGGGTCAAATTTACTGCATATGTTAATCATTTATATTAAGTTAGCTAAATATTACATGATACGTATGCTACAAATAACTTAGAAGATAACATGAACAATATGCAACATCGTAAACATGAACAAATTTACCTTATGTATGGAATGCAAGATCGTCAACAGAAGGCCGGGGTGACAATGTCTGTAGTCAATTTCCTATTTGCAAAAAGGGTGATAATCAAACACAAATATACATGTATCAACAGCAATTAATTGAGCATCATAAACAAAAAATTGGTAATTATAAATCACATATGTCGTAATCATTAGAATTGAACAGATTAAATATGTAACCATTACAATTTAAAGCAAAACATAAATATGTAATCATTAGAATTGAACACAATAAATATGTAACCATTTCAATTATGTCATTGATCATCATCATCATCATCATCGTCATCATCACCATCGCCATCATCGCCATCATCAACAACATCACCGCAATCATCATCACCATGATCACCATCACCATCGTCATCACCATCATCATCATCATCATCATCATCATCACCACCATCAGCATCATTATCATCATCATCATCATCATCATCATCATCATCATCATCATCATCATCATCATCATCTGCTTCTTCATCATCTTTAGTATCTTCTTCTTCCATAACATTATACTTTATCGGCCTTCCTCTTGGATCATGTCTAACAACAAATGACCAACCCTGTTTATGTGGAACCTCTGAGTAAAACACTTGCTCACACTGGCTTGGAAGAACATAGGGCTTATCTCCAACTGGCTCAAATGACCTTGTATTAATCATTGTAAATCCATTATCATGTTGAATAACAGTTCTATCTGGATCATTTTGATTCAGTCATAGCCTGTACCATTTGACGACAAATAGAACTACTTTTAAGGAGTTAAAGTCGCACTCAATTATATCATCTAAGATGCCATAGTATTGATTTTGAGATTGTTGAGGATGTAGGTCATTTCTAGATGATATATTGGTGACCTCAAAAACTGCACTTATCCCAGAATCACAAGTTTTCTTTGTATCATCCAACTTTTTTATATGAAATTTGTGGCCATGATAGTACATTGCTTTGTGGTGCTTGACCTGTAATTTTTAAAGTGTGTAAATTATTTGTATCATGAGTTGACATGAAACATACGAGTCATGATCATTAATAAATTTTTACGTACCTGCCCACCTCTTAAACCATGTGCTAGATCAATTACCATTGGAGTAACATTGGGATCTCCATTACGATGAGCTTCTCTAACCAATGAAGCAACACCTTCCCATGTTAATGAACAACCATTTTTTTAACATCGTTCAATCCATACCATCATCCAATCAAGATTGTTTGCAATATACAAATGTATTGCATCCCATTCTCGACCAGCTGTATCAAAAACATCTTAGATTTATTGCATCTGACTCTTGACCAGATTTATAAGAATTAATTAACTACAATAACATCTTAGATTTACCTCTCACTTTCCTCAATCTACCTTTGCCCATCAAGTGCTCCCCTTCAAATTTGTTAATGGAGTTGGGATCCCAAATACGATCTACATGGATCTTTGCTGCAAACTTAGGAAGATATTCACTAATGTACACCATGGTTTGGTATACCATATATCCCTCTACCATAGAACCCTCAAGATGTGCTCTCTGTCGAACCAAGTCTTTCAAAAATTTCAAGTGCCTCTCAACCATCCACATTGACCTAGTTGGTACAGGTCCGCACAATTCAATCTCCTCAACTTGATGTAAGAGGTAATATTCTTGTGCATTGAAAAAAGTTGAAGGTAGACACTTTTGCATTTCACACATAAGAAGAGGAATTTTTCTCTTCCAGTATTTTATATCTTCTTTATTGATTTTTTTAGATGAAAACCACCTCATGTATTTTCCAAGATCATATATAACTTGTTTGACACCGTTGGCAAAGTGGTGTGGGAGAGATAGAGGTAGAACATACTGCAATATTTGTAAAATGATCTCGTCAATATTTTATAAAAGAATGCAATGAAAACCACATGCAGTATACAAATATATAGTGAATACAAAGTAATATGAATTACCTTAATAAATATATGCCAATCATGTGTTTTCATCCTTGGCCCAAATTCACTTTTCTTTGATATGAGATCATTTATGTTCGCAGCAAATCTTGTAGGAAATCATATTTTCTTTATAATTTCTTTTATAGCATTGCTCTGCTGCTTCGACAATAACCATGGAAGAGCACTTGTATCAATCTGGTCTCCATTTTGATTGGATTGAATAAAATTTTTCATTGCATGGTTGGACTCTTCAATGTCACTACAAATTTTGATGATTTGGTCTTTGTCACGCCTTCCATCCAATATTTTCCATAATGTCTCTGTTACATTCTTTCCAATATGCATAGGATCAAACAAATGCACGATTGGGAGTTGCTCGTAGTACGGAAACCTAGTAAATTGCGTAGGATAACTTTTGAGTCCTTTTGGAAGTTGGTCATTGATGCCTTGACGACCTTCACAAGCATCAATTACATCATCAGTAAACAAAACACAATATCAAAAGATAAATTTGAAACAAAACCCATCAGATGGAATGACATTACCTCGATGATTTATTTTATTGTATGCCAACTTCCATAGGCGAGGTGTCATTCTCCATGGCTTTGATGTAGTCTCTTCTTTCCCATTGAAAAGATGTTTTTCAGTAATTCGGTACTTATGATTTCTATGGAGAAAGTGTCTATTCTCCTCGAACACCTGCTTTCTCAAACTTTTTGAATGATGAGATTTTGTCTTTGGACCACAAACTGGACATGCAAATTTTCCCTTTGTCTGAAGACCTACAAGATCATGTCTAATTGGATTAAATGTGTTAACTTTGTGTTAGCACTATAACATACCAAAAAAGAGGCGTTATGAAGAGAACATACCACAAAAATGTGTTAGCCCAGGGGCATCATGTATTGTCCATACAAGCATTGCATGGAATTGAAATTGTCTTTAACCTATTGGTCTAGAGATGTCATACATAGTGACCCCATTCCATAACACCATCAACTCGTCAATAAGGGGCTCAATATATACATTGATATCTTTAACTTGGTACTTACAGAGTTGAATGAACAAAAACATTACATAATTATTATGACCATTTTGATGGATTATTAATAATAAATTAATTTAGATGACCATTAAATCAAAAAATACCTGGAACAATCAGTGACAACATTATGTGCTCCCTCTTTATGGACAACCAAGGAGGAATGTTATTGTTGATAACAAAAATAGGCCACATCGAGTAAGTAGATCTCATCTCTCCAAATGGATTGACACCGTCCGCTACCAATGAAAGCTTGAGATTACGAGGTTCTTCTTTAAAGTGTGGCCATTTTTCTTCTATTTCCTTAAATGCCAAGCCATCTGCAGACATTCGCATAATGCCATCTTGACTTCTATTGCATGCATGGTAATCCATAAATTGGGCCAAGCTATTGCACTTGAATAATCGTTGCAGACGTGGAATAATGGGAATATGTCAAAGAACCTTGCGAGGCACCTTTTTTGTTATTCGATCTGATTGATATCTACTAATATGACAAATAGGGCATTCTGTTGCAAATTCATGCTGTTTATAATATATAATATGATCGTTCGGACATGCATGTATTGTTTGATATTCCATTCCAATATCTTTCATAATGGCAAATAATTCTCGGTACGAGCGAGGTAGGATGTTTGATGGTGGTAACAAACACTCACCTACCAACCTACAACCAAAAATATAATTTGTTAATTTAAAGAATATTAATTGCTACATGATTCATCCAATATTAATTGCAAGGGAATTATGACTAAAATAATGAAAAAAGATGACATACCTTAACATACGTGTCATTGCTACGTTGGATAAACCATTCATAACCTTCAGGTTCACCAACAACAATACAGCGGCAAGAAGAGTTGTTTCGGAGCCTTCATATAGGGGCTCGTGTGCCTTCTCAAGTAAAGGTACATCAAGCTCTTCATCAACATCATCATCATCTTGATCATCATGATCATATTGATCTTCTTCATCATCGTGGTCTTCTTCCATGATATCGTTACCTTCTACTTCTATGTTCACACCTCCATGTTCCCTCGTTTGGAAATCCACATTCTCCAGATTGTCATGGTCCATAACATGAAATTGAGGGACGTTGACCTATATGAAAATGATGACCTTATATTAACCATGATCATGTTGTCATCATCAAATCATGTCTTATGTATTTTATAAAATATTAAAATACATACCAATGGACGAAATTCATTTCCCCCTTCAATGTGACCATGTTGCCTATAATGTTCCTCAGCTATTTTTATTAGATATCTTCGAGTCTTTAAGCCCTTACAAAGTTTGCAAGGACAATAACATTTTCCATCACCCTTTCTTTTTAAGTTAGACCATAGTTTAGCAATTGTCTCCCTATTTGTTTGTGCGTTGATATTGTCAGACATGGTCTTTCTTGAATGGAATGACTCATTGGTGGAAGAAGGATGATTTGTTTGCAACCTGCTGATAAAAATTGTTAGTGAACAACCATTTTCTCAACCATTTTAATATCAAAAACATCATATGAAATATCTTTATCATTTAGATTTTAATGCTATATTTTAACTTTTAATCAAAATTATGTGTAATATAAGGACCCTATATCACCATTTTACCGAGAGTCAAGCATCAAGTCATCGGTAAGTTAACACAACTTGATATGAAGATCTGAAGATATTTGATACTTACATCATCATCCATGACATAACTCTCAAGCCTAACATAAAGTCATTCATACAAAAGTAGCAACCTGTTAATTTGTTGATAGAACCCTTAATCTTCAAGGAAGTTCAAAAGTTACTTGCTGCAACGATAATTTTTCCTATCCGCCACTCCACTTGGGTGGAAAATTTGGTGCATGTACAGAAGAAGCAAGAGGAGATCTGTGTTAATTTTTGTAAGCTTAAAAAGGTGTTAGATTGGACACCCTAAGCCTCTGCATCAATTTTATGAGTTCACCTTTCAATAATGTTGAAGTGAGGTATTGGGCCCTCGAGAAATAAGCTTTCAGCTTGGTTAGATAATTCAAGAAGTTTAGACAATATATCTTGAGAAGCAATATATATGCCATTATGCCTGACCAAGTGGTCAAGAGATTGGTTATGTAGTCAGATTTGGGAGAGCGTCACAAGAAATAGATGGCTATTTTGCAAGAGTTTGATTTAGAGATGCATCCTATGGGATTGGTTTAGAGATGCATCCTATTTGATTTTTGAATTTAGCCACTAGCAGTTCAAAATTTGAAATGTATGGGTCTTTGACCACTCGCATTCTTCAAAGGTGGCCATGACCTTTCGAATGTAATAAACTAATCAAATAGCATTAAGGTTTTCTTTTAAACCTTTGTATATAAAGCAACGATGTCGAGTTTTCTTCCTGGTTCTTTCCTGATTGAGCTCTTTTTGAATCAGTTTTTATAAATATAAATATATATAGTGGTTCTTCCACTTTTGTCTAAACAAAATAAAATAAAACAAGATACCCTATAAGAAAAGATAATCATCTCCATCTTATCTACATTGATTCTTAGAAAATAACATACTACACAATAAAAAATAACCAATAAATGATAATCATCTCCTTCTTATCTATGTTGATTCTTATCTCTTTTATATATAATCAATTTTAGAGAATGAAATAGTATGCAATAAACGATAATCACCCCCCTTATGAAAAACAAGATAATCATCTAAGTTCAATATTCTAAAAAACAAGATGCCACTTGCAATAAAGTGACCATCTCCCTTCTATGTACGATGATTCTATAATTGAGTAAACTCTAATTCACAAGTAAAAAAATTCATACTATAATTTAGAAGGTCTAATTCACAAGTAAATAAATTCTTGGCAGCTCCTACATAACAAATTTTTAAAAATATATTGCACATTGAATCAATTTAAACCCAAGATGTATTTAAATTAAATTAAAAAATATATTCAAATTTAGATAAATCAACATGATAGATCATCAATATATCACTAAGTCTACAATAAGCAACATTTTGTTACTTAATTCTTCCTTTGTTAACCCCATCTTCTCTTCTGTGAAACATAATAAACAATCACTAACAAGCTTCTAACATCTTGTATGTTTCCATCTTCTGCAATGACTACAAAATATCTCCTACAAAAAATTCACACAAAAAACTCAAGTATAAAAATTAGAAGCACTTTGAACCTAGATATATATTAAACACTTTTGGAGGAGTTGTTTAAAGCTAACTACACATGTAAATGTGTGCACGATAAAAATGTGATATAAACAAACATACCTATTTTAGTGGATGTTGACATATAGTCATAATAATTAGAAATATTGAAAATGAATGTCTTCAAAGATTTTATCTTTGTCGTATACCTATGCAAAGATGGATGCAAAATATTGAAGCATATCGAGTATGCAATCTATTTGTCAAATGTTAAAAAAAATAATAGATCTTTTAATCTCAAATCTATAAAACATCACATATCCCAAATAATAACCAAATACAAATTATAATTTTTTTTCAAATATGGGACAATTTACTCTTAGCTTTTTTGGATAAGTATCTTGCTGATTTTTTGGTTCCTCATGCCTCTCTTCTTTTTAAATCCAAAGACCAAGAAGGTTAAAAAAGAGAAGAAAAACCTACATCATCTCCATTTTTATTTTCTCATTTAAATGAAAATGAGGACTTTAGCATTCTCACCCCACAATTTGGAAATTTCTAAGTAGGGAGTAAGTGACTACTCCACTAGACTAAGCAGGATAAATGGATGCAAACACATGAATCCTTCCATCAATTCATAGATACATTAATTGTTACAATATTTTCAACTTGAAACTAATTAAATAATTTAATATTTTATCTTTCATTTGTAATAGAGCTCTAGTCACCTCCATCAATATATTAATAATTAGAAATAAATTTTCACACATATACTTTGTGCTAGCTCTTCAAATGAGGACATTGATATGCCTGCAAAGATCATAAATATAGTCATTACACATATGCTAACAAATACTAAGAAAGGTTCTTATAAATATGACTATACTCAAAGATTCTTGCCTCTATTATTTGATAGGTATATCTGCCTTTCTCATCATGCCCAGTGAAATGAGGACAGTCTCTCTAAAGACAACATGATAATGTACACTCACTATAAGGATAGTCACAAATGAGGACAGTCACTGTAAAGACAACATGATAATGTACACTCACTGTAAGGACAATCACAAATGAGGATAGTCACTCTAAAGACAACATGATAATGTACACTCACTGTAAGGACAGTCACAAATGAGGACAATCACTCTAAAGACAACATGATAATGTACACTCACTTTAAGGACAGTCACAAATGAGTACATCTTATAGTGAGTGTACATTATCATGTTGTCTTCATAGTGATTGTCCTCATGTGTCATAATATTAGAAGTTCACAAAATTATTTTTGTGAACTGTAATATTATTTTTGTTTTGTAATTTTTGTGACCTTGTGTAATTTCACAAAATGAGAAGTTCTCACATTGACTGTCCCTTGTGTAATTGCCACTTGAATGAGGAAAGTCACTGTAAAGACAACATGATAATGTACACTTACAGTGAGTGTACATTATCATGTTGTCTTTAGAGTGACTATCCGCATTTGTTGAAGAAGAAAAGCATTAATGTGGTTCAATAGCAATACATTCAAGTGGAAATTACACAAGGGAGAATCACTGTGAGATGTCCTCATGTGTGACTGTCCTTGTCACAAATGAGGACATCTCACAGTGACTCTCCCTTGTGTAATTTCACAAAATGAGAAGTTCTCATAGTGACTATCCCTTGTGTAATTGCCACTTGAATGAGGACTGTCACTATAAAGACAACATGATAATGTACACTTATAGTGAGTGTACATTATCATGACAACATGATAATGTACACTTATAGTGAGTGTACATTATCATGTTGTCTTTAGAGTGACTATCCTCATTTGTTGAAGAAGAAAAACATTAATGTGGCTGAATAGCAATACATTCAAGTGGCAATTACACAAGGGACAGTCACTGTGAGATGTCCTCATTTGTGACTATCCTTACAGTGAGTGTACATTATCATGTTGTCTTTATAGTGACTGTCCTCATTTGTTGAAGGAAAAAATCATTAATGTGGTTCAATAGCAATGCATTCAAGCGGCAATTACACAAGGGACAGTCACTACGAGATGTCCTCATTTGTGACTGTCCTTACAGTGAGTGTACATTATCATGTTGTCTTTACAGTGACTATCCTCATTTTTTGAAGGAAAAAAGCATTAATGTGGTTCAATAGAAATGCATTCAAGTGGCAATTACACAAGGGATAGTCACTGTGAGATGTCCTCATTTGTGACTGTCCTTATAGTGAGTGTACATTATCATGTTGTCTTTAGAGTGACTGTCCTCATTTGTTGAAGAAGAAAAGCATTAATGTGGTTCAATAGAAATACATTCAAGTGGAAATTACACAAGGGAGAATCACTGTGAGATGTCCTCATGTGTGACTGTCCTTGTCACAAATGAGGACATCTCACAGTGATTGTCCCTTGTGTAATTTCACAAAATGAGAAGTTCTCACAGTGACTATCCCTTGTGTAATTGCCACTTGAATGAGGACTGTCACTATAAAGACAACATGATAATGTACACTTATAGTGAGTGTACATTATCATGACAACATGATAATGTACACTTACTAGTGCAGAGCACCTGAATTCCATCAGCAATTCCATCAGATGTTATCATACTTTTCACATTCTGTCCAACTTGGACTCCTTGCTTGGCAAGAACACACACTGTTTGCAGGTTCCTTGTATGGGATAGCAGAATCTTTGAATGGTTTTAATAAAGTAATATAAGATGTTTTGTTTGTAATAAAGGTTAAAGGATTGATTTTATAATCTCCTTATAACCCATCGAAATGTATGGACACAAGACCCCTTGGTGCACTTATAAACCTTGGGTATCGATTGGTCCCTTGGATGAAATTTTGTTATCTAGGTGTCTTTAGGTGTTTTAAGAGTGTTTGAAAGTCTAAAACATCAAATAAGGTCTTTTAGTCTTCCAAAACAAACTTTTTGTCTTACCCGACAAAAGTTGTTTTAAAGTTGTAATGCAACTTTTAAAGTTGCTAAGCAATTTTGAGTTTGAATTGGTTAAATGGCTACAACCATAAAAATGGTTAAGCCAACAGTGGGGAGAGCCTATTTAGGCTTCCAAATGACTGAGGAAATCGAAGAGATCCTCATTGTATTCAAATTGCTTTCAAATCAATAAAACTACCTGTTTCAGAGCAATTTTCTGTGCAAATCACGGTGACAATACAGTGTACGGATGTGAAGGGGTGATCAAAACCTGTCTGAAAGTTGGAGCATCTCCATTTTATGATTTTAGAATTGGTTTGATAACTTCAAGTCATTTTATATCAGAGTTATTCAATTTTCTTGTCTGCTGGTCTAAGAAACCCTTGTTTTCAGGGTTTAGCCATTCAAATGGCCCTAACTTGAATTTTGACCGTTGGAAATTCTTCTTCCTTGGTACAATGCAAGTTAGGGAGGTCCTTTTTCATATTCCAAAAGCTTTGAACTAGGAGGTTGAGGTTACACCATTTGGGAGAAAGCCCTAGGTCAAAAGCTTCTATGTTTTTTACTAGGAAAATGATATATAGTGAAAAATCAGAAGGTTACGGTGTGTGAAGGACCTTAAAACTTGGTTTTTGTGGACACCTAGGGTGAGGAGAACAACCTAAAACTCATTGTTTGATCCCAGGTACCCATTCCTCATACTTTGTTTGGAAACCCAATCCTAAACCGCATGCATTAGGCCTGTGGACCTAACAAAGGAAGTGGACTATTGGAGTGGAGTCAGAAACTGAGATTTCGAGGTTTCATGGTTGAACTGGGGTTTGCTTGGCCTAATTTAACTTCTTGACAATTTGAGTATTGTTTTATGGCTCGATCAGAGTTTGAATAATGAGACTGAATGCTGGGATTAACTCTCTGTTCTATATGTTGTTTCTCTTCGTATCGATGTAAAATGTGGCATCGAATTTTGGTGTATATTGTAGCCTCTTGTTAGGGGTGGTTGTAGATTATGGTGTTGTAGTGACATTGTAAATAATTACACCCTAGTTGAAACAGTTTGGGCTGTAAATTGGTTTTGTTTGCAATGAAGGGTGAAGAGAAGCATTTGTGTCAGCTTGGTAGAAATTTTTTGGAGAGAGCTCAAATGAAACGAAAACAAGGAAATAAATATGGTTTCCTATCCTCAGGAAGGAGATTATCTAAGTGGGTATGGAAGAATAGGATTAACTATGGAAAGAAAGATAGAAGCATGAAATGTAGTTGTCTGTATAAGTGTTGTTCGGGCAAGGCAGCATTGCATAACTATGAGAATTTTCGTAAGAGTTTAGTTCCCACGAGGGTGATGTATTTTTGGAATGGCTCATGGAATGATTTTTCTGTCCAAGTTTTGGATTCACTTAGAGATGAGTTTTTGGCTGGCATGCCCACTGTAGAGTTGGCAATAGATGGCTCTCCATATCTTGTTGATTTTTTGCGAATGCTGCAAATAGATTTGAGGGCCGGCTGTCAAAGGTCCATTGCTTGGATTGATGAGAATGGTTCATGCTTTTTCCCCAAAGTTATCATTGAGGGTAATGCCGATGAAGAAGTTGCCTCTAAAGTTGAGGTCGAGATTGAAATTCGAATAAGTCCAACCGAGGCCTCAAATGCTAAGAATTGTGATAGAGTTGCTGCTAGTATGGAGGTTTCCAAAACTGAGCAAGTTTGTATTCCTAGTAATTTGAAGCCTGTGGCCAATGTGGTATCCATGAATGTTCCTAAATTAGATGAATTGATCAAGAAATATTCAACTGAGGGCCCCACTGGTGCAAATGAATTGTATAGAGATTTAAGATATTCAAACTTGTTTAAGGATACAAAGCCATAGCCTGTAACCGAGTTACCTATAAAGACTTTCCAAGAAAAGTAGTTGCTTCATAAAACATCAGCTAAGGTTTGAATAGGTACAGATGCAACTCAGTTGGAGAATGGTCAGATATTGCGTGATGAGGTTAGGGATGGTGTCATTAATCACAATTTGCTTTCTGAATCCCAACAATGTTCTAGTTTTGTGGCTCGTGAATTTGAACAGGTGGGGGACAAATTGATCAAATTAGTGGATTGCGATACAGAGTATGTAGCTGTGAAAAATTGTTTCCTTACTGGCCTAAATAAAATTGGACTTGCAACTAATGTTACTGGTATTTATTGAAATTCACATACAGATAGGTTGGGACAGGCTCGGCTGCAGGTTTTCAACAAACAGGTTGAGATAACAAGAAATTCTTGTGGTAATGCAAATGTTAAATATGCATGGCATGGAGCATCCGATACAAGCGTATCATCAATTATACTACATGGTTTTAGCAATAACAGATTAATGAATGGTGGTCCGGCATATGGTGTTGGTGTTTATCTTGCTCTAGAAGATTGCTCATACCTGAGGTAGGAAAGATTATATTCAAAGATAATCTCTTTGGTGGGGATTTCTTTTAAATGTTTGAGTTCTAGAATGTTCTTTTCTTTAATACACTTTTTTTTTTTCTAAGAAGGAATGTTTGACTGACTATTATTTGCTTATTCTTTACAGTGTTCCATTTTCAGACTTGGACATTAATGGGGAATAGTATGTTGTGTTGTGCCAAGTTATTTTGGGGAATGTCGAGGAAGTTCCTCTTGGCTCTCATCAGTTCCATCCGAGCTGTGAGAACTTTGATTCTGGCATTAATGATATCACCAATCCAAAGCATTACATTATTTGGAGCACTCACATGAATACACACATTCTGCCAGAATATGTTGTCAGTTTTAAGGCTCCTCACCAGTCACCTGGTATTGTTGAATTGTGCTTTTTAATATCATCTCATACATGTTAATAAGCAATCTGCAATGTGGACATTTGTATTTGTTGTATGCCCAGAGTAAAAATGCTGCCTAAATAATGTTTTTTGAATGTTATAGCATGTTCAGATGGATTGGAAGCAAATGAAGCGTCTGAGTCAGAGACATATTTTTTAAACTTTTCTTAGATCATCATTAAAGCATTTAGAAAATCTGCATAGTTCTTCTTGTTCCCACTAATCAAGACTCAGAATTTTCTCCAGGGAATAACAATAACTATTTCTTTAATTGATCAAACATTCATCTCATATGGGTATCTATAGAAGCATCATAGATTTTTATCAGATGATGTGCAGACATGTGTGTGAAGTGTGAAGTACAGACAATGCATTTGAGTTGTTTGACAAAATACCTTGAATGGTATAAGTGCTGTATTAAAGATCAGTTGAAACTAGGGCTTCAGAAACTTTCAAACAAATGCGATTGGCAGGTATGGAAATAAATCTTTTGCCAATTTTTTCCCTGCCTATGTGAGCAAACAGTGTTGGAATAAAAAATGAACGTATATCAGAGTATGTTGGTAGGAAGATTTTTGGTAGTTACTACCAATGACTTAAATGTAAAATGTGGAAGCCTGAACTTGGCACACGAAGTGTTTGTTAGAATCACTCGAAGAGAAATTGCCTTATGGAAGGAAGTGAGACAATTTCAGAATGTGAGCTAATATGCAAAGTTTTGGTAAAGAACATCCATTGAGGCATAACGTGCTAGAAGATAGGCATTCAGAGTATGAAATCATGGATGAACATCACTATGCCAGTATAGCAGTGTTGTAACAATGTTTGTGTGCCTGATAAAGTGAGATGAAAGGATGTGTTTTTTTTCTGATTTTGTAGTTTCAATTTCCTCTGATAGACATAGTGAGGATACATTGATAGGGCACGACACTTTCAATGAGTGTAACTGGCTGAGTATGTGATTCGTTGGTGCTATTTTGTTTTCTTCCTCTCATACAAAGGATTATTACTATGCAATCATAGGAAAAGAGTGTGAATTGTTGATGTGTCATTTGGGGGAGATAAAATGCAAAAATTGTGCATATATCTATACAATAGTTTTGCAAACTGGGTTTTGCAAGGAAACTCTCAAGGCCTTTGAAGTTTTGAGACGGTGAAAAAGTAATGGTAGGAGAATTTTTGTCAGATATTATATGGTTTGGATTGCTTTGTTCAATGTGCTTACAAAATGTGTAATCATGGAGAGTGTAAATAGTTTGCTTGATAGCATACTCTAAAGAAACACCGTCACATGGATTGTCATAATTGTGGAGATGCACAATTCTAGGGTATTGGATTGTGTATGAACACCCATTAGAAAATGTATAGTATAGAAGACTTTTATCTAATGATGAGGTTCCAAGTATATTGCTAAACGTAAATGTTTGAGGGTAGCTCAAAGGGGATGCTATCTCATGGACTATAGTGTTTGTAAGTTGCACAGAAATAGGAAACCTAAAGGGTAGTGATCTTCAAATCATGACAACGTTATGGAAAGGGCATGAAAGGATATTGTTTCCCTGATTATTTTATGAAGAACATTTACAAGTGTGAGACAATGTACATGTATACTATAATGTGATGCCAAAGGTTAATGAACAGAGTATGCTGGATATAGTGAAGGAGTAATGTATGGAATGTTATCATGAGAATTTTTTTAATAAGAAATATTAAGCGGGAATTTCTACAGGCACTTTACCTTCTGTCTACTATCAATGAAATACCAATGTAGTAATGTTGCTCATGGTTTTGCTTGACTGTCGCAAAGACCGATTTCACACTTAAACATTTAACATCTTCAACAAAACTTGATACATAAGTCACCGTAAATAGAATCTTTCCTTCATTAACTCAACCGTGGATACAATGAATTAAATCATGTTCGATAAAAATAATGAATTAAATCACGTTTGATAAAAACAATGAATTTAACATCTTTCCTTCATTAACTCGACCGTGGATATAATGAATTAAATCACCTTCGATAAAAACAAAGATCTTCAAATGGAGCGTCTGAGTCAGAAAATTCATACATAGTTGTCCCCGCCTTCTCGCCTGCTCCCGCCCGCTGTCGCCCGCGCCGAAAAAGAAAGGGGAAAACTTAAAATGAAATGCATCTTTCTTTTTTTTTTAACCTTTTATCCCCGTATTGGTCAAAATTTTGACCAACACGGGGATAAAAAGAAAAAAAAAAGAAAATTTTAAGACCATTTGCACTTTGGTCGATAAATTTGGTCAAAATTTGACCTCAAATCTACTAGTGACCCCTAACCAAGGATTCATAAGAATAGGTGGTTGGAACTTCAAAGGAAACCAATAACTAGTTTGAGTCCTGCCCAACATAATATACCATGGAGCTCGTCAGCTAGCCAAGGTCAGATTTTGTGGGGAATGTGGTTCCTTAGCCCTTAATTCTATTACCATTCTTACCCATCTATGAGTATTGGTAGAAATGGTTGCAAGAATTTCTGTGGCAGTAAAATCCTCATAATCTTTGAATGCCTTTTCTCTCAAGGGATAAATCTTTTGCCTTCCATTATATTCCAATGTTATTTTTACCTAGTCATAAAATATTATGTTGGCTTCTTTGGTTTTGGGCCTAATAAAAAGTGGCATTTCCATTTCATCACCCCTATAAGGTTGAGCCTGGTGTTCTCGACTGATTTCATTATGTACCCATGACATGAAAGCCTTGAGTTGAATATCTCCCACGTACATGAGAGAATTCCAGCCTCTGTTATTAGGAACTACTAGGTTGTATAAATATAATTCACATATAAAATTTTGAATGTGTAATGGGGAGGAATTGAATACATCATAATACTCATGTGGTGTGGAAACCAAAGGACTAAGCCCTTCAACTATTCTTGTCATTTGATAATTCAAAAACTATTCTTTAAGGAATAGTATGTACACCTAAAAAGGTGGCCTACACTTCATCAACTCTAGGAAAAGTCCAAAAATCGGTGTAACTTTTTCTTCCAACACCACAATCTTATCTAATTTTTTCTCAAGTTGATGAGCATGTTCACTAATGATCTTTTTTAATCTCTTCTTCTCTAACTACCACTGCACTTTTTCTAGTAACATCTATTGATATAAACTCAACCCAGCTATCAAAGGAGTAGATAAATTTGGTGGTGGCATTGGTCCCTGATAATTAACATCTACCCATCCATGGGCTATATTAGGAGTCACTTTTTCCTTATTTTTATCTACCCATAAAATTATATCCCTCTCAGGATTATGTTTTGTACACTGTTCATCCACCTGGGCAAGAATGTCTAATCCATCATGTCTAAGTTTCTCAAAGACAGAATTAACAGTTTCTATGTTGCCCTGAGGAAAGTCTTCAAAGGGGAGTTCCTATGATGTTGTAGGAACATTTTGATCAGATGGAACATCTCCTCCAAAGGATTTCTCATTGGCATCCATTGAATTATATGGTTCATCATCTTGTCCTAATTCTAAACTTCCTTCATCACTTTCAATAATGATAAAATTAGGATGATTTTCCTCATGTTACATAGGTGGTTCATTTAGGGACACAGTGACATCTTTCATGTTAGGAGAGGGAGAACTCTCTCTTTTTACCCAATCATCACTTATATTCTCCATACTTGTTGTGGAAGGAGTTTCAAAAGACTCTGAGGAATCCAAATTGACTACAAGAGGTGTAGATACTTCATCTTGAGATAAATTAGAGGCAAACTAAACACTTCATTAGACAAGAGTTCCAGATGAGTTTTTAGGGTTCTTATGCCTCCGTTTACTAGAAGGGGCTCCTTCAAAAGAGGTTGGAGGAGGTTCTTTTGGTGATCTTCTCTTCTTTCGAAAGGGAGTTTCAACAATCCTTTCATTAATTTCTCCTATGTCAGGTTTTGATTCTAGGGTTAACTCTTGAGTTTTAGGGACTTCTTCTTCCCTTCATTTGCTAGAAGACCTAGATTTGATGGAGGACTTAGGGTTTTGTGAAAAAATATATTCTTTCTCTTTATCTTTCTAGGGAGTAGTGGAAGTAGGTTCAACAACATTCCTTCTAGTAGGCCTAGGGGTAGAGGTGGAAGCTTCGATAGTGGTTTCCATCCTTTCAACAATTTTAACAAAAACATGGGTTGTTTTCTCTCATCTACCAAATCCTTGACCTCTAGGGCTGAATGTTCTAGGCATTATTTCATCAATAGTTAAAAATTATTTCCATGTTCCTAATGTCTGCTTATTTAATTGTCTTTCTACCAACAATTTGATTAAACAATGATGAGATACAGACTGAGGCTTACCTGCTTGTATGTTTGTAGCTTAATTTTTTAAAATATTGAATAGGAAGTTGGGAAGATTCACTAGTTAGTTCACATGACGTAGGCTAGTGAGAATTTTGAAATGTATACCATGCATCCAGGTATATCGACCTTCACAGGTAAAATACCTCATCATGTACAATGATGGCTGCATAAATTCAAGTGGTAGAGAAAGCCTTGATGTTCCTTTCTAATGTAAAGGGAGAGTGGGGAGAGGGGCCAAAGGCACACCCTAACTAGATCCACCTTGCAAGGATCATATGCGGAAGCAACAAACACACAAGTGAGAGAGAGAATGTAGATATCTTTCATATAATTATTTCAATTGATTCATACATGATGGGCTATAAGGCCTTCATAGTTTAGGCTAGATATTACAATTCAAGTATAGAAGTCCTCCAACATGCGAGGATTTGAAACAATCTTCTTTCTCCTAGCTTATATCTTTGATGTTCTAAATTGATGTCCTAAAACTACAAACAAGATTATATTATATACAAGAGGCTACCGAACAAGTCGGCCTTCCGATCCACCATCAACGGAAGGAACGACTAGATCTAGGTTCACATGCTTCCCAATGATAAATACCATCATTAAATCCATGACCATAATTAATTGCAAAAGTCAGCCTCAACAGGAAACTAAAACAAACAAATCAGTAAGAAAAGATAACTAAAAGCCAGACAAGCATCACCGAGTGCCAGAGAGATAACCGAACAACCCTGGTAAATAAATGAAACCGAGAAACACCAAACCAACTCGGTCAAAGAAGGAACTGAGAAACACAAGAAAACACAAAAAAAAATTTGGTGACATAGGATTTCCAATGACCCGAGATGCTCCTGCATCACTTGCTTCTTGTCAACAATCAGCCCGGGATCACCATGCAATGTGAACTATGCCCTAGCTGAGTTAGGGTCTAAATATCTTTCATAATTATCTCTCTCCTAAGGCAACCTAGATACTTCAATAATGAATTATTCACTACACTCTACACTGAGGCCTTTAACTACTGCAACTCCATCTCTTAGAGTATTCAAGAACTGAAAGGCCACCTCATCATCAAAGGCATTCAATTTTAAACAATAATCTGACCAACCTTTTTGCTCAAAAAACTTTTGATAAGGAGGATCACCTAACAACATTCTATGATCAGAAGGCTCATGCCTTATTAAATCACCACCCATACTTCCACTCTGTAAAAACAAATATCTTCAAAATCCCAGATGAGGAGCTGAAATTCGCAGAGATTTTTCACACATAGAAATCAACAGTTTGGATTCCAAGAAATGTAGAACTCACTTCACAAAATACAACCAGTTCAACAAATTAACTTCTCATAAGAGAAAAAGGTTACCATAATATTCTATAATTACCTTCACAAGTGCCAAAGTATGCCACCTTTAGCACATCATGAAGGTACTTAATGACTTAATTATGACATGGTACCTTAATTGTGCTTTCTTTAATCATTAATATGATATGGAAAAATTAATGACTGGTCACAAAACTTGCAAAAAGATTGTGAAAAGATTTTGAAAAGACAATAAAAATTTTGAATATAAATGTGGTTAAATATTCCCTCCCCCTAGCTAATTTTAGGCATGGGTCCCACCATGATACATATGAAAGAGTAGTAACAAAACAAATAATCTTGACTAAAAATAAATGGATTAAATAATATGTACAATGGCATGTATTACTAACCTACTTTTGTTGTAGGAGAGTTGTTGTTGTGTGAACATCTATTGCTGGAATGATAGGATGAATTGGGAAGGTGGTAGACAGAGGAGATGAGATGAACACTTATTATGGAGAAATTATTTCACGAGATCTAAAAAGGACTCCCTGATAGAAATCAAAGAGTAGTGACAATCTGGGTAGAAGACCCAGATTCTTCTATTGCAAGACTATTGGGTTTGCCTTGTTGTGTGACCTGTTACAGGAACTCTTCTCTACTTTGCGGCTTGTGGTAGATCTTGATTCGGTGACCATTAACTAGAAGTTTGAATCAAACTGGATCAATATTTGATAGCTGGATGATGCCATTATCAAAAATAGAAACAATTTCATATGGACCCAACTAGTGTGTTTGAAACTTGGCTAGAGTGTGTTGGTAATGGGAGTCATATAATAAATCCCAATCACCAACAAAGAAATTTTTATCCTTGATGAACCTTTCATGTCATTTCTTCTGTTGCTGCTGAATAATATTTGTGTTATGCAAACTAGATTTTTTGATTTCATCCAAGCTGTTAAGTTGGAGGAGTTGTTCTTTTTGAGCCCTAGTGAGATCTATTTCCATCTCAAGTGTTGTCTGAAGTGTCTTGTGATGAAACTCAATAGGCATGACAATAGATTTTCCATAAACCAACTCAAATGGTGTAAAACCAGTTGTAGTTTTCCATATTGTCATATATGCCCAAATGGCTTCAGGAAGGCAAGTTGCCCAATCCTTTTTGTGAACAATAACTATTTTGGTTAAAATGGATTCTATTTCCCTATTTGTAATTTATGCTTTACCATTAGCCTCTGGATGATATATTAAAGATTTCATATGTAATATTTTATATTCATTCATCAAGGTTGTTATGAGATTTGATGTGAACTGAGTACCTTGGTCAATGACTAATTCTCTAGGTACAACAAACCTAGTGAATATAGATTCATACAGAAATTCAGCTACTTTTTTATCCCTAGAATGTTCCATTGTTTTAGCCTCTACACATTTGGTTGCATAATCAGTAAAGACTAAGATACAGGACTTACCATGAGAGGAAGGTTCTATAGGACCAACAAAAACAATTCCCCACTTGTCAAATGGTGCTACCACTACCTGTGGTTGTAGGGGCATCTCATCTGATTTGGTTGGGTGGCCCATTCATTGACACCTATCACAATGTATAGCATATTTAGCAGTATCTTTGTGTAGGGTAGGCCAGTAATAACCAGTGGTGAGAATTTTGAATGTTGTGCACTTTTCTACAAAGTTCCCTCCACATGGTTCATCATGACATGCATGAAGGATGTCATATGTCTCATCTTCTTGAAAACATCTTCTTATGACTTAATCTTGACATGTATAAAACATAAATCCTAAGATCCATAAAAATTTAAAACTTTTCTCAACTAAGATTATGCGATCTTTAGGAGAGAAGTGTGGAGGTTTTCTTCCTATAGCAAGGTAATTTTCTATATCTGAGTGATAATAGAGAACAAATTATCATCAAGAAATTTTTCATCTATAGCTATAGGATCATCAGGAACATGCAATATGGATAGGAAGTTGACAACCAGATTAGCTTTCCCTAGTTTATCAATAACTTTGATATCAAATTCTTGCATGAGGAGTAACCAGTTGGCTAACATGCCAGAAATGGAAAGTTTGTTCATCAAGTATTTGATTTTTGAATGATTCATATGCATAAACACTTCATATCCAATAATGTAATGTCTGAATTTATTGAGTGCATATATGACTGCTAATAATTCCTTCTCTATGACAGTGTAATTTAGCTCAACACCATGTAGATTTTTACTTATGTAATATATTGCATGCTCTACCAGTCCTTCCTTCTACCCAAGCAATACTCCAATAGCATAGTCAGAGGTGTCTGTATGGATATGAAATGGAAAATTCCAATTTGGCCCTCTCAAGATAGGTGTTTTAGTCAAGACTACCTTCAACTTCTGAAATGATTACTCACAGTCCTTATTCTATTCAAATTTTGATTCCTTCTTCAAGAGATTCTACAATGGAGTTGCAATTTGGCTAAAATATTTGATGAATCTCTTATAGCAGCCTACATGCCCAAAAAGAATTCAAACATCCTTCTTCTTTGTTGGTGTGGGAAGTTTGTTAATGACTTTTATTTTGGTTGGATCAACCTAAATCCCAAATGATGAGAGGTAGTGTCCTAAAACAACTCCTTCTTCCATGATCATGTACCAATTTTCACTATTCAGAGAGAGATTGTGTTCCTGACATCTTTTAAGGACTTTTTGTAAGTTAGCATGAGCCTCCTCAAAAGTGGTTCCATATGTAGTAAATTCATCCATGTAGATTTCCACACAATCAGTAGATATGTTAGAGAAAATAATAATCACTTATCTTTGAAATGTAGTAGGTGAATTAAACAATCCAAATGGTAAGATAGAATAGGAAAAATTTCCCCATGGGCATGCAAATGTTGTTTTGTCTTGATCCTCAAGTGCTATCTATATTTGGTTGTATCCACTAAATCCATCTAAAAATGAAAAGTACTTTTTGCCAGCTAAGTTATTGAGGACTTGATCTATAAAAGGCAAGGGAAAGTGATCCTTCTTTGTGGATGTATTCAATTCCCTATAATCTCACAAAATCTCCATTTACCTCCTTTATTAGGAACAATGACCAAAGGTGATACCCACTGACTATCAAAAATTGGATAAATAAAACTAGCATCAAGTAATTTATGCAATTTAGTTTTGACTATGTCTCTTAGTGCTGGGTTGATTCTTCTTTGTTGTTTCCTAACTAGTTTACAATTAGGATTGATGTAAATGTGGTGGGTACAAAGCCTTGGGTCCAATCACTTCATATCTATGTAATTCCAAGCAAAGGCTTGTTGGCTATTTTGGAGGAGCTTGAGAATTGGTGTAGAATGTTCAGGAGTAAGGTTCTTGTTAATATTCAACTCCTTACCTGGGGAAATTTCTACTTTGACTACTTTATCCAACATGATGACCTCTGAAAATGAAGGAGACTTTATCTCATGTGGTAGCAATGTATGAAGCTAATTAGTTGCTGCAAGAAGTTGAGGTGAGCTTTGTGGAGGTTGTATGGTTTGCAAAGTACAATTAGGAATAGTATAGGAAAATGGTTCAACACCATATTTATTTGTAAGAATAGAAACAAGTATATCATCTTCTTCTTTTGATATCATAAATGGATTCCTCTCTATAACCATTAACTGATATACTGAATTCACCTCTAACTCAATGTCACCAAGGTCAGGCCAAACAGCTTGATCAAGTTTCATTTGTGGTTTAGCAAGAGAATATAAAGTCCACTTTTTAGTACTAACCCCATTTGATATAGTCATCTTTCCAGAGCAGAAAGTTATGCGAGCATCTACAATGGCTAACCAAGGTCTTCCCAGGATTAAAGGATAACCACCTAGGGTAAATTTGGGAGATAAGATTACAAAGTTTGAGGGATAGTCTAATGAATCAAGTGTAACAACTATATCCTCCACCATGCCATTAGGTCTCATAGTAGAATTGTCAGCTAACTAAAGGATTGTAGGAGTTTCTCTTAAGCCAATGATGTTAAGCCTTAAGAGGTCTTCCCTTATCATTAAATGTATGGATTCTCCTAAGTTAATCAAAACATTATGGATTTGAGTACCATTAATATAAATAGTAACAACAGGGCTACCTGGATTAGAATATTTGGGTAGAATGGTATTGCTCAACATAAGATCAGAGAGTTGTCCAAAAATATGCACAGTCTTGGGATCTTTCTTCATCCAACCAAGTTGTTTAAGAAAAGATTCTTTGATAGCCTTATTATATACTGGAACTTCCTTAAGGGCATCCAAAAAAGGAATTTTCATAATCATTTGCTTCAGCTGGTTGATTAAATCAGTTGCATCTGAACTTTCTTTTGGGGGTAACAACTATGTGAGCCTTTGAGGAAATGGTGGATCCTTAGTTACTATAGTAGGCGGTGCAAGAGTGAAATGTTTTTTCTCAGGGTTATCATTTTTAGTGGTAACCTAGGTTATAACAGGACCCTTTGGTATATGTAATGTAGCTCATGATCTCAAGTGATTATCATTTACTCTAATAGAATATGTCTATTGTTGATTAGGTTGCCTATTATTATGATTTGGTGAGGGATGAGTAGGAAGCTGAGTTTTCTTTTGAGCACTTGCATTGGCTACAAGAGGTGGAGGCATTATGGCTTTCTACTGAGAAGATTTCATAAGGGTTTTTTGGTTAGGCTGACTAGGATGACTCAGACCCCATTGGGGTGACTATTGTTAGTCACCTTGTGAAAGTTTCCATTGGTTATTTTTCTGCCAATTTTGATTGGGTTGGTGCCACGGATTAGCAGGAGGTTGATAAGACCAATTTTGGTTACTCCATTGTGGTTGACGTTGATATTACCAATTGTTATTCCATTTTTGACCTTGGGGACCAAAATTTTGGAAATTTTGGTTTTTCCATTAATTATTATTGAAACTAGAATTTTGCAAAGGGTCAGGAGGCATACCTTGTCTCTAGGCCCATGGTCTCTACTAAGAAACATAAAATACCTCTCCATTTTCATCAATACCCTTTAATTTAGTTGGAATCCACTGAGTTTCCATGCATGCAACTATTTTTCATTTGCAGTTCCTTTTATTTTCCCTACAATGGGAACATAATTCAAGTAACATAACCTCTACTTCTTCATGCTTCTTCTTGGCTTGCATTATATCCAATTGGGTGGCTACATTTTTAATGATATCTTGCTTAAAATCAAACAAGAGATTAGATAGTTCAGTCTTTGAGAAGCCAGCACCATTAGTTCTACTACTTGATTGTTTGTGCCCTCTTCCTTTCTTCACTATAGCTCTAGTGTAATTAAGGCATATCCTCTTAATGTCATCCTAGGTGGCTTGAGTGATATCTCCTCCAACTATCAGGTTGAGAGCTTTAGTACAAGACTCATTTATTCCTCGTAGAAAGAGATGCTTCATAGATTCTTCATTCAATGTATGTTGTGTGTTCTTCTGAAGGCTAAACAAAAATCTTGCAACATAGTCTTCAAGTGTTTCCTCATCTTTTTGTGTCATTTTAAAAATTTCATCACCTTTCATATCACTACCCCGACAATACTCTTTATATTTCTCCAGGAATGCATTCTTCATTCCATCCTAGTTTCTTACAACATTGGCTCCTAGACCCATGAACCATCTTAGTGCTATCTCTTTCAAAGTAGATGGAAACAACTTCAACTTAAGGGCATCTCTTGTATAGTCATAACTTCTACAGAGGATATCAAATTCAAAAAGGAAGGTCTCAGGGTCTTCAGTAATCAAGCCACAGAACTTTGGAATTACTAAAGAAGGAATATTCTTGAGATTTTTATTATCATGGAGGTCAACAATACGAAAGGTAAAGGTTGGTTGTACCAGCCTTGGGGGATTTGGAACTTTTTTTCATCCTCTGAAAACAACAAGGGCATAAGGATTCTCCTTATTTTCACGCTCAAGTGGTGGTGATGGAAGGGATTGATGTAGGTCAGCAAATGGATTCTCAAATGGTTGATTCTCTTCATGGTCAAATTCTTGGGGATTTTCCTATGAAGGGGGTAAGATATCTTCAAAAACTAAATGAACATTATGAGGGAGAAATATTCCAAGATGGTATCTTCTTCTATCCATTAAATTAATTGGACTAGGACCTAAATGTGTGTGTGAAAATTGTACCTAGTTGTGGACACAACACTTCAGTAAAATATTAGAGGTTAGCAAAATCAAAATCTGACAAATAATTGAAACTAAGATAACAAGGGGATTTACTGCCTTCTAGTAGGTGCGAGTATGGTATTCTCATATTAGACCAAGATCAGTGACAATGCAACACCTAAATGAACGATTTAATGCTAAAAGATTGAATGTAGAATGAATGCATATTAATCTATATTTTTGTATTTTCTATGCAATTAGGATGAAAAACTGTATGAATCTAAGCTAGAATTGATTGAAATTGATATGCAGATTTAATCTAAGAATGATATGAAAATCTATGCAAAGCTATGAAAACTATGAATTGATCTCACAAAGTCGCCTGTCGCAAAAGCTTGATTCTTCGTATGTAATTTCACCAGAGTAATTGTGTAAATTTGAGAGATTGAAAGCTTGAGGGATATATTATGAAGAGCTGAGCCTTATTTTTATAGAAATCCAAGGTTTGAGGATGCATAAGAAAAACCATAAATCACTCTTGATAAACTCGGGTTGATTTTTGAGTTAACAAGAAATTAAGAATAAATAAACTCATAAAATCAGGCAAAAGTAGTTTTTATCTCAAAATAGAGTTTAGTTTTCTTTTTCAACTCATCATCAGATGTTGAGTTTAGAAAGTTAACAAATTGAAATTGAAAATTGATTTAAAGTTAACTGCTTTTCTGATTGTGCATGATTTAATATGAATTAATTTAATAAATAAAGTGATTAATTTTCCACTTAACTAATTTTTTGAATTAAAACAATTGATTTATGGGTTAATCAATTATTAAATCAAACTTTATTCCAATTAAATCATTAAATTTGACAACTTTGATTTTAAATCAATTAAATAAATATTCAATTGATTGTTTGTAGGAATTTTGATTTATTGTCAAAATAAAAATAATATTAATTAGGAATAAATATAATTAAATAATTAAATGGAAAAATTAAATTAATTAATTAAATATTTATCATATTCAATTAATCAACTTTAGGATAAATAATGACAGTTATCGCCAAATAATATTCAATTAAAGATAATTAGGATAAATAAGGAATATTCTTCGATGCAAAATTTAGGATAATCAATTAGGTTTCGACGATTTGATGTGCAGATGTGCCTTAGGTTAGGACTTTGATGTCAATTTCGATTGATTTGTAGATGTAAGAGGTTAATGAACCTATAGCCCATTTTTGGGGTATTACACTAAATTAAGAAATTTTTGGGAAAAATGATCCTTGGGATAGGTTTAGATTGACACCATCCCTGGCAATGACACAAAAAATGATCAGCCAAACAAATGCTTTAGATACTTGGGTGTAACACTCATTCATTCAAGATTGGACATCTTAAACAGAAACTAATTCACTCAATGAACCCATTTATAGTATCAACCAGGGACGTAAACTTGAAATAGTGTTTGCAAAGTATATGCTCTAAATCATCCCAATTACCACTCATCTAGACTACATAGATTGAAATACTTGAAAGATTGAAATTCTAAGCTAAGAGAAAGGGACAAGTTTAATCTACTAAAAACAATTTAATCATTGATAGGAACTTCTCTATCTACCTTTGTTGTAGGAACAGTCCATTAGTTTTGTTACCAACGACTACAGGAACAATAGAGTTCTCTCTAAATCTAGGAAAGCATGAAATAGATTCTAACTAACAATAGGATTCACTTACCAAGTGGGCCCCCTTTCATGCAGGAGCATCTCAGGTCCTTGGCAATCCTGTGTCACCCAAAAACATTTTGGAGTTTGTCTATGTTGGTTGGTTCCTTCTTTGACCGAGTTGGTCGGTAGTTGGTCGGTTTCTTTTGGTTACTGAGTATGGCTGATTATCTCCTGGGCAGTCGGTTGTTTCACTGGCGCTCAACAATGCTTGTCTATTTCTTTGTCATCCTTGCTTACCGAGTAGTTTCTTTTTGTTTTTGTTGAGGTTGACTTGTGCATTTATTATGGGTCATGGATTTAATGTTGGAATCCATCATTGGGGAGCATTTGGTCCTAGATCTGACCATTTCTTTTGTTGATTATGGATCTAAAGCTCGACTCAGTTTGGTAGAATCTTGTATAAATGTAGTTGTTTGGTTGTAGTTTAGGAGATAGTTTAGTTAGAAATAAGAAGATAATAGACTAGAGATTGTTGGCAGATCCTCACATGTTTGAGGACTTTATAATTCATTGTAATATATGGCCCTAACCAGGAAAGCCTTACAGCCCGGCATGTATGATTCAATTTGATGAAAATTAATGAAAGATCATGCATTCTCTCTCTCACTGTGTTGTTATTTTCTTCCGTGTGTTGTTAAGCAGGCTAGATCATTAGGGTGTACCATTGTTTGGCCCCTCTTGAACCCTGCCTTGCGTCAGGTGGTCTCAAAGAAAGGTGAGATCTTGATCTAGGTCTGTGGATCTAGGTTTGTAGGTTCCTTATTGCAAAGCCCTAGTTGAATTATTGTGGGGTAGCAGATTGCGATTTGACCTACAACTATAGAGGGTTCCAAGATGGTTTATGGGAGGTGAGAAGAGGATCCAGGATTGGTAGGCATGTTGAGACAACTTGCTGCTAGGTTAGAAGCTATTGAAACAGCCTAGAGAAGAGGTAGACATCTTGAAGATATTAATGATGATGAAGTTGAAGTGGAACAAGGTGAAGCAAAATCTACACCTATGATGGATCAGGGTGAGGAAAGATTCTTGAAGGCATTGACAAGTTTGAACTCAACACCACATTTCAATCCTCATGAATATAGTGGGAAATTGGATTCTGATCAATTCATAGACTGGATCACCAAGATGGAAAAATATTTTGAGTATGAAAATGTATCTAAAGAGAAGAAGGTGAAGATTGTAGGCACAAAGTTGAAAGGTCATGCATCCTTGTGGTGGGAGCATCTACAATTGGATTGGAAGAAGAAAGGAAAAGACAAAATCAAGGTATGGAATAAAATGGTGAATAAATTGAAAAGAAAGTTCTTACCTTGTGATTATCAAATTAACCTAGTTAGGAGAATGCAAATTCTGAAGTAGAAATATAGCTCGGTAAAAGAGTATACTAAGGAATTCTATAGATTGGATATTAGATTTGGACATGATGAGGATGATGTGGAAAGAATTGCTAGATACCTGAATGGTTTGAGAGTTTCCATCCAAGAGGAAATTAGTTTGGTCAAGTTGGAGAACATTGAAGAGGCTTATCAATTTGCATTGAAGGCCGAGGAGAAATTGAAAAAGAGATATGAACAAAGACAAAGACGTCGAGGTGGTAGATTCCCTAGAGGAAGAGGAAGATCCTATGGTGAAAATAATAGATTTGAACCTGAAAAGACAAATCTAGACAAAGGCAAGACTGAGTGGAAAGGTCAAAGTTCATCTAGAGGCAGAGACAGTAACTAACAAGGTGGCTATAGCAGAGGTAATTTCCAAGGAACTTGTTACAATTATGGAGAAGGACATAGATCTTTTGAATGTACACATGCTAGTAAGAAGGCTGGTAGTAGTATAAATGATTTGGTGCAAGAAGAATTGTTGAATGAACTTGAGAAGGAAAATAACTTGATGTTACAGAGAGCATTATGGAATGAAAGCAAAAAGGAAGATTCGGTAAGGAAAAGTTTCTTCAAGACCAGATGTAGAGTTTCTAATAAAGTTTGGAAGGTAATCATTGACAGTGGTAGCTCAAAGAATCTGGCATCTGAAGAGATGGTCACAAAACTGCAGTTGAAAAGGTTGGAACATCCAAAGCCCTATTAGATTTCATGGATCAAGGATGAGCATACACTCCTGGTAAGTGAACAATGTTATATGAATTTGAAGATTGGAAAATACTATGATAAGGTATTATGTGATATCATGCTTATGGATTGTTGTCATATTTTGTTGGGTAGACCTTGGAAATATGATAGACATGCTATATAAGATGGGAGATTGCATAAGAATACTATTGTGGCTGATGGAAAGAAACAAATCTTGTTACCATTGATGGAAGAACTTGTTAGTAATGTTTGCACATCTATGAAAGTTTGTTTGATGGAGGGAAGAAAGTTTGTCAAATATTTGAAGAAGAATGATGTATGTTTTGTTGTGATTCCTAACAAACTAAGTAAGAAAATAGAGGATAATGTCCCTAAGGATATTGATCAGTTACTCACCAAGTATAGTGGTATCATTTTTGATAATGTACCTAATGGTTTGAAACCAAAGAGAATCATTGATCATTGCATGGATCTAATCCCTGGAACTAGTTTACCGAATAAGGCACCTCATTGGTTGACACCTACTGAGAATTAGGAATTGAACCGATAGATTCAAGAGTTGTTGGATAAAAGTTTGATCAGAGAAAGTTTGAGTCCTTGTGCAGTACCTATTGTATTAGCACCTAAAAAGAATGGAGAATGGAGAATGTGTACTAATTCCAGAGAAATCAACAAGATAACAGTGAAGTATAGGTTTCCTATACCGAGAATGGATGATATAATGGACAGTTTGACTGGAGCAAAGTATTTCAAAAAGATTGATTTAAAAAATGGATATCATCGGATCAAAATCAGAGAAGGTGATGAATGGAAGACTGCTTTCAAGACAAAAGAAGGTTTGTATGAGTGGTTGGCTATGCCTTTTGGTTTAACTAATGCACTAAGTACTTTTATGAGGTTGATGAATGAAGTTTTGAAGAAATTCTTGGGTAAATTTGTGATTGTATATCTTGATGACATTCTAATATTTAGTAAGACTAGAGAAGAGCATTTTTTTTCATGTTAGACAAGTTTTGCAGAGATTGAAAGAGGAAAAGTTGCTGATAAATCTGAAAAAGTGTTCATTCATGAAAGAGGAGATTGTGTATTTGGGATTTGTAATTTCAGTTGATGGTTTGAAGATGGATCCTGAAAAGGTTGAAGCTATTTTGAATTGGCCTACACCTGCGAATGCTAGTGAGGTAAGATCATTTCATGGTTTGGAAAGTTTTTACCAAAAGTTCATAAGGAATTTCAATTTAATTTGTAATGCTATGACTGAGACTATGAGAGGAGATAAAAGAGAATTCAAGTGGACACATGGAGCTGATAAAATTTTTGCGACTCTGAAGTAGAACGTTGTTGAATTGCCTATTTTGGCATTGCCTGATTTCAATAAGGTATTTCAAGTGGAATGTGATGCAAGTGGAAGTGCAATTGGAGCTATGTTGAGTCAAGAAGGTAAACCTGTTGCTTTCTTTAGTGAAAAGTTAAATGATGCTAAAAGGAAATATTGTGTCTATGATCAAGGATTCTATGCTATTGTTCAAGCACTAAAGAAATGGAGGCATTATTTGATACGGAGTGAATTTTTTTTGTATACCGATCATAAGGCTTTACATTATTTGGGTAGTCATAATAAGTTGAATCAGAGACATATGAAATGGGTTGAGTACTTGCAGAGTTACATATCTGTGATAAAGCATAAGAGTGGAGTCACTAATTGAGTTGCTGATGCATTGAGTAGAAGAAGATCTTTGATGACAGATGAAAATTGAATTTCTTGGTTTTGATGAGATGAGAGATTCTTATGAGTTTGACCCTTATTTTTATGAGCCATGGAGAAAGTGCAGAGCACCTGTTCAAGATCAACAAGACACAAAATGGGATGAATATTTTATTTAGGAAGGTATTTTATTTAAAGGTATTCAGTTTTGTATACCAAGAGGAGTAATGAGAACTAATTTGATAAAGGATAAGCATAGTAGTAGTTTGGCTGGACATTTTGGTATTGATAAAACATGGAATTTGCTTAAGGAGAAATACTATTGACCGTAGTTGTATAAAGATATTCAAAAATTTATGAAAAGTTATGGAATTTGTCAAGTTGCAAAAGGAGTAAGTTAGAATAATGGATTGTATGTACCAATTTTTGTACCTGAGAAACCTTGGACTGACATCAGTATGGATTTTGTTCTTGGCTTACCGAAGACAGTAAGAGGTAATGATTCTATATTTGTTATTGTGGATAGATTTTCTATGATGGCACATTTTATACCTTGTAGAAAGACATTAGATGTAGTACATGTAGTAGATCTTTTCTTTAAGGAAATTTTCAGATTGCATGGTTTATCAAGGAGTATTATCTCTGACCGAGATAGTAAGTTTTTAGGATACTTTTGGAAGGCCCTTTGGAAGAAATTTGGCACTGAGTTGAAATATAGTTCTACATTTCACCCACAAACTGATGGACAGACAGAGGTTGTAAATAGGAGTTTGGGAAATCTTTTGAGATGTTTAGTTGGAGACACACCAAGTAATTGGGATTATGTATTGGCACAAGCAGATTTTGCATACAATAATTTAGTGAATAGGAGTACTGTAAAGACACAATTTGAGATTGTGAGTGGCATATAGCTGAGAGGTATATCTGATTTGAGGGATATTGCTGATGAAAATAAGAAAAGTGTTGAAGGAGTAAAATTTGTTGAGTACATGAAGATATTGCATGAAGATGTGAAGCTGAAGCTGGAAGAGAGTAATCAGAAATACAAAGACAAAGCTGATAGATCAAGGAGACATAAGACTTTTGATGTTGGTGATGAAGTGATGGTTCATTTGAAGAAAGGTTGATTTCCCGTTGGAACATATGGGAAGCTGAAGATGAAGAAGTTTGGACCTTGCAATATTTTGAGGAAATTTGACAGTGGAAATGCATATGAAATTGAGTTACCTGATGACATGGACATATCATCAATTTTCAACATTTTTGATTTGTATGAGTATCATAAACTTGATGAAGACATGGCAGTACCAATGAAATATCCTAAGAAGCAGATAGAGGAAGTTGAACAGATTTTGGAGCAAAGAATTGGCAAGAGTACAAGAGGAAAACAATATATGGAATATCTAGTAAAGTGGAAGAATAGACCAATTGAAGATAGTTCATGGATTTCATAGTCTGAGTTGGATGCATCTTGGATCATACCTACCAAATGATTTAGAGAATCATTTCAAAATAACCCCAGGTATCTAATGCAGGAGCATCTCAGGTCCTTGGCAATCATGTGTCACCCAAAAACATTTTAGAGTTTTTCTATGTTGCTCGGTTCCTTCTTTGACCAAGTTGGTCGGTAGTTGGTTGGTTTCCTTTGGTTACCAAGTATGGTCAGTTATCTCCTGGGTAGTCGGTTGTTTCATTGGCGCTCGATGATGCTTGTCTATTTCTTGGTCATCCTTGCTTACCGAGTAGTTTCTTTTTGTTTATGTTGAGGCCGACTTGTGCATTTATTATGGGTCATGGATTTAATGGTGGAATCCATCATTGGGGAGTGTGTGGTCCTAGATCTAACTATTTCTTCCATTGATTGTGGATCAAAAGGCTGATTCAATTCAATAGACTCTTGTATAAATGTAGGTGTTTGGTTGTAGTTTAGGAGGCAGTTTAGTTAGAAGTAAGAAGATAATAGAGTGGAGATTGTTGGTAGATCCTCGCATGTTTGAGGACTCTGTAATTCATTTTAATATATGGCCCTAACTGGGAAGGCCTTACATCCTGGCATGTATGATTCAATTTGATGAAAATTAACGAAAAATCCTGCATTATCTCTCTCACTGAGTTTTTATTTGCTTCTGCGTGTTGTTGAGCAAGCTGGATCGGTAGGGCATGCCATTGTTTGGCCCCTCTTGAGCCCTACCTTGTGTAACCCTTGGATGAGTGAATATAATATGATCAAGATGAAAAGATAGAACTTGCAAAATAAATTCTATTCATTCATTGAAAAAGGTACACTCGAAACAAAATAGAAGTCTATTTGTTGTTTACAAGATTACAATAACTTTCTTAATCTTCACTAACTTTTGAAAGTTGGGCTAACAACTTATTTAAACAAACACTAGGAAACTAACTCCTAAAACTATGATCACTCCAACATTGAGGATCAGTTAAGATTCATAATGATACACAACAAAATTAGTAACTTTCAGGAACATGTCTTCCAGAAATATAGCAAGTCATTCTTCTAGATTTGTGCCCAAGCATAATGAGAAACTAGTTGACCGCTACAAAAGAGAAGCAATGCACAATCACACCTTTATTGTTGTAATTGAAGAATTGACCTTGTCAAATCCACTACGCTGCCCAAATGAATGTGCCATTGACCTGTTCTTGCATGGAGTTAGTAACACATGCCAAATTTGAAACATATATATTTTGCACCATTTAAATCAGAAAAGACATTATCTAGTTATCTAACTCTTGCATGATATGTGGTTGTAGGAACCTAGCCCAAAATATCTTAAGAGAGATGAAAACTAAATAAAACACACACACATATATATATATATATATATATATCTACTTAATTCATCTATCAGGTTCAATTCACAAGTTTAACCATAATTTATTTAAGTCACATATCTAGCTAAACTATAAAGTATTTAAAAGTATTGACCATACACATACAAAAACCATACATAATCATCATTCAAGCTGCATGAAACCAAGTAAAAAAACCCTAATAGGTGATAGAGAAACATCATAAAACATGACATTAATATGGCTCATCAATCACACAACAAATGTATGCAGGAGCAAGGTCGGTAAGTCATTTACTACACCTAGATTCGATGGATATTGTTATAACTACAATAGTTATGGTCATAAAGAATTTGAGTGCAGATCTAAAATTAACATGACTTAGAGACAAAAAATATTTGATCCATACTTATATACATGCAATAATTATGGACATAAGTCACAAGACTATAGGTCACACAAGAAAAATAATTGGATACCAAGTAGACAAGAAAACACTATCAACTGGGATTACAACACCAGGATCACTTGTACTACATGTGGGAGATTTGGTCATATTTTTACAAAATATAGAAGATTTCATATGGGAGGTAATATTGGTACTTGGAAAAAACCTAGCATGGAATGTTATCATTGTCACAAGGTTATCATTTGAGAAAAGACTGTAGATACCGAAGGTATGCACTTAATGATGAAGACTCTAAAGGAAAAGGTACAGTAAATGTTGATGAAATTCACAATCATATGAACATAGTATGGAGAAGGAAGACTGAAGATATTGGAACATCAACTGGACTAGTCAGTGACACCTCATCCTTTGGATTAGGTGACTCCACCACTACAAACTAAACCATACAGATAAATATGGAATTGTATTTGAAATTTTTTATCATACAACTGTTCGTCATAGTCATGAATTAATATCCAAATTGGCATAAGGAAAGATGAAATAGGATAAGTATACATTTTTAAAATTCATTATGGTTGGTAAGATCAACTGAGTAAGTTATATGGTCGATAGAAAAGTATTGGGTTACCAAGCAATGATCGGTGGTCGATTTGACTGTAAGTCAGTTGGTAGGTTAATGAACATTTATTACACCTCACCGAACCCTAAAAGAACTTTTCACTATAAATACAAGGTTCAAAACTTCATTTTTCACTTTTCATTCAAAGAGCACAGAAGAGTGACTTGAGTGATTTGAATATACATTTGATCTTTGAGATAAATCAAGCAAATTTATTAGCAGTGTGATTGATTCAAGCATTTGGTTAATGGATTCAAGCATGCATGAGCAAGTTTAACTTTCATTCAACGAAGCCCTAGTTACTCATTTAAAAATGGAATCTACTTCAACGCAATCCAAGGAACCTAAGGTTGTCAAACCTATCCTAATTAAGACTACTAATTATGAAGAACCTAACTAAAAACTGTATCCGGAAGTTGTTGTAAAGATTGATGAAATCAAAGCACTTTCATCATTTCCTCTAAGGGTTTTACTAGCTCATGACATAAGGTCTTTTATTCATTTCAAGATCAGAGAAATATGTGAGAATGAACTCCAAGATGTGTTCAATGCGCACATTATGTGTAAATGGTCATTTAAAGGATGAGCACAAGCACTTGGAAATGAAGGATTTGACCCATGCCCTCCATTTCCTAAAGGTTTTCAAAGATGAATGGATCAGGATAGTTCTTAGTTGAGTATAGGAACTAATAGTGTGGCTTGATGAACCTATCAATATCACTAGGGATGTCATTCACATGGTGACTAGTTATCCAATTGTTGAGAAGGCTAAGGCTGTGAGGTTGACACCAAAGGCTAAAATAGAGAAGCACACTGGATTGACATGGGATGGTCAGGGTCTCCAAGTTTCCACTATCAATGATGCTACGACCAAATTTTCTACATGTGTCATAGCATATTGAATCTATCAATCAAGCAGGCCGAACAATGTACCATGTGGAGCAATTGACCTGGCTTATAAAATTGTGAAGAAAGGGTTAAAAGTTGACTTAGCCGAGATCCTCCTAAAGAAACTGCAAGATACTATGCACACCATCTGAGTTGCCAAAACATACATTTTGAATTTTGGATCACTTTTGGCATGTATCTTTTTCTATTTGTAGAACTTTTTTCCTACTATTGGTGATATCAATTGGAATACACATAAACTTATTAACTATCAAATTATTGATTACATCAATGGTCTCAGAGATAATTTTGATAAGGTTATGAGTGAATATTTTGAACAATTCAAGCCTAGGATGCACACAAGGTTTAGAATACACCCTCAACTAGTTGAAAACTTCAAAGACTCTATTTGTTTTCTAGCTGACACAGATACATGTCTTATTAAGGATGTAGAAATGATAACAACATGATTAAAACCAATGGGGTATGAGTTATATATAGAATGAGCTACTATAACCATAGAGACCTTCTTAAAACAACCTATTGATATAACTACTAAAGGTTTGGAACTTTTGAAGAACCAAAGAAAAAGATAAAACTTGAAATTATTGATCCAAATGTGATCAGAGAAAACCTAACCGTTTGATTTGCTCTCGATTCAGGGATGTGGGTGTGCTCTCAAAACACATGGATCATGTCCCTAATGTAGATTAGGAAGGTTTAGGATCAAATAGAGACCATGATAACTCTATAGTGGTAGGAAATTAGGTATCGAATACTCAATTTTCCCCTAGAGCCTCAAGGAGCCTAATGAAGTTGAAATGTAGATTAAGCTACAAATGCTTATGCTGGATTGATTTTAAACTAGATGAAGTATGATGTGATGCAGAAATGATTAAGAAAGCTTAATAATGAACAAGGTTAATCCATTAAGCTATTCTAGGATGAGTTAGAAAGCATAAAAGATAATGAAATCTAATAATTATGCTAAATGCTAAGATTATCTAGATAGAAATGAGCATGATAACAATGCATGAATGATATGAGCTAAAATAATACTTTTCTCTTGGAAGGAGGAGTATTTATAGGATTTTCCTAAGGGATTGGGTTATGATGTGGAGTTAGGGTCAGAGTTAGGGTTTGGGGTAGAGTCTGAGGTAATGTTAGGGGTAAGGTTGGATGGATGAGGGTTAGGTGTTGCTCACACATGTGTGAGAAACACTAGGGAAGTGTGTCTAGGGGACCAAGGTTAAAGATGATACATGGGCTTCATTATGACATTGTAAGAGCCTTAATGAGGGTGTAAGAGGGCAGTAATGAGTCTGTAAGACTCATTAATGAGGAGGTTTGACCAAAAGTCAAAGGAGGGAGGGTTAGAATAAGAAGGTTAGGAATCACCTTCTAAATAGGTTTAGGAATGGTTTAGGAAAGTTTAGGAGGGTTTACGGTTCTCTAGAAGATTCTAGGGTTTTAGGCTTTAAATAAATATTTAATTTATTTAAGGATTATGACATTATTTATCAAATAATGATTCAATAAATAGGGGGAAAATCATTAAAATTTGATTTAAATGCTTTTGGCTAGGTTTCTTAATTAAATGTCTTTAATTAAAATAGGAGAGGATATAATGACAATAAAAACTAATTAATTAATTAATTAATGATGATGTCATCAGGAATTTTTGCAAAATAAAATATTTTTGTTTTGGCAAAGGTATTTTAGGTGTCTATATTTTTCTACTCTTTGATGTGATGTCACTAGTGGCGTGGTGTCAAAGACAAGAAAATAAGATGCCCAAGCTAGAATAGACGAATAAGGGATTGTGCCCCCTCAAGAAAATAATGCAATGAAGAAATGTTGTGGAATTTTCTCGAAAAGGATGCAAGAGAGAAGAAAGAAAGGAGGAAGGGGGAATAAACAATGTCCTTCCAAGAGAAAAGATGCATAAACGCAATATGATGGTGAAATGTTGGATGCAGGATGAAGCTATATGAAAGATGCAAGATGCGAGATTAATCTATATGATGCAGGATGGGGGATTTGGCGAGCTCCTTGTGTTGGATTATTTTGAGAGAACAACCTAGTTTGATGTAGCAATGCTAGAGACCTACCAAGGTTATGAAAGAACACAAGGCCTTGTCACAAGCATTGCATAGGACTGACACAAAAAAAAAACACTCAAAGGGTTTCTCTACCATCACACATAAAACCCGGAGGAGGCATGGTTGAAACGATGCTGGAGAAACTACAAACACACAACTGAATCATAGGTGGAAGCAAAAGATCAAAAGACCTTACCCCAAATTTTCCTCATTTGCAACACACCATGATATAAATGATCATGGCGACTTTGAGGAGAGGAACAATGAGAATTTTTAAAAGATTAACAAGATCTAAAGGAAAAAATCCAAGATCAAAATGATAACTCCAAAAGACATCCTTTTCCAAAGAGAGAGATTGATGGTTGATTCATGGGGGGGATTAGATCTGAACATGGAAAAGGATACATCATCATGGACCTGATTTGATTTCTTAGGTCGAACAATACAGAAGGATACATCTATGCGGACCCGTGTTGATGGGGAGAATGTTGTGTTGCTGATTGGAAAATGATGACGTTCAAAGATAATCATGGTGATCAAGGATAGTCGACAAAAGATGTTGCTAAAGTACAAGGTTGGGTGGGACAAGATATCTGATCACATGTCACTATAGGACTAATGAGGGTATGTACAACAAGATGAGACAATATGTACAAAAGAGCTTAAAAGATAAGAAAAGATCCAAAGGAACCAATGAAATAACAAGTATCTCACAAAACCTTTTGCCATAGGTAGGATGATGGAGAATGATTGATTCATTGAGGATTGATGGTGGAGGATGGTGGAGGATGGTGGAGGATTACCAAGTTTTAGGGGTGAGTTGCTACTTCCTGATGTAGGATTAGATAGGATAGGATTTGATTTTTCAGCCTAAGATAGACTATTGATCTTCAGAGGATGAGATTCTTGCCAGTGTATACCAATCTCTTTCTTGAGATGATGAGGCCTACAAGGACAAGTATAAGATTCCCTAGACAATGCTTAGTCAAATGGTAGTGTTGGGATGATTCTAATTTAGGATAAGGATTGAGAAACTCAAAGCATATGACACAAAGTGGATGGTGGATAACCAGATAAGGATTCCTATGACAAGACATAGGTAAGACACTCGAACTCCAAAAAGAACCAAGGGAGGATTGTTGAAGCGCTAAGTTGGATAGATCATGACAACCCAAGGGATGGTTGATGTAGAGGATGGGGCCTAAAGAAACATATGTAAAAATAATTTTAGGTGGAGACACAACTGATGCTATGGTACAAGACTCAAGATAGGATGCACAAAGGATCTGGGGATGAAGCTGACACTGTAAACATATGAAAGATGATTCCCCAGTTGGGATGGAAAGCCAAGATGAAATGATGGTGGATAGGATAATGATGGATGATGTGCCCTAGAATGACATGGATTTGGGAAGGATGCATCCCAATAATGATGATTGGATTGAGATCAAGCCTTGCCACAAGACTAGGAAAAAGACTAAGGATGGAATTGGATCGGTTGGCTTGATCTTGGATTTTGAACTTTGGATAGCTAGAGGATGTGGATAGGATTAATGGAATTAGATTGTATGGGGGTAGCCTATAGCTAGATACCAATGACAAGGGAAGATACCAGGTGATGGAAAGATGGAGGAAATGCTTAGGATGAGGACATTAGATTTGCTTAGGATTTGGATGGAGGAACTGCTAAGGGATGAATGCTTGGGGGAAACGCTTGTGGATTTGGATAGAGGAAATGCTGATGGATTTGGATATAGGAATGCTTTGGGATTGGATAGAGGATTTCTTGGGGATTGGATTAGAGGAAGATAAGGACTAGGAGATGGAAGATAAGGATTTGGATGGAGGAAGATTTAGATTTGGATAGGTCTCCAAGGAATATGTCACCAAGGAACAAGATTCCCCCACTTAGGATAGTCTCATGCATTCAGAGGCATTAGGATGGGGTAAGTTAGATGGAAGATAAGATTACAAGAGGATGAGGAAGGTAGATGGAAGCTAGGATAGTTGATGGATGAAGATTGGCAAAGGATGCAGAAAGGTGCCCAAAAGCATGTATACTGGGTGGTCTCTATTTTGTTATCAAGATTTGGAGGATAGAAGATGTGAAGAGACAAATGGGATGGACGAGATGCTGGATAAGATGTACTAGAAGGGGATTGCCCCCAATTGCAAAAAGGAACTGGGGGGTTATGCATGACGCATGTTTGCTAGGTTTTCATCATGGTACTTGTCCAAGGTGCTTGAATCGCCAAGTTTTCACCATTGGACGAATGATTTTCTCTTTTCTTTTCTTTTTTTGATATTTTTCTTGATTATTCCAATTTTTATGGATTTTTTGATTTGTTGCTGACTCTCTGATTTCTTGCTAACCTTCTAATTTGTTGTTGCCTTTTTTATTTGTTATTGACCTTCTGATTTTCTATTGTCTGGATGTTGGTACAACCTTATTGGGATGGAGGGATTATGAAAAGGCATAGATGGGATGGCGTAGATGGGAGATATGGTGGTAGAAAGTGTTTGGATGGAGTTATGGAAAGTGATCATGATAGGGAGATATTTCCATGACCAACATTGGCACATGTTGTGAGCAAGGTGGATTAAGGGGATGGGATGCAAATGGTAGATGTGGATAGGATGGAGGGTTTGTGCTAGGAGATCTTGGGACATAGGGACCCAAAATAGATTTAGAAGATGGAGGAGAAGATTGAATAGCTGGTGGATTAGCAACTTTGGATGCCATTGTGGATGTTTCATTTAGATGCATTGCATCTTTTTTCTTTGGGATCCATATAGTCTTTGCTTTATCTTTGGTGGGCCTTTGTGGCCATTGGGATGCAGTGGATTTTTCTTTTGCTTTGATGGGCCTTTGTGGCCATTGGGATGCATAGGATTTAGCTTTTTCTTTGATGGGCCTTTGCCGCCATTGGGATGCACTGGCTTTTTCTTTTCCTTAATGGGCCTTTGTCGCCATTGGGATGCATTGGATTTAGCTTTTTCTTTGATGGGCCTTTATGGCCATTGGAATACATTAGATTTTTCTTTTTCTTTGATGGGCCTTTGTGGCCATTGGGATGCATTGGATTTCTTGATTGGATTTTTCTTTGCTAGAGCATGTCTTTGAGAGTGGACATGGCAATCTTTAGATCTTTGTGGATATTTCCCTTTATGCATCTTTGATATGGCATCCAAATTGCAAGGAGAATTGGAAGGAATAAGAGGAGCTGGATGAGATGGAGGAAATATGGATGGAGAAATGGAAGGAGATTGGCATATAGGAGATGTGGGAATGTGCCTTTGTTGATCCTGACTAGGAGTGTGTGGATCTTGGATGGAGGATTGAGTAGGATAAGATGGGGGATGATATTTTGGGATATAAGGCCTCAAAATGGATTTTGTATGTGAAGGATATGTGCTGGTAGATTTTGGGACATAGTGACCCAAAATAGATTTGGAGGATGAAGGAAGAATGTGATAGTGTGTTCTGGGTTGTAATGATGGAGGAGGAGGAATGGCATTGTATTATTTGGAGGGATGATGGGAAGATGTGATGGTGGTTTTGGAAGGGTGCTTGAATTTGTCTTTAGTTGTACCAATATTTCTGGAATAAATGCCTTCAGATGTGTGATCAATACCACATGTTTTTGGATTTTTCTTGTCCTGGATGGGCTCCAGATTTCCTTGTTCATGAGCACCAAGTCATTTTCCTTGATAATTCCATTTCTTGAGCATTTTATCCAAACAAGGATATTTTTGACTTATGGAATAAGCTAAACATCTAGTTTCAAGTTCCGTGGTGGAAGATATGAAACTAATCTCTTCTACTTTGAGTGGGATTTCCTTGACAAATGTAAGTGGACCCAAGGGATAGAGTGATGGAAGTGGGGTAGTTTGGATTGGAGGATCGTTAAGTGGAGAGGATGAGATGATAGGGCTTTGACAGGGATTAGGAGATAGAAAAGGATCTTGAGATGGAGGATTTTGGATGGGAGGATCTTGAATTGGAGGAATTGGGATGATAGGATCTTGGATTAGAGGAATTGGGACAATAAGATCTTGGATTCGAGAAATTAGGATGGTATGATCTTTATTTTCATCTATGATTATTTCAACATGATTTTGGTCAAGATATAGACTGGATTGGATTGGTTTGAATAGAGTGTTGGGGGATTTATGGATGGTCTCTTCAAAAGGAGTGGATGGAAGGATGGGAGATTCCACAATTGTGATAGCAGGAAGAAGGGTGAACTCTTGAAGATTTTTGGATGAAAGGATGGGAGTTTCTACAATTATGATGGAAGGAAGAAGGGTGAAATCATGAGGCTCACTAGATGTGTCTTGGATAATGCTGGGAGGAGGAGATGTGGATGGAGATTGAGTGGAGTCAATAGATGGAAGGGACTCAATGATGCTAGGAGATGGAAGAGGATCAATAAATGGGATATATGGAAGAAGGATAATATATGGGATAGGTTGATGGGCCTCATCAATGATGGCTTTACTTTTGGGACAGCATGACTCTTCAGCTTTAGGAGTGGGATCTTTTATTGGCTTCCTTATGAAATTCCTTGGAGACATTCATGGTGGTGAAGGATTAGAATGTGTAGGAGATGGGGAGTTAGGATAATCCTCACATGAAGGTGGGGAGGAAGATTGTGAACATTTTTGAGGGTATGATGGTGTAGATGAGGAGTTGGATGATGGCATGACTAGATAGTTCACATAGGTAGGCATAGAGGAATCTTGTGAACTAGATTGGCTAACTCGTGGGATAGGGATGATGGATTGAGATATGGGATATGAAGTAGATTGAGGGATGAATTCTTCTTGTGGAAGGGGATTTGTGGCAATGTAGGTAAGAAAGGAAGGTGGTGAATTGAGATAGGATATAGTGGATGGTGGATCAAGATAGGATGTGGGATCAGGATAATGGATTGGAAGACTAGGATTTTGGATTTGAAACTGGTTTGGAGGATAAGGAGATGTAGGATTTGGATAAGGGATGTAGCTAGTAGGGTTGTTGTGAAAGGATGGTGTTTGGGATATGACCATCGAAGGAGATGGAGGTATAAAGGATGTATACGGAGGATATATAGGCTCAATATAGGAAGAAGGTGTAGATGAATAGGATAGTGGATTTCCCTTGTTAAAGGTAGGATAAAGAGAACTAGTGGATATGCAAGAAGGCATGATAGGATAGTTTGGAGGAATGATTGGATTTTGGAGGATGTTTGGAGCAATCTTGCAAAGGTTTTCAAAATAATCATCATGATCAACAAGACTTTCATCATCATCAAGATAAGATGGAGGAATAAATGGATTTTGGAGGATGTTTGGAGAAAGCCTTCTAAGGTTTTTAAAGTGCTCATCATGATCAACAAGACTTTCCTCATCATTGAGATAGGACGGAATAATAGAAGAGACATAATAACAAAACTCATCATAATGGTTTTGATACATGATGACTTGTAGATGATGTTCGATAGGGATGAGGGATGAAGATGGATCAAAAGACTAAGGATTTTGGATTAGGATGACCGAGAAGCCCAGACTGGGATTGGATTTGGCTCAAGATAGGAGGAAAGAATGGCTCTAGAGGAAGATAGATAGGGGATGAGGGGTGACCCAGATGACTTTGCTAACCTAGGATAGGAGGACAAGACTGGATGCAAGGTGATCAGAAGACCATGATTAGGAGACTAGGATGACAAGATTTTGAAAGCTTTCTAGATTTTGGAGGATTTTGACTGACATGGAAAAAGGATTTGTGTGTAGAACTCTTCATTTGTGTATGTTTCAACAAATGTTTTTCACTAAGTTTAAAACTTCAAAAAACACATCAAGCAAGAACTACCTAGAAGATAGGCTAGTATCAAAATCTTTGCCCACAACTTGATATCCCAAAAAGGAATACAGATGGTGAGTAATCTTAAGGTGATCTTGGAAACCACTTGGATCAATTCTTGCACAAATATTTTGATACCTTTGGGAGTATATCAAGAAGCCTCTAATTAACATGTATCTAATTTTATCTATGGTGTCCTCCCAATCAGTTTGTACATCTGTGACTCATTTAAGAGCCTAGTTGACCATGCTAAAATAGTGGGGATATTCACCTACCTCGTGCTACCATCAACATGCATTACCTGAGCTTGAGGGGATGAAATGAGATTTTTCTCAATGCTTTATTTCTATATCGGTCATGGAAGTACCAGTTTGAAGTCATTCTCCAAAGAGGAAGAACTTTTCTCTCTAAACAGGCTTCTCTAGAAGTAAAACAAGTGAACTTGTCCAAGTGAACTTGTCCAAGTTCAACCTTTTTTATGTCACTTAGTTAACAAGGATTTTGCAGAACTGAAACTCCTAGAATGACACCAAGAAAGGGTTTCTTTTCCAAATTGATTTTAGTGATTTGAAATAAAATCTTGCAAACACATGTGCTTAATATTTTGATGTGTTCATTTCCTTGAAGAAAATAAAGCTTTTGAAAAGATATTGCAAAAATTTTACCCTTTGCATTCAATATTTGTGTTTGTTTCTTTAGGAACCTAATTTGAATTTTGAAATTGAAATTATTTTCTTTGATTTCACTTTAGGGAATTCAAGATTTGTTTTTGCTTTTGGAATCAAAGAAAATGACTCTTTTGATTTGGACTTTGGTTCATTTCTTTAGATTCATTCAAGATAGTGTACTTTAGAATTTAGTTTTAGGTCCAAAAGAAGTGTTCCTAGAGTGCTTTATGCATGAAAAATTTTGATATATTGAAAAAGGAATTTTTTTTAACCAATAAAAAAGCATTGGGATTGATTTAGGAATTTTTATAATAGTTTAGGATTGATTAGGAACCGATTAGGAATGAGATGCAAATTTGTTCCTAGATTGCACAAAACTTGGAAAACACTTAAGATATTGCAAAAGAAGTTCACTTTAGCTTAGAAAAATGCATTGAGTTTGATTTAGGAACAATTAGAATGGATAAGGATTGAATAGGAACCAAATAGGATTGACATATAGATTTCGAGTTCCTTTTATGTACCAAAAATTTGAAGTGTTCCTAGTTTGCATGAATGAACCCTAAAACTTTAGATTTGCATGCATGAAGTTATTTTTAACCAAAATGAAGACTTTAGAGGTGTGTTTCATTTTTTTAGGATTGATTAGGAATTTTTTATAATTTTTTAGGAAAGATGTACAAAATTGTTGATTTTTAGGCATTCAAGAGTGGATTGGAGTTCATTTTAAGCCCAATAAATGAAGTGTTTTGAATCCTAAACATGAAAAATGATTGATTAGCCTTAAGGAATTAGTTTTTTTATTTATTTCCTTTCCTCCAATGTGTCACTATAGAAAATGGGGTTAAAAACTAGAAAATTGTGGTCAAGAGGCATCAAGAGGCCCTAGAAAACCCTAAAAACCAACTTGAACCCTATTTGAGGCCTTACACATGCATCCTATTTTCCATAGGAGTAAATAGGGAAGTTTATTTTAATGAGTTTAATTTTACAAGTTAGGATGAGGGCTCATACGAGTCACCTTGAATCCTGGTACAAGTAAACAGGGCCAGTAGGCTTAAAACAGGCTAAAATTACATATAGAGGTCTCATACGAGTATTGGGAACCTCTGGTATGAGTATGAATAAATAATTTTATAATAAAATATGCTAGGGTATTTTAATCATATGATAATCCTCCTATAATAGGATGAGATTTCTCAAAAAGTGAGTTTTTTGCTTGGAAAACCCCAAAAAATGCAATTTTGAAGGCTTGTGGAGTCCCACCGGACATGCCAAAATGTGATCAAAGAAAACCTGACCTATTTATAACAATCATATAAATTCAAACATTATTCTAACATCATATTCCTAGCTTATAGTAAAAACAATTTTGCAAAGACACTTCAGATAGAGCTCAACGAGAGCACCTTGTCACCGTTCAATTAGCTCTCAATTTAGGGATGTGGGTGTGCTCTCAAAACACATGGATAATGTCCCTAATTCATATTAGGAAGTTTTAGGATCAAATAGGAACCATGAGAACTCTATAGTGGCATAGAATCAGGTATGGAACACCCAATTTTCCCCTAGAGCCTCGAGGAGCCTAACGAAGCTGAAATGCAGATTAAGCTACAAATGCTTATGCTAGATTGATTTTAAACAAAATGAAGTGTGATGTGATGCATAAATGATTAGAAAATATTAATAATTAATAAGGTTAATCCATTAAGATATTCTAGGATGAGTTAGAAAGCATAAAAGATAATGAAATCTAACAATTATGCTAAATTCTAAGATGATCTAGATAGAAATGAGCATGATAACAATGCATGAATGATATGAACTAAGATAATAATTTTCTCTTGGAAGGAGGAGTATTTATAGGATTTTCCTAAGGGCTTGGGTTAGGAAGTGGAGTTAGGGTTAGAGTCAAGGTTTGGGGTAGAGTCTGGGGTAAGGTTAGATGGATGAGGGTTAGGGGTTCCTCACACATGTGTGAGAAACACTAGGGAAGTGTGCCTAGGGGACCAAGGTGAAATAGGAGACATGGGCTTCATTATGAGGCTGTAACAGCCTTAATGAGGGTGTAAGAGGCCATTAATGAGTCTGTAAGGCTCATTAATGAGGAGGTTTGACCAAAAGTCAAAGGAGGCTGGGTTAGACTAAGAAAGTTAGGAATCATCTTCTAAACAGGTTTAGGAAAGTTTAGGAGGGTTCAGGGTTCTCTAGAAGATTCTAGGGTTTTAGGCTTCAAATAAATATTTAATTTATTTAAGGATTGTAGCATTATTTATGAAATAATGATTCAATAGATAAGGGGAAAATCATTTAAATTTGATTTAAATGATTTTGGCTAGGGTTTCTTAATTAAATGTCTTTAATTAAAATAGGAGAGGAGATAATGACAATAAAAACTAATTAATTAATAAATGATGATCTCATTAGGGTTTTTTGCAAAATAAAATATTTTTATTTTGGAAAAGGCATTTTAGGTGTCTACACAAAATATTCAAAGGAATTCAAGAAAAATATAGAACAAATTAGAAGATAAATTTGGTGAAGAGAAGGACAAGTTAGTTGATGAAGAAATCAAGGAAGAAGACACTGAGGAAGTGGAAGTAGAAACATCAGAACAAATGAGGGGAAGGAAGAATGGTAAAGAGTAAAATGCTAGTCCAAACGCTACAAGTTCTATGACTAAAGAAACATCAAACCCTACACCACCAACAAATAAAGGTAGAGGAAAATCCAGCATAGTTGAGGAAACTCAACCTAAAAAAACATATCAGAAGAGGAAATACACAAAATAATCAGCACCTAAGGTAATGAAGAAACAAATGAGTGATGATAGTGAAAGAACTGATTCAAATAATGAAGGTCAATTTTGAGTTGTGAAGAATTTTTTTCTGAAAACCATTGATGAGAAAGCTGAAGCTCTAAGGTCATCTAGACATTTTGGTTCAATGCATGTTTTGAAATTTCATAAGTTAAATGATGATGATAAGTTGAAGATTGAAGAAACAACAATTGAAGCTATGCATACTTTTAGGATAGTACCAATGGAACTAGCAAGGAAAATACCCAAAGAATTATATGAGAGAATTAGTGCAAGATGTAAATATGCACTTGATAGTGAAAGGAAGATCAGAGAGAGATCACTGGTAGTATCAATACCATCTCTATCAGTTCATGAAATTAATGAAGCCCTTATAAACTGCAAGAAAATATTTATGAATAAGAAAAGAACATTGATCATTCTAGAAGGAAGAGCACAAGAGGTAAAGGATGAGACAAATAGAGAATGGAAGAATACATTCCAATTAGATGAACCAGAAAAAGTTGAAATTTTAGATATTGAGCTGCCTACCGATACACTAGAAGAGGATTGGAAAACAAACACTGAGGTTACTATAAACACAGTTATTGATGGTATTCCTTGAATGGCCAATACTACAAATGTAGATGTCATCATTAATGACATTACAGAAAAGGCTCTAGATAAAAATGTTAATCAGGATCAAGATATCATGGATACAACTAAGGAACACCTTGAAGAGACATCAGTTATTGAGCCCACAATTGCTCAACTGATGAAAGATGAAACAATATTGGAGCAAGTACATGCATATTTGGCTCCTATACCTATTGAAGTTCCACTTCACATAAGTGATATTAATGATACCAATTTTCCTAGAGATGTTGATGAGATGGTGGAAACTGAGGAGCAAAAAGAAATTGATAAGGCCAATGAATCCACTACCACCGAGAAAGGCTAAGAGACTAAAACTATAAAAAAAAGAAAACACTTCTACTACAGGTATGCAAAAGGACACAAAAGAAAAGGAAAAGGAAAAGGAAAAAGAAGTTGTCAAGGAAGGTGAGAAAGAAAAATTTGAAGAACCAAACAAGCAACAAACTGAGGCCCCATTGCCTTCAACCATTGCACCAAGTGAAAGTGCACTTAACACACATATCAAGAAGAGAAAGAAAAGTAAAAAGGAGAAGATATCATTAGATGAAGAGATAATAATTCATGTATATGATCCAACAAAGATGAACCCAGATGAAATGTTGACGTATGGAGAACTATTGAAAATGAAAGAAACATAGGACAAGTTGAAATAGGAAAGGAAACAACATAAATTTTTATCTGATGTAAGAGACATCTTACTCCAAATTGCACCTAAGACTCAAATCAATGAAAGTCCATCCATAATTGATCAGCTAGTCTAACTGGTGAGTCATGTAAATGAATCTGATATTTTTATTGATGAGAGAATGTTGAGGATATAAGAGAAGAAAGCTAAAGAAAATATAGTTGAAAAAATAATGCAAAAGATTGTTGAACAAAAGCTTTCCCTATCTATCATTGCTATCGAGCTGGAAGACACAATAAAGTTAATTGTTTAATTACTCCAACAAATTTTTAATATCTCTCATTTCACACAGTATGTCCTAGATAAGATAAAGAAAATAGATGAAGATATTAAGGACAGTGCTAATAAGTTGACTGATGACTCACAAACACTTCAGATTCACTATCCCAAAATTAAACATTTAATGAGTCTGCAACTTGATTTAAGGAAGAAAGAGGAGAAATAAGAACACAAATTATTGAGCTACAAGATCAAATCATTCCTCATTTGGAGGTCCTATAGGTCAATGTGAAGAAAGAAAAAGAGCTTATTTCCATAGCTGAGATGTTAGTTCTAGATCATATGGAAGATCTATCCTCACAACTACAATCTCAATTATCAACACTGGAATCACTCCAAAAAACATGGAAAACAACATATGACAGTGCTAAATCCACTTTTAAAAAACTTTTTGATAAACTGTAAGTATTTTATGATGCCTTACATTTTTGTTTTTGGCATTACTGTCAAAAAAGGGAGAAAATAGTAGATATATAGGGTGATAATAAAATGGAAGAATAGCTAATTCACTATGTATATATGATGGAGAAATAAGGGAGATTCTAAAAAATATTCTGAAATAGGAGAAGTAGATGTTAAGGGGGAGTTATTTCTGAGTTAGCATATAAGGAGGTATTCAAATTTTGACAAGTTTGTGTCACTAATGCCAAAGGGGTAGAATGTTACTCCTAAATGTATTTAGTATTGTCATTAGTGAATAAATGATCATGTCAGTATGTGTGAAGAAGTTAGTCAGTAAAGAGAAAGATAAAATGTAATACAAGATAGAGTAGTGCTGAGCATAAAGCTATGCAGTGTATACCAAGCATAATGTGTACTTAACAAATGAACTAGACCGAGAACAATAGTTACCAAATAGGAACTATACCAAGAAAGTATTGTAACCAAAAAAAGGATGTACCAAGAAGGAACAATATGTTAACCAATCAGAACATGAAAGAATAACCGAGTGATATAGAGTGGAGATAAAAGTTTGATTAGAATCTACTGAGAAAAGAAAATAGTTTACAAATATCAAGGTATTTTCTTTTCTTGGTGAAGATCAAGGTAAATGTTAGGTAAGATTAAACTAGCAACTCTACAAAAATGGTGACCGATGAGCAGGAATGGCAATGTGCGAATGCAGAATGCATGGTAGAAGACATCCTCTATAGTCTTAGAGTCAAGTGTTTCATCAGTTCTATCTTGGTAGAGAGCACCTCAACAGTTAGAGCAGGCAAGGTCAGCATCAGGTACAGGACTCCCCTTCTTTTCAATAATTTTCAAATCTATTTTGAGGTCCTATTGTCTAGCTAGCTAGGCCCCGTAGATCCAATCAAATTCTTCAAGGCTTTCAGTTGTGTCCCTTTCAGCAAAAGTTCTCTTGTCATCAGGTTTCTGACTCTCCACACCAAATTAATTTTTCTAAAGTTTCCAATATCTTAAAGAGGGAAATTCATTGTCCAACCAACGAAACCCTTCTTTGTTAACCCTAGATTTCATTTTAAATCTTTGCCCCCCCTTCATCCCAACATGTGCAGGCTCCTCTTCATTTGAAGTCAAGGAAAATCTCCTATTTCTCTCCCTCAATTTTCCACATTCTTAAAAGGGGAATCATCTTCTCAGGTAGCAAGGCAATCTGCCCTGACTAAACCCACTGTTAAAAACCTTTCTCGGCACTCTCAATTTAAATCACATTTTGGGTGGGAAACTTTTTTGAATCATCGTCATCCCTTTTGGATTAAACAAACCCCATTCCATGGGTGAAACAAGAAAGGTCATGCTCAGTATCCACAACCCCAACCAATTTTTGACATCTATGAAGACACATTGCCTGGTTCACCTGTTATTATCCATCATTCTCCTAGCCCTAGGGCAGATCAGGGTGGCCTCATCAATGTTAAGCAGAACTCAGGTGGGGACAGAATCCATTCCTTTTAGCAAGTGGATTTTAGAGCACCCTTCAATCCAAAGAAGTCTTTTCAAGCCTGGCAAACAAAACTTCTGCAGATCCCCGCAGAACAGGTGATTTCTCCTTGAGACAACTGCTCTTCCAATAGACCCAGCATTATTATGCCAGAAAACATGCTTCAAGATAAAATTGATCATCTTTGGGAAAAGGCTATCATTGCTAAGTTCTCAAATAATGCCCTCTCATTTGTTGATATTAAGGCATGGACCTTTCAGAATTGGGTGGGATTTGTTGGTTCCTGGATAGGATTTTACACTCCATGAGATACCAATATACCTAAGACTGATTTTGGGAATGGTTAGTTCCAAATATGGGGAAATCTATAGGTAACTGGACCAACTATAGGGACAAGACTACCCTCTTCACTTTTGGCTCTACAAAACCAAGGCGGGTGCACCTAATCTAGTATAATAGAATACTTCTTTAAAACACTAGGACTGGATTGAACAAAGTAGATAATAGCCAGAAAGTACTAAATGATAACTAGTCATTCATTGACTCTCCATTGCTATGAATTAACTAAGGCCTAAATACATAAAACTGAAAATATTTGAAGGGATATAATTTAACTTTTGCAGAATACAACACATCCCAACTAGACATATATGAAGATAAAGTTTACTTGTTCCAGATCAATGACTTATTCATTGGGCAAATCATCTAGTACACTGTGGAATATAGAGACTGATTACTATCACTTCATCAAAGATCTAAGTCTTAAATACAAATACCTAGAACCATACTGCTTATAGAAATCCCTATGCAAACCCTATGAACTTGTGTATCATCCTAGAGCATATTTTAATCTCATTACAACCAGAACTGAAGACAAATAACACATGCATAGATAAACTCCATACAAAGAATCAAAACATTCAAAACCCATAAAACTTGACACAAATGAAGAGAAATGGAACTGAAAACTTGAATTAACAATGAGGACCTAAGCCGCTGCATACACCTTGCTTGAAGATTCAAAGCCACTTAACAATATGCAAGAAATCTACAACTTTCTACTTTATCCTGATACAAAATGGACTGAACATGTCCTATTCCTTGAGTGAAGATTCAGGATGTAACCTTGTGAACCAGAAAACCAGTAGCCTCTGTAAGTGGTCTTGGAAATCCATATATAGGATTGAAACAAGCTTAGGACCATTTAGGGCAACACATTCAACCCTAAGACTAACAAAAATATCTCAGATAAATCTGATTTCATTTCATTCCAGAACATATCTCTTACAAAATATCTGCATCCTTACCCAAATTTGATCTCAGAATACACAGACCATTACTGCTCTTACCAACTCGGTCGAATCTAATTTTTAACAACGCGATTGGATTCCTCATTTCACTCTGATTCTGAAAACATATAATACTTATATATTTGGCTAAAATATGAGTCCTGGACATCATTTCCCATGAGCAAACAATATTATTTAAATTTTTGAATTATTTATATAGTACAAACTATACAAATTCCAATTTTAATATTTGCTGCAGATTTGAATTTTGAGGTAGGCCCCATGTGCCATGTGGCACCATCTAATTTTCTCATTGATCCACCTCATCTACCTTTCCAGACCTATCAACACGCCCTCTGCCACATGGCACTCTCTGGTTATCTTATCTTGCTGACTAGGTGCCCTACTAACAACTCACCTTGAGACACATGTCGACATGTCACTCAAGTGCCAAGGTAACCATTGTACATCTCTATATCTCTAAAAAAATGATGTTTGTTGGATTGACATCCATCTCGAGGTAGTCGACCAACCACTCAACTTCTACTTTGTCACCAGTCACCTGCCACATGTCACATTTTGGTTCACCTGCGAGGTCCACTTGGCATCGAACTACATCTTGGTTGCCATGTCCTCAGCCCACCACATGTCATCACATCGCTGAAGCACAAGTGTAACCATCAGGCAACTTTATCTCTGTGTTATAGCGATCATCGTTGATCTCAAGCATGCATCTTGATGCACTGGCCCTGCACACTACTCAAACTTTCAAAATTGTCTTACCTTCCATGTGGGGCCCGCTACTGAGTCATCGCCCATGTCATCTATCTTAGTTCATGTGTGTGCATAGCAACCTCTGACTAGGCGTCTATTCTTAGATATTATTTTATTATTCATTTTTCCTTATAAACTTTTCATGTCCTCCTTGCAGTGTCAATGTGGGACTAAGTTCCCTTTGGATATAATGTATTTTCTTTCAAAAATTATCTTTTGAGTGCGATCGGCTGGACCACTAAATCTGGCTAGCTTTCACACACAAAGCCCTCTCTTTTCTTCTTTACATCATACCTAGGCCTTGTTCATTTTAAACTTTTCTAATATGCTATGCAGAATGAATGTGGGATAAACCACACAGAACAAAAATCACTATAAAATCCCTCCTAACACTCATGTGTATCAGCTCTTTTTCTCATTTGAATGCTAAATGTTTTTTTATTGCAAACTTAATAATGGAAGCTCCTCCCTTTGGCCTACCTTCTCCTAGTGTGTGAGCAACACCATACCCCTTCATCTTTAAATTGTATGCACTCCATTGAATTCCATGTTTGGTGTGTACAACAGCAAAAAGGAAATGCACCCAGGCATATAAAAGTGTGCACGACATTCATTTGGCATGCCTCTCTTGGCTTTTCCTTGGATTGCAGATGCAACATCCAATAGACAGCACGGGTCCTACAGGAAACTTCACAAAGCCCATGCAAGTTCCCCAAAGTAAGGCTCACAAAACATCACCAGCAGATAATGTATTGAGGGGTGTATTGAGGGGAGTGCACATACTTAGGCCAAGACCCCACGAAGTTTTGCAAATTCTATTGTGTTGCAAATAGAAACCAAAGAGAGCCCACATAAATTGCAAGGAGGGTCATACATGCCATAAAGAAACCCACACAAGCATCCAATGTTGAGTATGCAAGGGAAGGGGAAGGTAGGCATGAGCTGCCTTGTATGCAGCACCAGAAACTCATGCATGCTTCCAATCCACTTCCATGCTTCCAATCCACTTGTCTTTGTGTTGTAGCAGTGTTTTGGTGTGAGGGAGACAAACTTTGGCACCATCCAAAGAGGAATCAAAGAGTTTATTTATGTTCTTCTTCAATAGACAAGATATATGTTAGCCAAGAGCATGTGTATGGAAAGAAAAGAGCGCACACAAGTGAAGTGTGCAGCCTAAAAAGAGAAAGAATATGCACATGCTCTCATTGGTGTGTATGTTGCAACGGGTGTGTGTAACACCAACTGATATGTGTAGCAATTTGAAAGAAGTACACCCAGCCCCTCTCCAAAGCCTACAACCTTTGATAAACTTGGTGCATAGAAAATAATTATAATGCACAATCTTTTAGCAATATTTTGCATTTCCCCATTTATATCTTTGCAGGCTTTGCTTATTTGGTGCACATATTACTTATCATTTCCCTTATAGCCAAATACTAATCATGAATTTTTCTTTTGAAGTTTTCCTACACCATTTGTATAGAGTGCACTCCAAATCCATGAGAGAAGTCTTTGTAGAAACATTTGGCTCAAAACCATTCTTAATTATGAAATTATGAACCCGTTCACTTTCTGTGATATTTTGCATATGAACACATGCTGCAAGCATACTAATCATGGTGATTGAGTCAAGTTCAACACTTTTCAATTGCATTCAAAGAAAAGGCGCCAAGAGTTTACCAACATATTCATCCTCAGAGCAACTGGCAGTGTAGAATATATATGGCCAGTCTGGCACAATCAACAAAGTTATTTTTTAAAATAATGAAGAAGGTTGGGCCCCAAGTGGGTCTGGCCTAAAAAAATTTCAAAACTCAAACAATCGGCCTTAAAAACATCCAGAACAACTGGCTTTTACGAACGGATCCGACCCAGATAATCAGATACCAAACAAGACTTCAATTTTCACTATTTCGCCAGTCGCCAAATGTGATTAAAATGCCTCCAGTCGCAACATAAAAACACTAAGCAAAACTTATTTCCGGATGTTGAAACTCAGCGGATATGAACCTTGTACTACAGAGAAATACCCTATAAAATGGTTTTGTCTATAAATGATCGAGATATGAGATTTTAAAAGATGAAAACACCCGTTCAAAATTGCCAGCAAATCACAAACTGAAAACACTATTGACTACCCTAAAAAGAGATGATTGAAAAATATCAAACGATGAGCCGAGGGCACACCATTGAATCTGGAAGAAATTTCGTATGCAAGGAATGAAACAAAACAACCCTCAACTGGAAATGATCATCTGGAAAAAAGCCATGAATTTTTGAAAATGACTACTTTGCAAAGTTGTGCTATCCGCACTTTCATCATTATAAAACACCTTTTTGTCCGACCTTGAAATCAAATCAAATGGAACCCTCATAGTCTGAAACCCTAGGTGAATGATCAATCTCACACATAGAAAACAAGGCCACAATCAGATTCCCAAAATGATCAACTGATTATCAATGATTAATCCTTAAAGTCGGCCACTTAGAACATTCTGAACCGAAACAATTAGATTTGTAGAAATTGCATTTGGAATTGATCAAGAAAAGTGATCAATCAAATTCGTCATGATCCAAAACTTATCAGGGAGAATCACTTCCATGTATATAGTATGAAACATCATTCAGTTATGTTTGATCTAGAACAGGTACAAATGGCAAGGCCCCAAAGTAGGCCACTCAGAAAACTGAACTGTGCACTTCTGGAGAAACTAAGAAATTGCAAACAGAATGGCTTCAGTAAACATGTCAAACGGGGACATGGGGGCCTGAAAATCAGTGTGGTACTTCTTTCATATGCCTAAAACATGATGCAATAACCCACATATCATAACCATTAACCAGGTGTTAGATGAAAACCTCCAAAGTAGGCCATTTAGTTAAAATTGAACATGATGCAAAGTGCAGATTTGTAGAAAGCCCTTCAAATGGGTATCTCTGAAACTTATTGGATTTGAATTTTGGAAGTTGTGACCAATTGCATATGCCAAATGAAATGTGAGGAACACATGTCCCAACCACTATGCCATGAAATTCAATAGGTCTATCTTTCTGTGTACTCAAACTAGGTCTTTTCACAATGTTCATTGAAGCACTGAGCTTTGCCTTAGGAAAATTCTCCGATTATGGCTTAAAACTTATCTAGATTTTAAGAGTACCAATAGTGGATCTAGTTGGGGATGCATGCCCCTTGTGGGCATGCAGAGAATTCATGAATCTTTGGTACAGCAAACCACTCAAAAAGGAAAACCGACTTCTTTTTCTCTCTCAAAAACATGGAACCTTACTGAAAGAAACACACCACACAACTAAAAGAAAGAAGCTATACAATATATACATTACTTGAAAAGGCTCAAATCCTCAAAACTAGAACCACTTCTTACCTCTGTCAAACATATGATTTTCATCCATATATGAGACCAGCCACTTAAAAAACTTTTGACAAACATGGTGCCAACATATATGAAAACATTTGAGTTGGAAGATAATTTTGTACTTGCCACAACTCACACTTTTTTGGTCACAACCATCCTCATATTCCAGAAAACATGGAACATCTTTCATTTCATCTTGATGTTGACTGAAAATATAAGGTCTATCTAGTAATGGATTAAAATATAAACTATAATGATCATCATGCATTACTAAAAACTTACTTGGTTGAAAATGAACTAAATCCCCAAACTTATCTTTGTGAGATGATTCAACCACTAAGTGACTTAGCTCCTCTAGGATGTGTTCACAATCTAAATCTTGAACCAAGTGAAATCCCTCTTCATGATCATTGTGACACAAAGACAATTGATCCATACCATCATTTTTATCAATAAATTTGTTGTCATCAACACTATCACAATCATCATCGTATTTGTCCAAAGTAAGAAAAGAAATTAAAAAAGAAACTTGTTCATCATTAGGATCTTCATGACTGGACAACATATTGTCATGGTCTTCCTTATCTTTTCTAACCAGCTGAGAAGAAATATATTGCAATTCAATCTAGCGGTTGCAGTCATCAAGCTTAACTTGGTCATTACTTTGTGAAGAAACAATCTGATTAGTTTTTGCAAGATTGGTTTGCAAGCTAAGGGAAAACATATCCTCATGAAATGACTGAAAACCAACACCCTTCTCACAATTTCTATTAATGTCTTGCACACATAAATCTGGATCATCAAATAATGTTTCTTCTAAAACTTGTAAGGTTGAGAAGTCACATTCGAATTCATCACTTTCCTCAGTAATCTGATTTACATAAGAATCTCTAACACTAAGCCGATCAAAATCTAAAATTATATCATCACATGAATTCTCATACTTATCATACATGAAATTCTTATATTCCTCACATTCATATGCATCATAATCTTGCAAATTATCCAATCTAGTTATAGGAACAAAGTTGACATTATATGCATGATACTTCAAACCCTTGCTAATATCATCACTGTCAAAACACATATCCTTTGGGCATGAAAATGTAAAGTCAAATGTAAGAGCATACCTCTGAAAATCAGCTTCTAAGAGGTCTAAGATTTCCTTACTACTTAGTGCGCATTTGATTTTATTTTCATTCTCTTTGGCTTCTTGTTTGATGCTGAAAACTTCTTCCTTGTTTGGAACAAGGGCTACAAACTCTTGGCTCCCATTATCTTGTGCAAAGCCATCACTACAGGAACTTTCATCTATAGGATTGTTCTCTTATGCTAATAAAAAGAAAGGTCTACAAACTTAATAGAAGCATTATCAACTATAGACTCTTCTCCAACATCTTGACATTCACTGAATTCACTATTAGCATCATAACCAGCATTATCAATACAAAGGGAAACAACATCATCATCTTTATTTGCATAAGGGTTCCCACAGGAAAACCTTTTTTTCATATCCCCGCAATCTGATTTTGTATCCACAACTAGTCCATGATCATCACAAGAACTCATACCCTGATCATTCTCACCAAAGGATTCACACTCATATAAATCCTCTGCAACATTTTCAGTATCAAAACAAAAATCAGCAAGGCCTAACATTTGATGATTGAAAAAACATGTAACCTTACTATACTCAATTGTCAACAAATCAGAGATCTCATCACTACTGAGAGAAGGATAACTTGACTCATCTGTATGCATTGCCTCTTTATGAGCAGAAGTACTCACATCGTTCATATCAGAATCCTTATCATTTTTACCAGCAAAAGAACACACTTCCTTATCCAGCACACAATCATAATCAATGTGAATCTTGGAATTATGAGAAATGTTGTCCTAATTTTTCAGCACTGATTCACACAAGTCCGGAAGCAATTCATCCTTGGTATCTTTATCAAAGTCTTCAGTCAAATAGTTTTCATTTTCAAATTTAGACATCTCTAAATCAGTTGGAGACCTTGTATACAATGATTCTGATTCCTTATCACTACTTTAATCTGAATGTTCTCCTGACATAACTTTATCATTCTGAGAAACATTCTCATCTTTAAACATAGGATGCTCTAGGATACTGTTTGTATTCTTTCTTTGCGGATGATCCTTTTGCAACTTATCCCATTCATCATCATCAGTGAATTCTTCTAAGAACAACCACTTGAAGTTAGTCAAAGAAGATATATGTTTTGGGGGTAAACGTAAATACCAATCAGCTACAACCCCTTTAAGGGATCTCCCAAAAAACATCATGCTAAAATCTTCATCATAAATCTGATATTTTACAACAAATCTAAAGATTGCTAGGACATGTCCTAGTGTTGAATCTGATTGATCATCAAAGACTAGAATTAGATCAATGAGATCACTGGGAAATGAATTTGGGGATCCATGAACATGATCACAATTTAAAGCTCTATCCAGCCTACTAAAACATAGCCTTCTAGGCTAGCCTATTTGCTGATTATCCATTTGGGTAGGAACAAGATGAGAACTATTCATCTTATGCTCTCTTTTCAAAAAGTATACCAAAACATCTAAACCTCTATGACAGTAAATTTAAAGTTCCATGACAAATATTCAACATGGAAACATGAAACTATTCTATGTCACTCTTCCCTTCTTACTGGTGCTGAATCACTTAATAGGGAACAAAATACCTTACAACTGATCTTATGGAGAAACACATGAAGATCAAAAATACCTGGAAGTGTTGAAGTTGAAACTCAACTTGCTAAAAGGAAAGCCTCTAAATCTGAAGTTTTCTTTGCTGAAACAATTGTAGAGCCGCCACCTCCTTGAAGAGGATAAACACCTTAACCGTTGAAAACTCCTTTTGTATCTTTTTCCATCAACACAAAAAGACTTCAATAGGGTACATACTATTTATCAGGACTGAAAATACATCATATTTTTTTTACTTTATCCATGCGCTAATCAAACAAAGAACTCAGAGTCACCAGTCACAACCGGGTGAGATAATTTGAACTTTTAAAACTGACTCTTATACACTTCAATTGAAACACTGGATAGATAAATAAGTCGGCCAAGAGTCTAGCTCTACTCGCACCCATGTTTTTATAACTAATTTATAACATTAGAGATATCAACTAATTGAAATAAGCAGGTCAGGAGTCCAGCTCAACTTGGAACCTGCATTATTTACTTATGATTATAATCTCCCCAGCGGAGTCACCATTTTGTTGGTTCCTGGATAGGATTTTACACTCTGTGAGATACCAATATACCTGAGACTGATTTTGGGAATGGTCAATTCCAAATATGGGGAAATCTGTAGGTAACTAGACCAACTATAGGGACAAGACTTCCCTCTTCACTTCTGGCTCTGCAAAACCAAGGTGGGTGCACCTAATCCTATATAATAGAACACTTCTTTACAACACTAGGACTAGATTGAACAAAGTAGATAATAGCAAGAAAGTACTAAATGATAACCAGTCATTCATTGACTCTCCATTGCTATGAAATAACTGAGGCCTAAATACATAAAACTAAAAATATTTGAAGGGATTTAATATAACTTTTGCAGAATACAACACATCCCAACTAGACATATATCAAGATAAAGTTTACTTGTTCCAGATCAGTGCCTTATTCATTGGGAAAATCATCTAGTACACTATGGAATACAGAGACTAATTACTATCACTTCATCAAAGATCCAAGTCTTAAATACAAATACCCAGAACCATACTACTTATAGAAATCCCTGTGCAAACCCTATGAACTTGTGTATCATCTTAGCGCATATTTTAATTTGATTACAACCAGAACTAAAGACAAATAACACATGCATAGATAAAATCTATTAGAATAACTGAGAGGGGGGTGAATCATTTATCCAATGTCCCTAAACAAAATGTATAATTCAAAACAACTTCTTCAATTTTTACTCCTCGGTAAACAATAATTACGTTCACTATCTGTGCTTTTACCGATTACCAGTCAAATACTATAATAGTTACCGATCAAATCTAACATGTAACATGAAAAGTATGATAACAAACAAATATTACAATCAACACATAACACAAGAGATTTAACATGGAAACCCTGTAAAGGGAAAAACCACCTGGGATCGGCAACCCAAAATTGTTCACTCTTCTGAAGTGAGCTCGGTTAAGACCCAACCCTGTTAAAGGTTTACAAACACATTGTCAGGTGTGACCTTGTTAGAGGATTTTAGACTATAAGTTATCGTCCAACTAGCATTCACTATGGGGTTGATAGGATAACAATGTTCATTCTATGAATGATACATCATAAGACTTTCAGAGTCCACTCGGTTAAGAGATTTTGACTATATACAATGGTTAAATATGTAACAGTAAATGACCTGACTTAATACAACTTCAATTATAGATTACATATCAATATTCAGTCTATACAAATCCTTCTGATCAATATTTCACTTCAGATTCAATACTGTATCAATTTACTGTCTATCGGTAATTGCTCTCTGTAGCTCGATAATTATTCTGCAACTTGGTTCTCACTAACCAGTATGATCAGATTGCATGAAAACCTTGTTCACATGATATTCTTGCAGTTTCTACTTCTTTCGACATAACCACCTTGTAGTGAAATCTCAAGTCTCTTATATAGACATGTAAACCATTTTCTTCTACTCCATCAGATTTTGCCGCTTAACTACATTCATAGATTTTGTCGCTTCAAACTTTCTCGGCTGATGTGTCAGTAACACATTTCAATCTGCTCCATTAGATCTTCCTTTAATTTTGTTAGTTGTTGATCTTCATAACAAACATTATATGTTATCACTGAAATCGAGGTACTTTACAGCTCATCAATCTTATCAACTAAACTAATCATTTAGTTCATTCTGTTCCGCTTGGTTAATAAATAAATGCGTCAGTGAACACTGCTCGGTTAATACTGTGATCGGTATACACTACACTCCGTCGGTGTATACTAGAATTGCTTCATTATTGACCACACTACTTTGTGTCTTTCAGCTCTATACTTCATCATAGATGAATGCAACATAATAAAGTCAATATCATCAAGTCATAGACTCATCAATAAGTTACTCAATGTATTCCTTATCCTCATCTGTCATGTACATCTTTCCCCATGTAGATTTCTTTGTTCTTCATCTCTTTCACCTTTTTTCAGATATCTCAGTATAGTAACTTACAAAATAAGTGTTGTCAAACTAGTTGACATCAATAACAACATAATACTGATTTAATCATATTACATATCTACTCAACAACTCCACAGTGATCTTTAATCATGGATTCTTCAATCAGATTCCAAATCAGTTTTAGTCCAACAAAAATCCATACAAAGAATCAGAACATTCAAAACCCATAAAACTTGACACGAATGGAGAGAAATGGAACTAAAAACTTGAATTAAGAATGAGGACCTAAGCCTCTGCACACACCTTTCTTGAAGATTAAAAGCCACTTGACAATATGCAAGAAATCTACAACTTTCTACTTTATCCTGATACAAAATGGACTGAACATGTCCTATTCCTTGACTGAAGGTTCATGATGTAACCTTGTGAACCAGAAAACTAGTAGCCTCTGTAAATGATCTTGGAAATCCATATATAGGATTGCAACAAGCTTAGGACCATTTAGGGCATTTTTAGGGCAACACAGTCAGCCCTAAGAATAACAAAAATATCTCAGATAAATCTGATTTCATTTCATTCCAAAACATATCTCTTACAAAATATCTGCATCCTTACCCAAATTTGATCTCAGAATATACAGTCCATTACTGCTCTTACCAACTTGGTCAAATCTAATTTTTAACATCACCATTGAATTCCTCATTTCCTGTCGATTCCAAAAACATATAATACTTATATATTTGGGTAAAAAATGAGTCCTGGAAATCATTTCTCGTGAGTAGACCGTATTATTTAAATTTTTGAATTATTTATATAGTACAAACTATACAAATTTGAATTTTAATATTTGCTGAGATTTGAATTTCGAGGTAGGCCCCATGTGCCACATGGCACCATCTAATTCTCTCACTAATCCACCTCATCTACCTTGTCAGACCTGTCAGCACACCTTCTACCACATGGCGCTCTCCGGTTGGCTTATCCTGCTGACTAGGCACCCTGCTAACAACTCACCTTGGGACACATGTCGACATGTCATTGAAGCACCAAGATAACCATCGTACATCTCTATATCTCTGAAATAATGACATTCATTGGATTGGCATGCATCTCGAGGTGGCCAACCAACCGCTCAACTTCTACTTCGTCATCGGCCCCCCGCAACATGTCACATTCTGGTTCACCTGCGAGGTCCACTTGGCATCGAACTACATCTTGGTTGCCATGTCCTCAAATTGCCACATGTCATCATGTTGCTGAAGCACAAGTGTAACCATCAGGCACCTTATCTCTACATTATAGCGACTGTCGTTGATCTCAAGCATGCATATCGAGGCACCAGACCTGCACACTGCTCAAACTGTCAAAATTGTCTTACCTTCCATGTGGGGCCCACTGCTGAGTCATCACCCATGTCATCTATCTTGATTCACGCACGTGCATAGCAACCTCTAAAAGGGCATCTATTCTTGGACATTATCTTATTCTTCATTTTTCCTTATAAAATTTTCATATCCTCCTTGTAGCGTCAACGTGGGACTAAGCTCCCTTTGGATATAATGTATTTTTTTTCAAAAATTAGCTTTTGAGTGCGCTCCACTGGCCCACCAAATCCGGCTGGCTTTCACACACAAAGCCTCTCTTTTCTTCTTTACATCATACCTGGGCCTTGTTCATTTTAAACTTTTCTAATATGATGTGCAAAATGAATGTGGGATAAACCACACAGAACAAAAATCACTAAAAAATCCCTCCCAAGACTCATGCGCATCAGCTCTTTTTCTCATTCGAATGCTAAATGTGTGTTTATTGCAAACTTAATAATGGAAGCTCCCCCCTTTGGCCTACCTTCTCCTAGTGCATGAGCAACTCCATGCCCCTTCATCCTTAAACTGTATGCACTCCAATGAATTCCATGTTTGGTGTGTACAACAACAAAAAGGAAATGAGCCCAGGCATATAAAAGTGTGCACGACATTCATTTGGCATGCCCGTCTTGGCTTTTCCTTGGATTGTAGACACAACATCCAATAGAGAGCACGGGGCCTGCAGGAAACTTCACAAAGCCCACGCAAGTTCCCCAAAGTAAGGCTCACAAAACATCACCAGTAGATAATGTATTGAGGGGAGTGCACATACTTAGGCAAAGACCCCACGCAAGTCTACAAATTATGTTGGGTTGCAAACAGCCACTAAAGAGAGCCCACGTAAATTGCAAGGAGGGCCATGCATGCCATAAAGAAACCCGCACAAGCATCCAATGTTGAGTACGCAAGGGAAGGGAAAGGTAGGCATGAGCTGCCTTGTATGCAGCGCCAAAAACTCACGCATGCTTCCAATCCACTTGTCTTTATGTTGTAGCAGTGTTTTGGTGTGAGGGAGACAGACTTTGGCACCATCCAAAGAGCAATCAAAGAGTTTATTTAAGTTCTTCTTCAACAGACTGGATATATGCTAGCCAAGAGCATGTGTATAGAAAGAAAAGAGCACACACAAGTGAAGTGTGCAGCCTAAAAAGAGAAAGCTTATGCACATGCTCTCATTGGTGTGTATGTTGCAATGGGTGTGTGTAACACCAACTGATATGCGCAGCAATTTGAAAGAAGTACACCCAGCCCCTCTCCAAAGTTTGCAACCTTTGATAAACTTGGTGCATAGAAAATAATGATAATGCACAATCTTTTAGCAATATTTTGCATTTCCCCATTTATATCTTTGCAGGCTTTGCTTATTTGGTGCACATATTACTTATCATTTCCCTTATAGCCAAATACTAATCATGAATTTTTCTTTTGAAGTTTGCCTACACCATTTTTATAGAGTGCACTCCAAATCCAAATCCATGAGAGAAGTCTTCGCAGAAACATTTGGCTCAAAACCATTCTTAATTATGAAATTATGAACCCGCTCACTTTCTATGACATTTTGCATATGAACACATGTTGCAAGCATACTAATCATGGTGATTGAGTCAAGTTCAACACTTTTCAATTACATTCAAAGAAAAGGCGCCAAGATTTTACCAACATATTCATCCTCAGAGCAACTGGCAGTGTAGAATATAGATGGCATGTCTGGCACAATCAACAAAGTTATTTTTTAAAATAATGAAGAAGATCGGGCCCCAGGCAGGTCCGGCCTAAAAAATTTTCAAACTCAAACAACCGGCTTTAAAAACATCCAGAATGATTGGCATCTGCGAACGGATCTGACCCAGATAATCAGATACCAAAAAAGACTTCAATTTTCACTATTTCGCCAATTGCCAAAATTGATTAAAATGCCTCCAGTCGCAACATTAAAACACTGAACAAAACTTATTTCTGGATGCTGCAACTCGGCGGATATGAACCTTGTACTACAAAGAAACACCCTGTAAAATGGTTTCATCCAGAAATGATTGAGACATGAGATTTTAAAAGATGAAAAATGCATTTAGAATTGTCGGCAGATTGCAAATTGAAAACACTGTCGACTACCCCGGAAAGAGATGATTGAAAAATATCAAACGATGAGCTAAGAGCACACCACTGAATCCAGAAGAAATTTCATATGCAAGGAATGAAAAAAAACAACCCTCAACTGGAAACGATCATCTAGAAAAAATCCACAAATTTTTGAAAATGACTACTTTGCAAAGTTTTGCTATCCACACTTTCGTCATTATAAAACACCTTTTTGTCCGGCCTTGCAATAAAATCAAATGGAACCCTCATAGTTTAAAACCTTGGGTGAATGATCACTCTCACACATAGAAAACAAGGCCACAATCAGATTCCCAAAATGATCAACCGATTATCAATGATTAATCCTTAAAGTTGGCCACTTAGAACATTCTAAACCAAAACAATCAGATTCATAGAAATTGCATTCGAAATTGATCGAGAAAAGTGATCAATCGGATTCATCATGATTTGAAACTAATCAGGGAGCATCACTTCCATGTCTATAGTATGAAACATCATTCAATTATGTTTGATCTCGAACGGCAAGGCCCCAAAGTAGGCCACTCAGAAAACTGAACTGTGCACTCCTGGAGAAACTAAGAAATTACAAATAGAATGGCTTCGGTAAACATGTCAAACAGGGACATGGGGGGCTGAAAATTGATGCGGTACTTCTTTCTTATGCCTAAAACATGATTCAATAACCCACATATCATAACCATTAACCAGGTGTTAGATGAAAACCTCCAAAGTAGGCCATTTAGTTAAAACCGAACATGATGCAAAGTGCAGATTTGTAGAAAGCCCTTCAAATGGGTATCTCTGAAACTTATCGGATTTGAATTCTGGAAGTTGTGACCAACTGTATATGCCAAATGAAATTTGAGGAACACATGTCCCAAGCACTATGCCATGAAATTCTGTTATGATGGTTTGTGAGGACCATTGTACAAACCTGCTCAAATGCTCATGCCAATATATTCATCAGAGGCAGGAGAAAACTCAATCTCCTACTGCAGAGCCTTTTAAGTCCATCTTTCACTCTCCCCTTCAAGACTTCTCTCAAGCCTACAAGTCATCCTTTTTCTTCATGTTTGCGGTGAGCTATGTTCTTATGCTTCATAACTACTACACCAAGGTCCGAACCATAGGATGGGATCCTGCAAACTCTCCTAATCAAGAGGCTGATAGTTTAATTCATCACCTTATGTACCAAGCTTCACCTATTAAGATGCCCATTTCGCAAGATGTGCTCAACAAAGATGCACTAGTTAATCTTAGAGCTCAGAAGCTTTCAGAACAATTATTGACAGAGTTGGCTACTAAAATCATCTATGAAATTGCTGACGAGGAGGGCGTAATTTTTCATGAAGACTTCAAGCAGTATATGGATTTAGACCCTACCCAATAGTCCAGCTTGATATCACTTTCAGATAATGAAACTTTTCTTTCCTCATCACAAGAAGAGATAGGGGCCTCTCACACAGACCTCATGATGCTTTAGGAGATTCATAACAGTGATTCACACATGGTTCAGTGCTCAAGAGATGTCCAAAGTGGTGGTATACAAAGAGAACAACAAATCCACTCAGTAGCAGTGGAATATAACCAGCTATCCCAAGAGTCAAGTGGCAAGCTAAACCAAGTCGAGCACCCAAATCACGGATGCCCATTTGTAGATAGGAATCCTATGGGTGGAGTTTTCAATCACCAAATCTCTTTATCAATTGAACAAACACCAAACCAAAAGAGTCTGGTGTCTTTGATTCTTAAGAAGCAAGGAAGGAAATTGAAGAATGTCTAGACTAAGGTAGAAATAGATGCTAGTATTCAGTCAACATTGGATGGAAAGTTTACACCATCAAAATGAGAGACAAGGAGGACTAAGTGTTCTCCCTGTTCACAGTGAAGATTGCTTCATGGAATGTCAGAGGCTTGAATGCCTCTGACAAGAGACATAGAATCAAGCAAGAGTTAGATTCTATGAGGGCTAACATCATTTTATTACAAGAAACAAAAATGTCTCAAGTGTCTTTTGATAAGACAGTAGGGAAATGGAGCTCCTGGCAGTCAGTTCAACAGCAGGGCATTGGTGCCTCAGGAGGCTTGGCCATATTATGGGATCCCAAAACTTTTCAAGCACAATCCTTATCACAGGCCGATAACTATCAAATGTTGAATGTCGCCGTGTTTGAGTTTTCTTTTATTATGATTAATGTTTATAGCCCCATTGTAACAAGTGATAAGCAATCTCTTTGGCTGCAACTAACGGGTCTTATTTAGTCTCAAACCAATCAGCATATTATTGTGGGGGGAGACTTTTATGCAATTTTAAAGGCCTCTGAGAAGACTGGGGGCATTTCTCCAATTAAAACTATCACAGACTTCTCAAACTTTGTGGAAGATAACAAGCTCATGAATATTAAGCCTACCAAGGGTTCTTTCACATGGACAAATAAAAGAGCAGACTTTTCTCAGATTGCAGTTGTATGCACCCTAAAATGCTCACCTAGACTTTGCGCCCCCATTCAACAATTTATCAAATCCCTGAATCAATATTTTCAAAAATCAGCATTTTTCAATTATATCAATTTCCTTGATCAAATCCTATTTTCATCATTTTCGATTATTTGCCTTGGGCTAACCATTTTATCCTAAGTCTTTATTTATTTAAAAGGAATATTTCCTCCCCTTTTAATAAATTAAAAAAGCCCCCACTTTTCATCTTATCCTAAGTTGCACAAATAAAGCATTATTCTTATTTTACAAAAAGGGAAAAAACACTTTTTGTCTCATATGGACACAAAAGTCAACTCTTATTTTCTCATTGGAGGATATTTGTGCACATGGATTGCTCCTCTTTGATGCTCCACCGTTGATTAAATATTTTTCCTCTTAATCTCCATGGTCCATTCCTTCTCATTTCCTATAAAAGAAGAGTTATCTTCCTCATTTTCATATGCATTTTTTAATACTAATGTTATGCTGCGGGTTTTCTAGGTCACTTTGGAGCTTTTGAAGATTTGGAGCATTCTTGGCTTTTGCATCTAAATTCCATTCTTAGTTTCATTTCTTGCATCTTATTTTCATTATCATGGCATTCATAGCTTAGTTTCCTTTATGCTTTAGATTACTTCATCTAGCTTAACTAGGAAGGCTTTGTAATACTTGCATCTTTCCTTTCATAGTTTAGTTTGTACTTTCATTTCCATAGCTTAGCTTGCACTTGCATTCATAGTATAGCATTGCATTGAATTTCATTTGATTCTTGGAGATATTTGCATTCTTGCCCTTGTCTTCACTTGAATCTCTCATTGTGTGGTTGACTAGCAAGGTCATTAAGCCTATTAGCTCTAGCTGAGAGCAATTTTACAACCTTGCAACTCCATACATAGAGAGCTCTAGGTCGCTATTGAAGGTTTCCCTTTCATGGATTTCCTTTGATGTAATGACTTAGAAAAGTGCACTACTTTTGTGTGTACATTTCTGGTGCCCACCGTGGGACACTTCTTAGGTGCTTGGAAAAGGATGAGTCTGACCGAGCGTTAGTTGACATTCACGAGGGTATTTGTGGAGGACATTCTAATGGTCTTGCCATGGCCCGAAGGTTTCTTAGAGTGGGGTACTATTGGCCCACAATGCAAATTGATTCTATAGCTTTGCCAAGTCTTGTGAAAAGTGTTAGAAACATGGAAACTTGATTCATGCTCCGGGTAGGGAGCTTATTCTTTCTATTTCTCATTGGCCATTTCAGCGCTGGGCCTTTGATCTTGTTGGGCAGATTCATCCCAACTCATCAGGTGGACATAAATTCATCATTACTACTAGTGACTAATTTACCAAATGGGTAGAAGTTGTTCCACTATCTATTGCTTCAGGAAAGACAATCTCTTTGCTCATATTGAATCACATCATTTGTCAGTTTGGGATACCTTCTGAGATAATCACTGAAAATGGAGGTTAGTTCAAAAACAAGGACCTTACACACCTCTACAAGAAATTCAAGATAAAAAAACATTGGTCCTCCATTTACTTCCCACAAGGAAATGGACAAGCAGAGGCTTCTAATAAGACCATTCTCAAGATTCTCTACAGAACAGTTCACAAGAATGGTCGAGACTGGCACTTAAAGATCAATCTAGCCTTATGGGCTTACAGAATGAGTATACGTACTCCAACAGGGGCTACTCCTTTTTCCCTCACTTATGGCACTGAAGCAGTATTACCTTTAGAAGTAGAGATCCCTTCACTTAGAGTCTATCTCAAAGGTTTGATAATAGATGACGATTATCATGCCATGATGTTACAAGACTTAGAACTTCTATATGAGAAGCGCAAGGCCTCATTTGATCATATGAGAGTGTATCAGAAGCATATGTCAAAGGCATTTAACAAGAAGGTTCACCCTAGAGAGTTTCAAGTAGGTGATCTTGTTTTGCGAGAGAACCCTAAGAACCAACAAAATAGAGAGCAAAAGGGTAAGTTTGAGCCTAATTGGCTTGGGCCATATGTCATTACAGCTACTTTTGGAATAGGTGCTTACTTGTTATCTGATGAGGATGGAGAACAACTCCCTGATCCCATCAATGCTTTGCACCTCAAGAAATTCTATCCATGATGTCCATTCTGTCTAGGGGCATCCTTTGTACATACTTATTGATCCTGAAAAAATTCCAAAAAAATTCATATATGATGCTGAAAAAATCCTAAAAAGCATATAAAGTCCTAAAAAAATACAAAAAAAATCAAAAAATTCAAAAAAATAGAAAAAGTGCCTTGGTGAAAACCTGAAAATAGGTGCCTTGGTAGCAAAAATACAAAAAAATCTCCAAGTGGTGAAAACTTGGAAATAGGCACTACTTGAGGCCTTTGCACCCTTGTCTGTTAGTATGCATCCTGGACACTTAGCCATTCTCCATCATGCCTTGACCTTATTTGACTTGGTCTGGAATTGGTCTTTATTTTTGTCTAGGGGGCATACTTGTTAGTATAGGTCCTTTAGATGCGTTTGTCTCTTGGGGAATTTCACAAACAGGTGTTTTTCAACACCACCCTAGCGTTGAATGTTTCTCAACACTTATCAGATGTCTTACCCACCAGTCTAAGTACGATGTGATATCTCTCGCTAGCAGACATGATACTCAAAGTTTGACTCTATGACCAACACACACGCACTTAAAAAATCAACTCATTGCGATTTGCTTGACTTTATTTTCTTTGTGTGTTGTCTATGATGATTTCTTTGATGAGTGTTCTCCCATTAAGAAGTTTTCGATGATGCATAGCTAGAAGACTGAGGGCATGAGAACATGTTTTATTTCTTTATCTACTTGTGGGTATATTTTGTTGATCCTCACTGTCATTAGCATTTATGCTTGTTCCACTTGACACTTAGGATCTACAAGGTATTATCCTTGATTATTTTATGCAAGTGCATGCTTATAGCCATCTTGACCTTCTTATGTCCTGATGCAAGCATAATCTCGCTATAGCAAACTTAGGTAATCTCACTGCACTAGTTATCTTGACCTACATGTCTTTGGTGCCTAGGTGGGATTTCCACATATCAATCTGATATAGATCATATTCATATACCCATAGTAATACTAGTGTGTATTGTATGATCTTACAACACTACCAATAAAGCTCAATGATGATTATTAGATGTCTATTGGCATTGTGACCTTGCAAGTCAACCACTTTTTCATAGTAGCTTGCATTTTTAGGTTCATATTAGTTAGTTTTGCATCTTGCATATGGAGAGAGCTCTCCTTTTATCTTTTGTGGACTTTTTGGTCAACTGCACTCATCTTTTTCTTTTCTCAATCATGTCTTTCACATCTTGTCTTGCATATCACATCCTTTTCACCCCTTTTATAGCATTTTGACTTTTTGACCTAATTTTCAAAACACCTCAAAAATGCGTGAAAATTGCACCCCTAGCTAATTTCGACGTCCTGGATCCATTTTTGGACTCAAAATTGAAATTTGAGTTAATCTTGATAGTCAAAATCACATTTCAAAATTTTCACTTCTTCTACACAGTTGGCTGACCTTTTGAGGCATGATCCTTCGATCTTTGTTGGGGCATCTTTATTTCTTCACCCCCATCTCTTCCAACCTCCTAGTCTATCATTCATTTTCATTTGCTTCATTTCTCTAAGGTTTGACTTCATCTTTTCACTCAAACTGGGGTATGTCTTCATTGCTTAATGGTTATCCTATCATGCTTCATCTTCGATCATGATTTCTAGTGACTTGATCAAGTTTATCAGTTTGTTGTTCTCCTCTACCTGATTTCAATTTCAATTCTGAGGGGGCAGTACCTATCAGCTTCAAATCCTTGATTCAGCTTTATCATTCAGCTCAGCTTGAGATTTTTATTTTGAGACTTTACTATCACTTAACAGCAATGGTGTTGGTCTTCTCTTTCAACTGATTTATTTTTGTCTTGGTGTGTTCCCAGAATGATCACACGTCTGGATTGTTTTGTGATCCCAAATCGATCTCACATTTCAATTCTTCTTTGACCACATGTGTTCCCAAAATGATCACACATTAGTCAAAGAGGGGCAAATGTGTGCACCCTAAAATGGTCGCCTAGACTTTGGGCCCCCATTTAGTAATTTATCAAATCCCTGAATCAATATTTTCAAAAATTAGCATTTTTCAATTATATCAATTTCCTTGATCAAATCCTATTTTCATCATTTTTGATTATTTGCCTTGGGCTAACCATTTTATCCTAAGTCTTTATTTATTTAAAAGGAATATTTCCTCCCCTTTTAATAAATTAAAAAAGCCCCCACTTTTCATCTTATCCTAAGTTGCACAAATAAAGCATTATTCTTATTTTACAAAAAGGGAAAAAACACTTTTTGTCTCATATGGACACAAAAGTCAACTCTTATTTTCTCATTGGAGGATATTTGTGCACATGGATTGCTCCTCTTTGATGCTCCACCATTGATTAAATATTTTGCCTCTTAATCTCCATGGTCCATGGTCCATTCCTTCTCATTTCTTATAAAAGAAGAGCTATCTTCCTCATTTTCATATGCATTTTTGAATACTAATGTTATGCTGCAAGTTTTCTAGGTCACTTTGGAGCTTTTGAAGATTTGGAGCATTCTTGGCTTTTGCATCTACATTCCATTCTTAGTTTCATTTCTTGTATCTTAGTTTCATTATCATGGCATTCATAGCTTAGTTTCCTTTATGCTTTAGATTACTTCATCTAGCTTAACTAGGAAGGCTTTGCAATACTTGCATCTTTCCTTTCATAGTTTAGTTTGTACTTTCATTTCCATAGCTTAGCTTTCACTTTCATTCATAGTATAGCATTGCATTTCATTTCATTTGATTCTTGGAGATATTGGCATTCTTGCCCTTGTCTTCACTTGAATCTCTCATTGTGTGGTTGACTAGCAAGGTCATTAAGCCTATTAGCTCTAGCTGAGAGCAATTTTACAATCTTGCAACTCCATACATAGAGAGCTCTAGGTCGCTATTGAAGGTTTCCCTTTCATGGATTTCCTTTGATGTAATGACTTAGAGAAGTGCACTACTTTTGTGTGTACAGCAGTTAGGTTGGACCATTTTCTAATAACTATTGACTAGAAGCTCACTAGCATCATTTTCCAATCAGATATCTTGGCGTGCCCAGGTTCAAACCATTTTCCTATCACTTTACAACTTTCTCTACCTTCACTTAACACAGGACTCCAACAATAGCCCTCTTTTAAGTTTGAGAAGATGTGGCTAAGGCATCCACAATTTCTCCCTCTAATGAACCAATGGTGGGTGAATGCACCTCTATGTGATGGGTCTAAAATGTATCAATTTTCCTAGAAACTTAAATACATCAAGAAAGAAATAGAAAGTGGAATGAGATATCTTTCAAGAACATCTTTAAGGAGAAAGATCAGGTTAAACAACAACTCTCAGATATTCTGGACAAAATTATTAATCATGGTTTGAATAAGGATGATTTCTACATATAGAAAAAATTACAGGCAGACTGGGAGGAATTATGTTCTCGTGAAGAGAGATATATTGGTGGAAAAAATCATGGGAACTCTGGCTAAGAGAGGGAGATAAAAACACACAATACTTTCATGCTTCAACAAAATAGAAACGAGTTGCTAGTAGGATCTTTTCAATCCATAATGCTCAGTTTGGACATTTAATTACTAATGCCCAGGGCATCCCTCAGGAAGGGATTAGATTCTTCAAAGATCTTCTAGCACCACCTAACTAGCCTGCACCCTCAGCTTCCCAAATTCAAGATATTCTTCAAGCTATCCCCACCATTATCTTAGAAGCTGATAATGCGAATCTGCTGGCCCCTTTCACAATCTTTGAAGTAAAAAAGGTGGTCTTCTCACTATCTCCTGATAAGTCTCTTGGTCTAGATGGATTTTTAGCAACCTTTTACCAATCATGTTGGGATGTTCTTGGGTGGGATCTTTTGGGTGTTCTTCAAGAATCAAGGAAAAGTAAATCAATGCTTAAAATCTTCAACACAACAAACATTGTCATCATACCAAAGATTAAAAATCCCAGATCATTTTCAGATTTTAGGCCTATCTCTCTTTGTAACACAATCTATAAGATCATTACCAAAGTAATCTACTTGAGGCTACAACATATGATCCCTAGCCTTGTATCCCTAGAACAAGGAGGTTTTGTACCAGACAAAGAAACTATGGAAGGAGCTCTAGTTGCACATGAGGCTCTCCATTCAATCAACACAAACAAGTCTCCAACTTTCATCATTAAACTAGACATGATGAAAGCTTATGACAGAGTCTGCTAGGAATTTCTTTTTAAAGTTCTTTGAAAATTTGGCTTTGCCAAAGGTTGGTGTAAATGGATTTGAGCATGTATATCTGGTGTGGATTTTTCTGTAATCATTAATGGATCCCCTGTTGGCTTCTTCACATCATCTCAAGGGATTAGACAAGGTGACCCTCTCTCCTCGGTCCTTTTTATTTTAATGGCTGAAGCTTTTAGCAGACTCATCCAACATACTAATGAACTTGGCTTATGGAAAGAAGCTCTACTAGGGGATACAAACATTTCGGTTACTCACTCTTTATTTGCATATGACACTCTCCTATTTGGAGTAGCCAATGTCATACAGGCTAAATAGATCAAGCTAACACTAGAGCTATATTCAACAGCATCAGGTCAAAAGATCAACCCTCATAAATCAAAGTTTTATGTATTTAATTCTAATCAAGTTGTCACCAATAGAATTGTATCAATTTTGGGTTTTTCAGAAGATTCCCTCCCTTTGGTATATCTTGGGATTCCTTTCTTCATAGGAGTTAATAAAACTACCTACTAGCTACCTATCATTGAGAGGATTAAGGCTAGGATAGTGGCATGGAAAGCTAGATGGCTCTCATTTGTAGGTAAAATCCTTCTTATCAAAATAGTGCTTGCAGCAATTCCCAATTACTATCTTTCAATTCTCAAAGCCCTTGTGTCAGTGATACAATCCATTCAAAAAAATTTGAGAGATTTTTTATGGGCGAGCAACATTATTGGAGACAAGAAAATTCCCTTGGTCTCACTTCAAGACATGTCTCAATGAAAAGACTCAGGGGCTGCTAGCTTACATGACATGGCTAAGAGGAACAAAGCTTTTGGAGGGAAACTAGTTTGGCAGATGTATTCTAAACCAAATTCCAAATGGTGTCAAATTATGTAGCAAAAGTACCTTGATCTTCCTTGCTTGATGCAAGTCTTCTCCATCCAAAACCCCCTTAAAGGGTCAGCCATATGGAAATTTATGATGGATTCTAGAGACATTGTAACTCAATATGTTACTTGGGAGGTGAATAGTGGTGTCAGTATCATCTTTTGGCATGACTCTTGGAGTGGGTTACCTCCTCTCATTCATACACCCTCCCTAGCCGAATTGGTGACTTCTTCTGAAGCAATTTGGAGTAAATCACTTGTGGATTATGTTTCTGTAGTTTTTTTTTTCTAGAAAGATTCGGATGAGCTTCCAATCACTATTCAAGGTAAAGTCAAATTTTTGAAAATCTTGTCAAAAAGAGAGGTTTTCCTGTCAGGTATGGAAGATAAATTGCTTTGGGCTCTGGGTAAATCAAGTTCATATAGCATTAAAGATGGATATAGGATCATTTAGCAGCAGATCTTTAATAAAAATGCAAGTCGTGCCTTTTCATTCTGTTGGAACTATGTTACTCTTCCAAAAGTAGGTTGCTTTTCTTGGCTAGCTCTAAAAAAGAGAATTCTTACTAGTGACCATCTTACTAAACTCAACATTGCCCAACCCTTCAATTGTGTTTTGTGTGATCATGAGGTGGAAGATGTAGATCATCTCTTTTTGAAATGTTCTTTTCCTTATCATTGTTGGGCATTTGTACTCAACAAACTCCAATTTCCTACTCCTCTCCCGAACACACTCTGGGATCTTTTTCAAGCTTGACTAGAGCTCCATTCCTCGTCATTTTTTCATTGCTTATGGAAATGTATTCCAGCAATTGTAGTCTAGGAAATTTGGTGGGAAAGAAACAAAAGGATTTTTCGTAAAATTCCTTCCTCACTCAGTGTTGTTCTAGTTGGTATTGAGAAATCAATCTTGGAAGTTGTCAATGCTAGTCATCATAGAGTCAAATGTAATCCAGTGCTATCCATATGGGATAGCTCTATCATTCAAGAATGGAAAGACATCCACATTCCTATTGGATGGATTCATCACAATCAGCATAATCTACCAGTTAACAGGGATAAAATTCATTGGCTACCCCCTGCTTTTGGCTCAGTTAAACTCAATTTTGATGGTTCATCCTAAGGAAATTTGGGTAAATCTGGGATAGGAGCTTGTATGAGGGATCAGCGTGGTCAAGTTCTTGCCATCAAAATTGCATCTATTCTAATAAGAACAAATAACATGGTTGAGGCATATGCCTTGTTTGCAGAGCTAGCTTTGGCAAAAAAATGTGGTTTTCAAGTTCTACATATTGAAGGTGACTCTATGGTGTTCATTAACTCATGCATTAAATGGGATTCTCATAACTAGAAATTTTCATATGTTCTTCAACAAATATGGTGGCTTCTCAATTAATTCAGAGAAATTCATCTCTCCCATACTCTGCGGCAAGGAAATATGTTAGTAGATTATCTTGCCAACCTAGGGTGCGATGGATTAAACCTTGAAAATTTAGAGCTGGTAGAATTGATATTATCTAATGGAGATATTTCAAACTTAATTAAGTAGGACCAAAAGCATATTCTGATCATTTCAGATCGAGCTCACTAAGGTACAAACAATTATTTAAATGACACCCCCCATGTACTTCACTTATTACATGGATTCATCCTATCTCCAGCTCGCTTGAATCACTTCTGGCTCTATTCTTGAATTATTTGTCATGGAGTTTTAATAATTTGCCTCACATCTGCATTTGTTTCTTCATGTGGCCTCCTACATACATCAAGTTTTGGCCTTGCCAGATCTGGAGGGAAATACACAAAAACTTAGCATAGTTACTCTCTAACGGCATAACATGAATTCAAGTGTGTGAATTCAACTATGATGTGCGCTCAAAATTCTATATAGTATATGGGTTCATTTTTCATTTCATTACATAGCAGTTCTCCCCTCTGGTTTGGTTCTAAGGGTTGGTTTTGTGCGCTGTCATAAATATGGAGTTGTCAAGATGTGTGTCTTGTGGCCAAATTCATTCTGAGTTGTTGCCTAGAAACTACAGGGTTCTCATTTCTCTGCCAATTTCTGAGCTCCCATTCCCACATCGAGTCAATGGGCCTGAGATTGATCAAGTGTTCATGTGTCAATCTATGTTACACTATAGGGTTGTGCGGAGGATCATTAGAAAGCATGTGCTCTCTCCAAGAACCAAAATAGTGTTATTTCCATCATAGCTTGTGTCCATTTTCTTGTCAAATTTGATGGACCTCCTACAATCGGTTGATCTAGTATTCTCTATTGTCAATAAATTTGTTCATCCCCAATTCACCTCGGACAACTGAATCATGAGTGCTCTGCAAAAATATGATCTCTGGTCAGGCAATGCATTGGTGGGTGGTCTTTTTTCTCACCATGCTCTTATGTCAAGCCATGAACATCTAATGGCGTATGATAGCTTCAAATGGTCCATGGAAAAATGTAGTTTTCAAATTGTTAGTGCCAATCTGTAGATTGTGAGTCCTTCTTTAGGTTTGGAACTCACTAAGAAGATCAGGTGACATGCCCATGCAGTTTTGGACCTTTTGATTTCACCATCTCCAATGGCTCTACCACCTATACCTCTAGTGTCTTCACCTTGTAGTGTTAAGCCTGCTAATGCTTCCACGTGGGTCCCTAACCTCAATGTGCCCTTGTCTCCAGCTTTGTCAACCACATAGCCCCCTACTGCTTTGGTTTCTCTTGATGGATGGGAGTCGGTGACACCTTTGACCCCTCTGGTGGGATGGGATTTGGCATGGGATCATGTGCAGAGGCCATCTTCCCCCATTCCTATGGATGAATGCTAAGTATTTTTTTCTCTAAAATCTCATATCTTTTTTGCTTCTGTCATGATTAACTGGTGACCCCTAATAGTGGGTTTTTGTGGTAAACATTCATGGTTGACATCTTTCACAGTATATCTTTATTGATTGTATATTTGCAGTGATTTTGTGGTTTTTATTTGAAAAACCAATTGTAAAGATCAACATTATATATGTAAAGATCAATATTTTTATTCGACAATGATTTTGGGTTTCTTCCTGATTCTTCCACGGATGAGTCCTTCAATCAGTTTATATATTAATAAAATTATGGTGGCTAGCCCACTTTGGCATAAAAAAAATGTTAGGTAGGATTCATTGAGAATGAAAACATGATTGTATATAATTCCAAGGTACAAATTGAACCAATAAAAGTAAATAATATATTTCTTAGAGAAAGGAAATGAATATGGATCATTGATCTACTTGACAAAGATTTCCAAAAGGATCTAAACCCTAATTAGGTCAAGTAATTAGGAAGCTACTGAAATAATATATAAGGATGGATCAAAATGAAAGATGGAGAGGGAAGATAGTGAAGTAGTGAAAATAGAGAAGGAGGATAGCAGTTAAGGCTACCGAGTAGAGGAAGTTGATAATTATGGTGAAATCAGTCAGAGGAAAACATTGATAATGTAGAGAGCATAATGGATCTAATTTGGCATACATGTAGATGCACATTTATAGATCATATTATTATGGAATACACTATTATTTTGTATTCTTAAATCCCAAATATTGGGTAGGATTTAGCAAGCTTTTATTGTAAAATCTCTTAACCAAGTGCACACTTAATGAGTGTTGCAAAATCCTATAACTAGGTAGACTTTAGAAGTTTTTATTTTTCATTACTTCTAATAGGGTAAAATCATCAAAAGTGATATTTTTTATGCTCTAACCAAGAAACATTTATATTGCAGTAGTGAAGGATTGTGAGTGTCATCCCCATCGTAGTTTTTCCCTCTAACCAAGGGTTTCTGCACAACCAAAATCTTGTGTCTAATGTGTTGATGTGTTTTATGCATTATGGATGAATGATTTTACTTTAGTTTATTTACTTTTAGAAAATAATTTTATTTTATGCATGCAAGGATAAAGGGGTTAAAACAATAATTGAAGGCTAAAAGTTTTAGAAGGTTATGATTCACACCCGCCCCCCCTCTCAGTACCTCAACTTTCCAATATAATTGGTAAAGGATCATTTGGGGGATTTAGTTCTATGGGATTTAATGTCTTGACTTTATTGTAACTTTTTTCATACCTTGTATCATCAAGATCTATGGCATGAGATTGCTCAATATTGTCCATAGAGTTTGGATCTATTTCCTCCTCACTAGAATAGTCATGAATGTCTTGTGGATATATCTCTTGCAAGGTAAACCTAGAGCTATGTCCCTCTAAGAATGTAGCTACATATGAATCTCCTACCCATTTATTTCTTGAACTTGGTACTTCCTTTTATTTAGGTGTGTAATAATTAATCACATAAACTTCCTTGTCATGGCATGACTCTTCGGATATGGAATCTCATTCCCACTTTCTAAATAATCATCACTATAGGATTATACCTTGTCTATTTTATCATATATAGTAGGAATTTTATTTTTATTAGGTTCTTGTTCATGATACCCTAATCTAGTTTTCTCTTGGCTAGACCTCTAAGTGGCTTGTATGGGTTCTAGCAATCCTTCAATTCTCTTACCAATAGGACCTTTTCCTTGATAACCCATTTTTATTATTATTTGAAAACCTTTCTCATATTGATGTGTGGGAATACTAATATGTTAAACCCTTTGATTTGAATCATCTTCATCTTTTTATAACCAACTTATAATTTCATTATCATCTTCTACATCCATTGATGTACTAGCCCTTACAAAAATGTCATTGTATTTTTGAGGAAGTGAAGTAGATCAATTTCCATGTGACTTGGGAGAAATACTTAAAGTCTACCATAGATAAGGAATATTCCTCTACCCTTTTTTAATGAAGTTTTCATTTCTTTTCAAAGTCTTTTATTAAGGTATCTATCTGTTGAACATGTATTTCCTTTTCTTTTCCTTTTTCAAACTTTGAATATTTTAGCTCTTTTTCACCTTGATTAGAAATAATTACTCTAGAGGATTTTGAATTTCCCTCATTTGAAGTTAAGAGTCTCACTTTCTCTTTGCCTTTGTTTGATGTGGATGAACTAGCCTCTTCACCATTTGAACTAGTAAGATCTTGTTTTTCTTTCTCTTTTCCCTTATCTTGGGAGGTCAAACTTACACTAGGAATTTCTTATTTAGGTTTTTCTTGAGATTAGTTTGATATGGAAGACTCACTATTTTGGAGTACCAAAGAATCTATAATGGGCTTGACATTATTACAATATTGGAATTGATCAAAATCTCCACTAATTGTTATTTCTTGTACATGATAAGGAAATTTTATACATTGATGATAAGTAGAAGGCACAACTTGTATTTCATGTATCCATGGCCTACCCAACAAAATTTTTTAGGTCAACTTAAGGTTTATTACTTGGAAAATTATCTCTTTTTTAATGGGTCCAACTTGGATTGGTAGGATGACCATGCCTTTGGAGGATATTTCTTCATCATCATAGGCTTTAATTTTTATTTTCCTCTTAGGGTCCATGACATTTTTAGAATATCTCATTGCTTTAACAAGTTTTAGAGTGCATATGTTCAAACCGGTACCTCCATCCATCAAGACTATTTTGACCCTATGTTTGTGGATTAGGACTTCAATATGCAAGGGTATATTTTAGGGATGATTCAAGACATATCATCTTGCTCAGAAAAGGATCATAAATTAGGTGCAATAAGATGACCAACCATAGTTTGAAATTATTCCTCATCCAAATTGTTAGGTATTTTCAAAGCAACTAAGGCCTCTTCCAAAATTTCCTTGTGGGAAAATGAAAGTTTTAACAACTCCAATATTGAAATTTTGGCGAGAGTCTTTTGAAGTTGGTCTACCAAGTTGTATTTTTTTGAGGGGGTTAAGGAAAAATTGTTTGAGTTAATCTTGTTGGTTTCCCCTTGTAGGATGACCTTTGATTCTTTCCCCTAGTAACAACATTGGTGGGTTCTTTACTTTGTTTCTCTTTCACCACTATGACATTAATGGCATTCTCAAAACCAGATATAGAATTTATCGTATTTTCATAAGTGTGGAAAAAAATCACTTTTTCATTACCCCTCTTTTTTTATTAACATTAGAAGATTCAGCCTTTTCATAGTTTAAAAAGGGTGTTTTGAAATTCATGTGATCTTCATTGTTTTTGGGTCCATCCACTTCAATGGTACCATCATCAATAGGGTATTGAATGCAATGTTTCAACTTCATGTAATTATTAGTTACATGTCCCTTATTTTGATGATAAGCACAATTATGAGAATCATTCCACCATGATAGTTTCACTTGAGATTCATATGGTCTAGACTCAAGTAAAGTGATGATTTTGTTTGCAAGGAGAGTCTTCAAGGATGCCTCAATGGGTTCACCCAATGGGGTGGGTTCCCTTCTTGGTGATTTTTTTTTTTAAACAAGAGTGGGATAGCCACTATATATATTATCAATATAAAAAACTGATTCAAATGCTCAATCAGGAAAGAACCAGTAAGAAAACCCGATATCCTTGCTCGATACATATCATAGTAGATTAGGGTTACAAAGTTTTCCACTACCTAATAACCTATTCTACCCCCAAAATTTGACTTTGACTACATAATATGGCATGTAAATATCATTGATAAAAACAAAAACCCCACACTATAATCATCAAAATAGTATTACATTATCTTCTTTTATTTGTCCTTATGACTGGAGCCCCAAACCGCCACATCTGGTTGAGATTATGGAGACCACCCAATTGACTCATCATTCCAACCCTGTGCTTGATCCCTATCATGTGTGTCCACAACCCAACCTTTTGAAGTTGTTTCTCCCCAACCAATAGTAAGCACTTGATGTTTGGACTATTGATGCCACCCATCAAATTCAGAGGGTTGATCATTTAAATCTAGAGAACTCGCCATTTACGGATTCGTGTGAGAACAAACAGGGGAAATGGTGTCCAATTTTGCTAGAGCATTAGGTTTCCCTAATAATTCCATCAGAGCATGAACCATTTCTCTAATTCTTTCAACCATCATATGCCCCAATATTTGAACTAATGAATGCAAAGCATTCTCAATGTATCTATATCTCTGCCTCTCCAATGTTCATTTAATGGAGTCATATACCACCATGAAATCATGGTTGGTTAGTAGAAGATGATAGGATAAAATGCCACCCACCAACACTTGGCCACACCATGTATCATATTGTTGCATGGCCCTTTTTAGTGCCATGTTCTGCAAAAATTGTGGTTGAACCACTTTGTTTGCTAGTATTTCTATCGGTTGCACCGACTGCATGAGGTCCATTGCGCTGGATAGAAATATTGACACTATCTGTGATGAGTAGACAAATTGCTTGGTCTGAGGAGAGAGGATTTCCTCCCCAATCACACATCGAACTGCAGCCATAATCCCCATGAATGAAAAACAAACATATCATCCAATTCCATGTCATCTATCTACAATGGCAAAACCACCTCCAATATTTTTGGTTGCAGACAAATTCAGTAATTCCTTGATAAGATCTCGAAGTGAAACTACTCACATTGGCTGCATTTTTCACATATCTCTTTCATACATTCCATTCTTTCAGTTTCTTAGAAGTGAGACCGATGTGTTGATAGCAAGAAAATATTTCTATATAAAACCTTTGAGCTATATCAAGTATAGGTTTCAATTAAGGGAGAATCAATCTCAATCTTTTGACATCATCAATTTACTGATCAGCCAGCCTTTGATAAATAAATTCGCACATGATGATCCATTGCTGAGTGTGCAATGTATGTATAATTTATTCACTTATCAATCAATGCTTGCCATGTGTATTTGTGTGGGAAGGGGAGCTTTTTTTGACAACTCGAGTTTCTGATTGCTTTGATTTGTTAATCCAAATTTAATGAGGATTGTACTCCACACTTTTAAACGTTCATCTCATAATACTTCAAAGAAATTCCTTTGACATCCTACATGCACCAGGCATTTATAAAATATCCAATACATCTAACAAGATGTACCGAGGTACATATTCAACATCATCTCCATACGATATTACAAACTTGAGTTTGAACTTACATTTGATTTTATATCAAATAAAATCAAACTTTGCATTTTGATGTCCTTGTGAATAATATCATCTGGAGTTAAAGATTCCAAATCCAGGCCATCACAACCCATATTAGCTAAATAATCTACCACTATATTACCTTCACGTAGTGTATGAGATATATATACTTCTCTGAAGGAGTCAAGAAGATTCCATAGTTGTTGTAAAAATATATGCCATCTACCAATTGTGTGATTCTCTTTTGATACAAGCATTAATAATAACCATTGAGTCACCTTCCACCTAGATATGCTGAAAATCACCTCATTTAGCCAAAACAAGCCCAGCAAACAGAGCATGTGCCTCTGCCAAATTATTTGAGCCTTGTGGGAGAGGAGAACATTTTAAAGCCAACACTTTACCCCAATGATCTCAAATACATACTCTATGTAGTTCCCCTCCCATAGTTTGATTTTCTATATGTTATAGTTATTTTAGGATGATAGATTATATGTTAGGAAATCATTGGTGCTTATGGTTTTATTGACCCCATACTTGCATGTGTATGGTTGATGTGTTTTGTTTTATATTTCTGCTTGACGTGCATGATGTGGTTGAGGGACGAAGTCGTAGTTACTTGCTTGCGAGATCCACACGATCGGTCGATCCCCACCATTGTCTATTATATTTTATATGTGTATGTACATGTGGTTTTTGTATACAGGTTTGCAGGTACTGGGCATCGACTTCCCTAAATTTTCAAGATGAGTGTGCCCTATCGCAATATCTCAAATGGTAAGAGAGGAGAGATAATACACATATCCAAACCCTAACCTAAGCCATGATAATTGTCCTGAAATAGTGGAAATGATTATGTTATTCCTACCCTTTCTAAACTCATCAATTGACGTGAGTTTATATCCCTATTCTTGAGTATGAATCTGGGTCCTTAGGTCTTTTTTATTCTTTTGATTTTGGTTGTTAGCATGTTTTCTATATTTAGATTATTTAATTCGATTAAATGGTGCAATTTTAAATAAATTGGATCTTTTCTATTTTTTAGCTATGAGAGATTATTTGATTTGGAGATTAATCAAATGTGATTGTTAAGTTTAGTTTATTATGTGACCAGTAGAAGTATTTAATTAATGAGGA